>MU225678.1:664073-724390 GCA_018584345.1 Thuja plicata | reverse complement strand
TATCAATAGTTATAGGTGTCTATTTTCATCGCATTAGCATGATAGGGAGGATTATTACAAGGTTAATAATCAAATGACTACTGTTTTATGGACACAAATCATCTACATCCAGCACATCATATAGCATACATAATGCATAACATAATAATTCTACATACAAGTGCAAAAAAAATGGACCAATATATGATTGTACGCTTACATAAATATATAATGATAACTAGAGTGGAGATGAGGTTTCAAAAGATACATTTCAAGATACCTCTTAAGTGAAATAAAATGTGACATATTCAAAAGTATCATCATTATATTATACAATTTCTCACAAAAGTTATTAGTAGACCATGTGATTTCAAAGGGAAAAATTTTGATATGTACACCTTTAATATTATTATTGATAAACACCTTGTAATTCTATTTAATATACTTTTTATTTATATTTTATTTGTATATGTTATTCTATGAACTTTTACCATTAATTTCACTTGCTCCTCTCACTTTGGGAGAATGTTGTTGTCCACTTTCATTAGTTTCCAATAAATCATAATTATCCTAATTTACGAGTAAAAGAAGAAGAATCTTACATCATTCATTTCATAGATATGAATCTGTATTTTTTAATTTTATCTAAGATTTATCATGTTCTCAAGTTATCATATTTATGATTACCTTCTATATACACATCATCATTTTATCATTCGTATTCTTATCATTTTTCTCCATCTCTTTGAATTGTCTACATCTCTTAATGGAATGCGCAAGATTATTACTAATCACTTTCATGTTTATGTTTGGTTCACAAAATGACTTGGATTAAAGTGATTTATCTATTCTATCTTGCAGTTGTGTTATCTTATACTTTTTATTTTTGTATGATTTTCCATGTGTATACACACACACACCAATATGAGGGGTAATTATAAAGGCTACAAGTGTCCACCATATAATTTTACCATGTGTTTTACACTACTTATATGGGTGTCTAGACTACATAGGCCTAGCACATGGTTTTGACTAATCTAGTACTCCTATTGATATTAATTTCTAACTAAATCAAAAAATATAATACAATGGCTGAATAGGTAATGATTAGTTTTAAAATCATCAATATATATATACATGAGTCAAATGTACATGCATGGAAGTAACCCAAGTCAGGTATGTGGTGTATATTTAACCCTTGCTTTTAAAGTTCAAAATTTACCTCTAGTTTAAATTGATTCAATTTTAAATATATATTATGGGTTAACTCTTTAGCCAAAAAAATCAATTGTGTTCCTAGGTCATGTATAAAAGAACATTGCCCCTAGGTGATTACTTATAAAGCATAATCATCCATTATCATAGATCCCTCAATCATAATCACTCACTATTGTAGTGTGCTAAATTGTATCCATGTACAATTTTGGTCCTTAGCTAGGCCCCAGTTTAGTGTCCAACTATTCCATGCCTATTATGCTTGATCCAGTCTTGATTTCACACATATATTTTGAATTATTGTATCAAAATTGACCCCCACCTAAATTTGAGCCCGGATTGGCCAATATAATGTGAATGGGTAGGTACGGGTTTAGTCCACTTGCCCTTTACATTGGTATTTTCCCCATACCACATAAATCAGGCCCAAATTATAAATGTGCATTGGTCTTTTGATTTTAGCAGGATCCTTAATCCCTATTGGTCTCCTTTAAGTTTTGAGCCCTGAAATACAAGGTGAGGTTTAAAGGAAAGTTTACCTCCCTCATTTTTTCATCTCATGTCAACCTAAGATATCTCATTCAAGTCATTCAATAACTCAAGCAATTCAATTATAATAAAGGTAAGTCAAGCAAGCATCAAACATGGAAGACATGGATTAATTTCTATACCTAAGCATGTGTGAAGGCATTCATGTTATTCCTATGCTATATCCAATGTCAAGACAACACCAAGGCCAATTTATATAATTTTCATGGGCTATTCAACATCACAAAGGTTTTTGAAGGTATATCATCTTATCAAGCCTCTGCTATATAGTAGAATACTTCTATTTTTAAGAAATTCTGTTTTGATTTCAAGGTTAACTCCTCAATAGGGGTTTAATCTATAAAAACCCCTTTCCACAACCATTTTCACATTTTTCTATGTTCAAGTGATAGGTGGAACAGATATAGAAAAGGCTACAAGAATATCTAACATGGAGCTACTAATTAATGATATTTTCGTTGGAAGTTGTCAGATCTAAGGTGATTGGACTGAAACTCAAATCACAGATTAGTCACAATCTTAAAATCATGGATCTGGATCTAGAATTGGAGTTATATTATTTTATCTACCTACATGCATAACATCCTTGTTAGTAATAACTGAGAGGGGGGGTGAAATAGTGGCGTCAAAAAAATTCCAATTAATCAACCCAAAAACTTTTTACCACAATATTAAGCCTCTAGTTATCTTCAGCCCTATAAGATGAATGCCTTAAAATATACTTGTCAAATTACTACTACTCGGAATGCTTTGTTAAACCTTATTTTGTATGTTTACCGAATAACAGTCTGTTAATTTATCAAAAAATAGTAAATTACTTAGAGTATACCGATCAATCTAGATTAGCTATGTGTAATGCAAAACACTAAAGTAATGACTCATAAACACATTGACACATGTATTTTTAATGTGGAAACCCCGTTAAGGGAAAAACCACTTGGGACCGACAACCCAAAATTTTCACTCTTTTGAAGTGAGCTCGATGAAGAGCCAACCCTGTTAAAGGTTACAAACACACTTTTAGGTGTGACCTTGTTAGAGGATTTAAAAGATTAGTTTGTCACTTGATATCAGGCATTTCTATGCTACCTTCCTTGTCCAAACTCTTCTGGTTTGTCAAATGGTATCTGGCATCTCATGGTATCTTCATGATCAAACTTTTTGATACTCCTTGGGATGTATCTCAATATAGAAAGGATCTTTAAATCATGTTCAGTTAAGAGACTTTCTGAATCAATGGTTAAACTGAAACAGTATGATCTTTTCACATATACAACTTATACTTGCATATTTCCAGATCTATTGTGAGCTCATAAAATCAATCTAATCAATATATCTTTTCAATACCTTTGCTCCACTTTTTTTTGCTTAGTGATGCTATGCTTTGTTGCTCGGTGTCTGTAGAAATCTTTAGGTCTTTCCTCAGCTTGATTGATCAGGACTGCATGAAGTTTTTCTTCATCAGTTTCTCTCCAGCATCCTCTTTTTCATTCAATCCCCTTAATTCGTAATGAATTAAGTTGTCTCTTTATAGACATGAAAGCACCATTGTTAGGTTCTTGATTTTCTTGATCTTGGCATGATCCGCAATCCTAGCCAATCTGATTTAAAGAAAAACTCATGTTTTATCTCGCAAAGATCTTCTTGCCAACTGGACAAAATAGCTTTAAATCCTTTACTTATCTCTGGCTTTATCTTGTCAATGATAACTATCAGTTAAGTCTATATTTAGCTCTACCAGCTAGATATTTTTTCATTTCTGAACTCAAGTTAACTTCGATGTTTTAACTCTTTGTAAGCTTTGGTCAACACTCTAGTTCTCCTCGGGCTTCTCCATCGGGGTTTTATGTCATTCGAGGTTTTCTGTCCTTTGGGCTTGTCTATCCATCAGTTTACATTGTGATTCTGCTCATCAGTTTTATTTCTTGGGTATCACTATGACTTGACTTTCAATTATCTCTGTCCGTTGGGTTCCACTAGCCGTCGGTGTTTGAAGTCACATAGTGAATGCTTGTCTTTTATGCATTATTGAAAGCATAATCTTTATCTCTCTGATTCTCTGAAGTCTTTGACACTTTGAATATAACCAATTATATTATATCAAGTTGACATCAATGAAAATACAATCCATTAACCGATTTAATGTCTTGCATTATCTTTCTGCATTTCGGTGATCAACTTAACATCTAAAAAAATTCAATCAGTTACATGTCATCAATCTCTCCCTTTGGCATTGATGGCAACACACTGCATTATCATAATATACTGTTACTAATACAATATGAAATATAATAGTTTCATCAATCTTTCCTATTGTAACTATTACAAATGTTTGGCTTTTGGTAAGCTCAAATAGCTTAGATTTTTTTCTTGTAGATTGGTTCTTTCAATATGTAATCCCTTCATTAGATAGATGTAGCATCTAATGTCTCTGTTCTGATATGTTTTCTACCTTGAGTGATCCTCTTCTTGATAATCTCTTTTTCCTTTGATAGCAATCTCTCTCTTTGTATGAACTCTCTCCCTTTGTTACCTCTCTCCCTTAGATGGATATTTCATATGTAATTAATCTCTCTCCCTTTTGATTCTTTAGGAACTTCTCTTCATGGACGGTTATATAATCTTTTCTGATCAAAGAGATAATCTCTCCTTTATGATAATGAATCTTCTCCCTTATGATAATGAGATAATCTATCCCTTTGAAAATAATGCCAAACAAGTTTCTTCTATATCATCTTCCATCCCTTTATATAATATATTCCTTGAATTTCCCTATCCATCAGCAATACAATGTCTCTTGTGTTCGGTGCATACTTGTACCTTACTATGTACAAATGTATATGTTTATGTTCATCTCAGTGTTTGCATCAACATGAATGATCTTCTGATTGTGTAGGCTGCTGCAGCCTCCTAGTCAGCTTACTGACCGATAGACAAGGGTTAGATCCCTAGTCTCTGTCTCAATTTTTTAAATGTATCCTTCGGTAATGGCTTGGTTAATATATCAGCTAATTGTTCCTTTGATTGAACATATTCCAATATCACCTCCTTTGCTTACACTTGTTCTCTCAGATAGTGATACTTGATAGCAATATGCTTAGTCTTAGCATACATGACTGTATTCTTAAAAATGTTAATTGCATTGGTGTTATCACAATAGATGATTACTAGTTCAAGAATCTTCATCTTCATACCTTATAGCAACTGTTTGACCCATGCAATATTGGAGGGATTTGTAGTAACAACCACATACTCTACTTTTGCAGTAGGCTAAGAGATGCATCCTTGCTTCTTGCTGATCTATGTCACAAGTTTGTCACCCATGAAGAATGCTCCTCCAGTTGTTCTCTTTCTGTCATCAATTTTTCCAGCCCAATCAGCATCTGTATAGACTTGTAGCTCAATTTTTCCTTCTCTTTTATACCATAATCCATAGTCCTCAGTGTTCTTCAAATATCTCAGAATTCTCTTAACAATAGTAATATGTGATTCTTTGGGATTAGCAGAGAATATTGCAACTATTCCAGCTACATGTGCTATATATAGTCTGGTATCAACAACATATATTAGTTTTCCATTCATTGATCTATACAAGGTCTGATTTACCTCATTTGATTTGTCCTCTTTTGTCAGCTTACATCTGATAGTCATAGGTGTTCCAACTAGTTTGGAATCTTCCATCTTAAATATCTTCACCACTTCCTTGATGTATTTGGACTGAGTGATATATATGCCTGCATCTTGTTGAAGAATCTGTAGACCAAGAAAGAATTTGATCTCTCCAAAGATAGACATTTCAAACTCTTTGCTCATTTCATTAGCAAATGATTTGCATAACATTTCATTTCCCCCAAAAATGATATCATCAACAAAAATTTTAGCAATCAGAATATTACCATTGGTATCTTCTTTTAAGTACAAATTGTTATTTTCACTTGTTCTTACAAATTTAATGTTAATCAGATAGGAGTGAAGTCTTTCATACCAAGATCTAGGTTCTTGTTTCAATCCATACAACTCTTTATGTATTCTACATACCATGTTAATCTTGTTTGGATCAACAAACCCTTCTGGTTGTTCAATGTATACCTCTTCTTCTAGTATTTCATTTAGGAATGCAGATTTGACAACCATCTGGTATACCTTGAATCCTTTGAATGCAGCATAAGCAAGTAATATTCTAACTCCTTCTAGTCTAGCAATGGTTGCAAAGGATTCTCCATAATCAATACATTCTTCTTGTGCATATCCCTTTCATACTAAGCTTGCTTTGTTTCTTGTGACTTCTCCATTCTCATTCAGCTTGTTTCTGAATATCCATTTGGTATCGATGACATTCTTGTCATCTGGTCTCGATACTAGTGTCCATGTACTATTCTTCTCAATCTGTTCTATTTCTTCACTCATAGCACTGACGCATTCTTCATTTTCAAGAGCAGTGTTAACAAATATAGGCTCAAAATCACAAAGTAAACATCTAGTGTTTAGTGACTTACTTCTTATTCTCATTATAGCCTTCTTGTCTCCTATGATTTAATTCTGTGGATGATTTTTTCTAACATACTTGGCAAGTTTTGGTTCAGCTCTGTGTTCATCATTTTGATCATCTACTTGACCTTTGTTCTGATCTCCATCGCTCAGAACATCATCTTGAGCATTCTCCTAATTTTTTGGTAATTGCAACCTGATGCTCGGGTGCAATGTTCCGTTGCTCGGGAGCGATACAATGTTTCTCGGGTAGAGTGTCAGGTTCTACATAAACAAACCTGTTGTAGTCCTCTGGTTCTCTTCTACTTTCCTTATCATTCTTTCTACAAATTCATCTTTTTTCACTTTTTCACTTTCAGTGATCTTGTTAGATGACTTGTTAAGACATTTATAAGCCTTGTTTTTGGTTGAATACCCTAAAAAGATACCTTCTTCACTTTTGGAGTCAATTTTTCCATTTTTATCATCCTTCAAAATATAACATTGACTACCAAATATTCTGAAGTAACTTACATTGGGTGTATGACCATACCAAAGCTCATATGGTGTCTTCTTTGTGTCCTTCTTCAATTGTACTCTGTTCAATGTGTAGACAGCATTACTGATAGCTTCCCTCCAGAAAGTTTGAGTGATCCTCTTCTCAATCATCAATGTTCTTTCACAGCCAATAATTGATCTATATCTCCTTTCAGCAATTCCATTTTGTTGTGGTGTTCTTAGTGCAGAAACCTATCTTTTAATTCCATGCTCATTGCAATAGTTAGTGAATTCATCTGAAGTAAATTCCACTCCTCTATCTGACCTTAAGCATTTTAATTTCATTTCACTTATTTTTTTCTACCATATCCTTATACCATTTAAACATCTTGAATGCCTCTGATTTATTTTTTAAGAACATGACTGTCATCATTCTAGAATAGTCATCAACAAAGAGAATAAAATACCTATCTCTATAGTAATTCTTTGTCCTCATGGGTCCACATAGATCTGTATGGACTAATTCTATAATTGCATTAGATGTATGGGTTTTACTCTTGAAACTAGACTTTGTCATCTTACCTTTTTGACAATTCTTGCACATGATATGCTCGGGCTTATTCATGCTCGGTAAGCCTCTGACATTCCTTTTGTTTCTTATCTTTATCATGTTGTCAAAATTCACATGACACGATATTTTGTGCCATAACCACATGTCTTTGTTTCTAGCCATTAAACAAGTGGTGTTAGTTTCATCAAGATAGAAAAGGTTACCTTTTGTCTGCTCACCGGTTCTAATCAACCTTCCTGATTCATTGAAGATCTTTGCCTTCTTATTTTCAAATACCACTCAGTGACCTGTATTATTCAGCTATGAAACACTTAACATATTATAATTTAGTCCTTTTACCCAATAAGCATTTTAACATTTAATCAGGTTATTCAACATTATATTTCCTTTACCTTCAACTGGACAAGGTGTATCATTACCCATTCTTAATGAACCACCATTATAGTATTCAAAAGCCTCAAAAAAAAATTTATCACTAGTCATATGGTGGGTACAGCCACTATTTATGATCCAGACATCATTCTTACTAACCATATATATGAGTGCAGTTTCTACATACCTTTCTTCTTCTTTGCCTGAATCATCCTTCATGGCTACAAATACCATCTCAATGTCTTCTTCTAATTTGGTGTCAGTGTCATCAGCTCTGTTCTCAGCTAGGTAACAATATTTCTTCCCTTTGTCCTTGTAGCCTCAAGTATCTCTTTTTTTAGATTGTCGGTTGCTTCGGTAATCTTTGTTATCACCTTTGTCAAACTTCTTCTCATATGATATGTCATTACCTATGTCGTATATTCTTTTGTTTGGACATCTTGCAGCAAAGCATCCAACCTCTTTACAATTGAAACATACAAGTGGTAATTTACCTTTGTATCTACCTTTGCCTCTTTGCAATCTTCTTTCCATTAGTGCTTCAATCTCATCAAGTCCTTGTTCTTCATTATCACTTTCACTATTATTTCTAATAGCATGTCTATGAATTGATTACTTATCTTTAAAGAAGATTTGAATGCAGATTCTATAGATGGTAAGACACTATTATCAAATTTATTCATCTTAAATGCAATCAGTCTACCAATCAGACTATCTAGAGTAACTATATTGTTTGCAACTGCTCTCATTTCTTGAATAGCAGAGACTCTAATAGCATATACAGGCAGTAAGGTTCTTAAGATTTTACTTACCATTGTCTTCTCTTCAAGTACACATCCAACTCCTCAGATAGCATTGACTACCTCTTTGATTCTGCAACTATACTGAGTGATATTTTCTCCTTCTTTCATCCTTAGGTAATCAAACCTCCCTCTTAGGATTGTTGCCTTGGCTCTTAGTACATTAGCATCTCCTCCATGTCCCAACTTCAACTTATCCCACATTTTCTTTGTAGAGGTGCAGGTTTTTACATCTCCAAAATCAACATCGGAGAGTGATGAGGCAAGTTCTATCGTCATGCAATTATGTTCATTCTTTTCTCTTAATTGCTCAAGAGTGTGAGGTCCTGTAGGCAACACATATTCAGTATCAAGGTGTTGAGTAACATCATTACCAATACCTGATAGGTGGAGTATTATTCTGCTTTTCCATGATGCAAAGTTGTCTTTATTCAACTTGGGTACATCTCGTCTGTTCATCTTGTGATCTTATGCTTGAGCTGTTAAACTCCCTTTATAAGCACACAAGATCTAAAACCGATTGTTAGTAATAACTGAGAGGGGAGGTGAATCAGTGGCCTCAAAAATATTCCAATTAAACAACTCAAAAAATTTGTACCACAATATTAAGCCTCTAGTTATCTTAAGTCCTATAAGATGAAAGCCTTCAAATATACTTATCAAATTACTACTGCTCGGAATGCTTTTTAAACCTTATTCTGTATGTTTACCGAATACCAGTCTATTAATTTACTGAAAAATAGTAAATTACTTAGAGTATACCGATCAATCCAGATTAGATATGTCTAATGCAAAATACTAAAGTAATCACTCATAAACACATTGACACGTGGATTTTTAATGTGGAAACCTTGTAAAGGGAAAAACCACTTGGGGCTGGTAACCCAAAATTTCCACTCTTCTGAAGTGTGCTCGGTGAAGAGCCAACCTGTTAAAGGTTATAAACACATTGTTAGGTGTTGAAGGCCTCACAATAGGTGCTTAGTAATCGTGCCCAAAGCCTCTCTTATGAATATTTTATTCATTCTAAGGATTACTTCTTCCACCATGAGCTGCATTTAGTTTGTCAACCCAGAGACATATACTTGAAACGGTACGGCACTATATGTGCACTAGGTCCCTTAAAGAGTCATTCTACCTATGTTGTAGGAAGGTAAAATGCATGAAAGGAATCTATACTACAGTTGTAGGAAAGGAAACACACTTACTCCTTACTGCAATGAATGCTACAAATTGTAAACTTTACTTAGTCCTATTCTTTCAACCTAGAGCATTCACTATAACTATCCTTGCAAGTGTTGCAGGAACATTCACAAAGTACAATGTTGCAGGAAGAAACTGTAATCTTCTATCTAAAATGTTGGGAATGCTAAAAGTAAATCTACTCTACTCTACTCTAATCCACCTCCCAAGTGGGCCCCCTTGGTCGGCTTCTTCTAATCTACTAACACAAAAGATAAACCAAAAGTCACTTCATTATATTTCAAGAACTTATTACATAAAAACAATAACATTATATTTCAAGAACTAATTTCAAGAACTGATTACATAAGAACAATACATAAAACTGGAAATGAACTTGTTGTGCAAGATGCAACAAAACAATGTATTCCAAAAACTTTTGACTTACAAACTAACAATCCAATCCCTATAAATAGAGGATCAACACTTTATTCTAAAACAGAAAAGGAAAGATCTGACTGAAATCATACCAGAGAAGAAAAGGGAAACGTAACAGCCCACTACATATGCAATGAAGCCTAGGTGACCAAGTCAACACGATGAGAGCGCAGAGGGAATATAGAAGCGCTACATTATTGCATTTCTGGAACAGTGGCTCCTCATTTTTAGTAGTCGTGTCTTCTGGTGCCATGATGGTTACCCATTGTAGCTGGACTTCAACGTCCTCTTTAAATGTTGTTGACCACTCTCAAGCTGTTCCTACTTCCTGGCAGGTTAGTTATCATGCAGAAATATTCATACAAGTAAACTTAATCAAATTGATCCAAATATTAGAACACACATTCTGATTTCTATATGAAATACTGCAATATATATAATATTAGCAAAATATGACATAACTATCTACCCATGGGTTTGACGGTTCTAACTGTACTTTGACACAATTTCAACTGATTATAAGTCCACAACTGTTTTGGTAGTACTTAAAAATAGAATATAAAGATTAATATAATAGAGACAGTAAATGGTCTCATCATCTACCCCCTGGTAAGTTGAATGCTTGTCCTCAAGCATTGCATCTTCCGGTAGTTACTCAAAAATCACCAACCTCTGTCCTTCCTCACCTCTGGCTCTTGAAAGTGTAATAGAATCCCCTTGTCTTCTCCGAGACATCCACTTTGTGATCCTCCTATAGCCGGTCAAGCCTTTCATCATTGATGTCATACAGGGGCCAAAGGACCATGGGTGGCTGCATGGTGAGTGGACACCAGATTTCTTGTCTAATTTATCTACCCAACTACATGTATTTTGGTGCTCAGTGAATAGCTGCTTAGAGGTTCATAGGGTTGTGTGGCTCTAACTTCTTAAATGCTTCGAGTAATCTACTCCACCTGCTTCTGGCACTAGCTAGGCCTCTCTGAAAGATAAATTAAGAAATTTCATCATACTCTGCATAGACCTTTGTTCTGATTCCAAAAAATGTATCATGTGTTTGCTCTTTGATTTTTCCATAGGTCAGATTGAGCCAATCTCTAAGGAGTACATCTGGTTTGCTGCTCTCTGTCCTTAATGGCAATGGTTCTATTTTCTCTTTTTCCTTGTAATTTTCTAGCTGTCTGTCATAATTGGCCTCATTGTGCATCCAGGAAATTAATGCCCTTAGGTGTACATCCCCTATGTAAAGTAGAGGGTTCCACTCAGTCTTTGCTGAAATAATGAAGTTATGTATATACAGTTCACAAAGTAAGTTTTGCTGCCATGAGGGAAGGGTCTGGTATAGGCCATAAAATTCTTGAGCTCATTTAAACTCAGCGTCTATATCTTTAATGCTCATCATTAATTGGAACAAGAGGAACTGTTCTTTCAAACATATGGCATAAACCCTAGGTGGTGACCTACAAGTAATTATTTGATCAGCCAACTTAAGGGCATGATCCATATTTTGTTTTTGTCTTTCCAATTGCTCTTTTAAATCTGCAATCTCCTCCCCTTGCTTTGTTAGTACCTTCTTCATTTTATTTTTCTCCTCTCCCCATAAGGTTGTTGTCAAAACATACTTATTATGTAATCCAAAGAGAAGCATCTACAAGGTGATTGGGCCATAATCTTCTGCCTGGTTATTTTGCCTCCTCTATTCCTTCCATGATTGTTCTAAGAAACTTGTTAACCAGGTTCTTTTATAGGGAACTAGGGAAGTCTCTGAGTAGGCTAACTGATGAGTTACTGAGGCATCATCCTCATTGTTGTCTAAGATATCCTGATGACTTTCTTGGGGGTTATTTTGGTATACATCAGATTCAGATTCACATGTCTCTTTTGGATTTTGAGAAATGTTTGGAATTTCAGACTGATTTGGGGAATCATCCAAATTAATTTGTACATGAGGCTCTTCATCATATTGCTTAGGGGAAATGGATTGGCTTTTTGAGGATACTCTAGGGAGTTTTCCTCTCACTCTAGGGCTTCTTCGCACAGGGGTTTCTTCAAGTTCCACAGCCTTTTTCTTAATAACCTTCTTCGATTTCTCTGTTGTAGGAGTAACTACTACAGGAACCGACTTCCTTTTCTTCCCCTTTGAGGTTGTAGGGTTTTGTGGCTTGGTTAGAGGAATGAAAATTTCTCCCTCTAATTTTCATTTTCCTTTTTTTCGGGTAGAAGTAGGTACATTTCTCTCATGAGCAGGTAAAGGCATACTTTCTTGCAGATTTTCATTTTCTGCCCCTTAGGTATCTTGCTTAGCAGCTGGGCCAATGGGTATTACATTATCATGGCTAGATTGCACACTAGGGTTAACCTGAGGTTGTAGGGTTTTATGCTGGACAAATTCTGACCATGCCAAAGGAGAGACATCCCTAAGAGATTTTTCTATTAGCAATTTAATTAGGCATGGTGGGTGACAGAATTGACATTTCCTTTATGGGTTTCCTTAGCACTGATGCATAGCATATTGTATAATAAATTGGGAACATTCATTGGAAGATTATGCCTTATGTAACTAAGTAATTTAAAGTGATGTGCATGCAAATTAGAAAATCTTCATTCACAGGTAAAATACCTGATAATATGCATAGCTAATTCATTATATGGCGGAGGGATAGACATTCTTTTGCACCCTTGCTTGGTAATCTCCAGAGGAGGGTCATTCAATAGGGTAAACTGGGCCCTAGCTGATCTGGCATCATGCACATTAGGGTAGTGCTCCCCAACCATTGGTAACCCAGTTACTTCTTTTATACTTTCTTCTGTGGCAACCACTATCAATCCCCATACAGTCGCTTGCCCTTCCTCAAATGTATTTGTAGATTCAGCTGCTACGTCTTCATCAAACTCTGTTAACTTCAAGAAATATCCTAACCAGACACATGCATTAAACCTCCTTAAACATCATGTACTACCGTCTCATGTCTCTACAACTACCCTCCCATTTGTGCTTGCCAATTTTTCAATTTGTCTGCTCTGTAGTCGATAAATGTCTTATTCCTTCTTGAGTTTCAGACTACTCTTTTTAAAACTATGGACTTTCTTCTAAATTCCTCTTTTATTATTAACATGAACAATGGTGATGTATTTTAACAAGAGAAATTATAGCTCTTACTGCGGATTGCCACATAATTTAATTATAGGTCACATCAAGTTTGACAATCAGGGATAATTTGGGAATAAAGGTATGACAATTGTGCGATATAGCAACGGGATTTTAATGAGACAAAGGCAAAGTACAGATTTGAGGTGATGTTAAATATTTTAGGAGTAAATAGAAATGACATTTTAGGAATTAATACACTTTCTTGCCCCCTATGAAACATTCACAAGTGTCCTCACTTGGCATACTTGACATGAGGTATGGAACGTGCTTAATGCCATAATGATACATTCATTGTAGTACTAGATATAATCATCAAAATCTATGCGCTAAAAATGGAAAAAAATTGAAAAGTTTATACATGTTATTCGATCATTGTACATGCCAGAAAAAGGTGGTGAGAGTGGAACGATGGTGGCGGCAGCTTGCATCAGCGCACTTGGATCTTATTTGAAGCAAAGAAAGGGAAAATGGTGATGACGTGGAAGGTGGGTGGGTGGAAGATAAAGAAATGAGATGAGTTGGAAAGAAGAATTAGAAATTGAATGGAGAAATGGACTTCATGTAAACACGAAGTTTTAATTATGGACATGTTCAAAGGAATTCTATTGAAGAGCTGCAGGAAGAAGGTTTTCACCCTCTGCTGCAGGAAGTGTTACATGTTGCTCTTTTGAAACTTGTAGTTTGAATTACTGTAGGAAGTCTTCTTTTGTTTGAGGCTGGTGATACAACTTTAGTCGATGTCCATTGACTAATAGATTAAATTGTACTGGGTCAATTTTGGTCAACTATATAGCTCCATTTGTGAAGACATGGTTTATTTCATATGGCCCCAGCCATCTTGTCCGCAGCTTGCCCGGTATGTCTTTGAATCTGGAATTATATAGTAATGCCCAATCGCCAACTTGAAAATGCTTTCTCTTAATATGTCAGTCATGCCACTTTTTCCTTTGCTTCTAGACTATTTTAGTTCTCTCCAGGGAAGATTTGCACATTTCATCCAAGGAATTGAGCTGCAGCAATCGCTCTTTTTTGTGCTACAGGAAGATCAATATTTAACTCCAGTGTTGTCCGCAAAGTTTTGTGTTTAAATTCAATGGGTAGCATTGTTGATTTTCCATATAAAAGTTCAAATGGAGTGAACCCTATGGTGGTTTTCCAGTTGCTCTAGTCCTGGTGGTGCAAATGAGCTATTTTTGTTAAGATGGCTTCAATTTCCTGATTCGTAACTTCGGCCTGTCCATTGGCCTGAGGATGATAGGGGCTTGACTTCTGATGTCTGAAATTATATTCCTTCATGAGCTTTGTTATCAGATTGGAAGTGAATTGAGCACCTTGATCAGTAACAAGTTCCCTTGGTACTCCATATCTAGTGAAAATTTCATCATACAAAAATTCTACAACCTTATGATCCTGGGCATGCTTTATTTCTTTTACTTCAACCCATTTGGTCAGATAATCAGTGCACACCAGGATGTAAGATTTCCCATTGGATGGAGGGTATATTGGGCCAATGAAGTCCATGCCCCATTTGTCAAATGGTGTTACCACCACCTATGGATTGAGGGGAATTTCATCTGATCTTGTTAGTCGGCCCATTCTCTGACATTTATCACATTTCCTTGTGTAGCTGACTGCATCCTTGTGAAGTGTAGGCTAGTAATATCTAGTTGTTAAAATCTTCTAGGCTATCCTTTTTGCTACAAAGTGTCCTCCACATGGCTCATTATGACATGCATGGATAATTTCATATGTCTCATCTTCTCGCACACATCTCTACATTACTTGGTTAGGTCCAGTGTAAAATAGTATGTTATCAATCCAAGAGAAATGGAAGCTTTTCTCTACAAGCAGTCTCCTATCCTTATAAGAGAAATGTGTTGGCATTTTGTTAGCTGCAAGGTAATTAGCTATAACAGCATACCATAGACTTTGAACAGCAATATGAAATAAATGCTCATCTAAAAATGCATCATCTATCAAAGTAGTATCTTCTTCAACATGGTGGATTCTGGACAGATAATCAACTACCACATTTACCTTCCCAGGCTTGTCAATGATGGTAATGTCAAATTCCTACAAAAGAAGAAGTCATCTTGCTAACCTGCCTGTGATGGCAGGTTTTTTCATGAGATAATTAATTACTGCATGGTCAGTATGAACAAAGATGGGATAACCAGTTATATAATAGCAGAATTTGTTCAGAGCATAAACTACTACTAGTAATTCTTTCTCAATCATTATATAGTTTAACTCTGGTCCATGGAGGCTCTTGCTAATATAGTATATTGCATTCTCTAGGTTACTAGACTTTTGTCCTAGGACAGCACCTATTGCATAGTCTGAAGCATCTGTATGAATGTGAAATGGAAAAGACCAGTCAGGGCCCCTAAGTATTGGTGCATTTGTCAATAGTGACTTGAGTTACAAGAAGGATTCATCATAGTCCTTTGTCCAAACAAATTTGGCCTCTTTGGTAAGCAAAGTATATAGAGGGCTAGCTATTTGACTAAAATTTGGGATAAACCTCCTATAGTAGCCAGCATGTCCTAGGAAAGACCTAACATCCTTTTTCTTTGTAGGGATAGGTAGTGTGAGAATTACCTCTATTTTTGTAGGGTCTACCTGGATTCCAGCTTCGTAGATAAAATGTCCCAACACTACGCCTTCCTACATCATCATGAAGCATTTCTCACTGTTGAGAGACAATTTGTGTTCCTAACATCTGATTAGTACTCTTTCCAAGTTCTTCGGGGATTCCTCAAAGCTAAAACCAAATGTAGTGAAGTCATCCATGTATATTTCCATACAATCATGTGATATGTCAGCAAAAATGTTGATTACAGCTCTCTGGAAAGTATTTGGTGCATTTCATAAGCCAAATGGTAAAACAGAATAAGCATATTTGCCCAAGTGGCATGTGAATGTGGTCTTCTCCTGATCTTTTAGAGCAATGTTGATCTGATTGTAACCGATGTATCCATCCAGAAAGGAGAAGTACTTTTTACCAGCCAGAGTGTCCAGGACTTGATCAATAAATGGTAAAGGAAAATGATCCTTCTTGGTGGTGTTATTCAATTCCCTGTAATCCACACATATTCACCATTTTCCTCTCTTCTTAGGTACAATGACCAAAGGTGATACCCACTTGCTATCAAAGATTGGATAGATGAAACCAACATCTAGTAACTTTTGCAATTCAGTTTTGACTATTTCTCACAAGGTTGGGTTTATCCTTCTTTGAGGATGACGAAGTGGTAGGATGGCATCATTAATGTAGATCCTATGGGTGTAGATTTTTGGGTTTAGACCTAGCATATCTTTGTAATCCCAAGCAAAGGCTTTCTCATACTTAAGCAGGAGTTTGGTTAACAACGTCAATTGTGGTGGTGGCAACGTGTTTTTTACATGGAGATGGTGACTAGGGGAAATTTCCATAGTGATTGTTAGCTCTACCATTGACATTTCAGGTACCAGGCTTGTAGCTACTTCACATGGTAGTAATTGACTAATTATCCCAGGACTTTCTGGAAAGACACAGTCCTCATAGGTACATAGCTGTAAAATAGAACTTTCAAAAACATCCTTTGCTACTATACACTCATTGGTAAGAATACTATGTATTACATCATCTTCCTCTTGTATTTTCAGAAAATAATTTCGGTGCAACATCATGAGCTGGGCAATAGAGTTGAGCTCTTCTTCCTCATCCCCTAAATCTGGCCAAATAGGATCTCCCAAGTCTAGCTGGGGTTGGGCAGGAGGATATAGTGCTAGATTATTTATTGCCTGACCATTTGAAATTGTCATACTTCCTGATCTGCAACTAATTTTGGCATTAGTGGTGGCTAACCAAGGTCTCCCTAGGATGACTGGATAGCCAGTAAAGTAAATACTTTAGGTGATAAGATGAGAAAATCAGTAGGGTATTCCCATGAGTCCAAAGTGACTATTATATCATCTATAAGACCATCTGGAGTGACAGTTGAACTATCATCAAGTTGTAACACTATTGGAGTTGTTCTCAATCCCTCTATACTTAGTCTATGCATTGTATCTTTGGTCATTACATTTATGGCTGCTCCCAAATCCACTAAAGCATTTTTCACAAAGTGTCCATTTATTATCAAATCAACTACTAGGCTTCTAGGGTTTGAATACTTGGGTATAACTACCTTTACCAACATGATATCCACAAGTTGCCCTATGACATGAACTGTTTGAGGGTCTTTCTTCTTCCTTCTAGGATTTTTAAGGCATGCTTCCTTAATAGCTTTTCCATAGATAGGAACGTCTTTGATAGCTTGGAACAGAGGGATTTGGATGTGCATGTTTTTCAGCTACTCAAGAAAATCAAACGATGTTTCTTCTTGGGATATAGGTTGTTCTATGGTGAGCCTATGTGGAAAAGGAGGATCAACTGAGGTTTTAACATTAGTTTTTCTGGATTTATGAGTTGATTGGGTGGTATTTTGCAGTGTAGCCTCTGGAAGAGGTGCTAATGTTGCAGGAGTGTATATAAATTCTATGATAATAGGATGTTCGGGTGTAGGCAGAGTGGTATTGGACCTCAAATAGATATCAGATATCTCTAGTGCATAGGCAGGGTACTGTTGAGTATCCATTGTATACATTGGTTGTTGTTGTTGCTTATTATTGGGATTAAACTACGGCTGAGCAGGTAATTGGGTTGGCTTTGGATTAGGACTAGTGGCTGCAGGAGGTGGCATTATTGCAGGAGGAGGCACTAGAGGTGGTAACTGTGGAAAAGCAAGATTTTGGTTAGGCCACTGTGGAGGCCCCCTCCATTGGTTATTTTGTTATCAATTTCCTTGTGGTGGTTTCCATTGATTATGAGGCTGAGGCCACTGGTTATTATGTTGGTTAGGCAACTAGTTATTCTACTGGTTAGGCCACTGATTATTCTGCTAGTTAGGCCACTGGTTATTTTTTTGGTTAGGCCACTAGTTATTTTGCTAGTTAGACCACTGGTTATTCCAAGTTGGATGAGTACTGAGAAGGATTCTGATAACTTTGGTTTTTCCATTGATTATTGTAAGGATTTGAAAATTGTAATGGGTCTTGAGGCATACCTTGTCTTGAAGCCCATGGTCAACATTGAGAAATAAGAACACTTTCTCGTCGTCTCCTTCTATCTTCATGTACTTGGTAGGAAAATGTTGATTCTCTAGGTTTGCCACCAACTTGCATCCATAGTCTTTCTTTTGTTTACGGAAATGAGGACAGTACTCAGCTAACTATGATTCATCATCTGCATGCTTCTTCTTGGTATTCATGGTGTCAAGATGTGTAGAAACATTATTAATGATGTCTTACTTGAAATCCGCAAGAAAGTTAGATATCTCCAGCTTGGAAACGCCCAAACTGATCCCTTTAGTGACTATAGACCAATATCCTCTACCTTTCTTCATAGTTGATCTAGAGTAGTTGAGACATCTTTTCTTGAGGTCATCCCAAGAAGATTGGGATATGTCCCCACCAGCCATGAGGTCTAGTGCTTCCAGACAGTTGTCGTTCACTCCTCTTAAGAAGACTAGTTTCTGTGAATCCTCAGCTAGCACATGTTGGGGATTCTTCTGCATTGTGTATAAGAAACATGAAACATAATCCTCCAAGGTTTCATCCTCCTTTTGTGACATTCTAAAGATGTCATCTCCCCTTGGGTCACTCTCCTTGCAATACTCTTTGTATTTCTGCAGAAACAGAGTCTGCATCTCATCCCAAGTGCCTGCTGCATTTTCTCCTAAGCCCATGAACCATCACAAGGATGAATCTTTCAGTGTTGTTGGAAATAGTTTGAGTTTGTAGGCATCAGTTTTCTATTCAAAGCTACGATAGAGGATGTCAAACTCAAACAAAAAGGTGTCAGGATCTTTGGTTATCAGGCCATAAAACTTTGGAAGTGCGGCAGTGGGTATATTTTTTAGATTAGGATTGTTTATAAGGCTCAAAAGAGGAAACGAAAAAGTAGGTTGTGCCATTACTAGAGGTATTGGGAACTGGAGTTGCTGCTAGAAAGGAATATTAGCTACAGGATTGTTAACAACAAGTGCATTTGGGTCAAAAATATCGAGAAAGCTGGCCAAGATTCCAGCAAAAGGTCGAAGACCACTTATATCAAAAGGCTTTTCTCCAGAAGAAGATGTTGCAGGAAACTCGAGACTTGCGTCAACAAAAGGTAACTCAACTTCTTCAACTGCTTTGTTCAAATTCACAGACTCTCCTGGAATAAATTTGAACTATTCATCTCTTCTTCTTCCCCTTTGATGCATGCAAATGAATTCTTCACACTTGTGAAGAAAATTTAGGACTGCAAACCACTATTTAAAAGCTAGCTAGAAATGAAAAAGATGACTCAGAAATTTTCTTAGCTTGACACCATCCCCGGTAGCAGTGCCAAAAATGAACTGCCTCACAAAAGGTGCTAAGTAATTGTGCCCAAAGCCTCTCTTAGGAATATTTTATTCAATCTAAGGATTACTTCTCCCACCATTTAGTTTGTCAACCCAGGGATGTATACTTGAAATGGTACAGCACTGTATGTGCACTAAGTCCCTTAAAGAGTCATTCTACCTATGCTGCAGGAAGGGAAAATACATGAAAGTAATCTATACTAGAGCTGCAAGAAAGGAAACACACTCACTCCTTACTGAAATTAATTCTATAAATTGTAAACTTTACTTAGGCCTATTCTTTCAACCTAGAGCATTCACTATAACTATCCTTGCAGGTGCTGCAGGAACATTCACAAAGTACAATGCTGCAGGAAGAAACTGTAATCTTCTATCTAAAATGTTGGGAATGTTAAAAGTAAATCTACTCTACTTTACTCTAATCCACCTCCCAAGTGGGCCCCCTTGGTTGGCTTCTGCTAATCTACTAACACAGAAGATAAACCAAAAGTCACTTCATTATATTTCAAGAATTGATTACATAAGAACAATACATAAAACTGGAAATGAAATTGATGTGCAAGATGCAACAAAACAATGTATTCCAAAAAATTCTGACTTACAAACTAACAGTCCAATCCCTATAAATAGAGGATCGACACTTTATTCTAAAATAGAAAAGGAAAGATCTGACTGAAATCACGCCAGATAAGAAAAGGGAAACGTAACAGCCCACAACATATGCAATGAAGTCTGGGTGACCAAGTCAACACAATGAGAGCGCAGAGGGAATATAGCAGCACTACATTCCTGCATTTCTGAAACAGTGGCTCCTCATTCGTAGTAGTCATGTCTTTTGGTGCCATGATGGTTACCCATCGTAGCTGGACTTCAACGTCCTCTTTAAATGTTGTCGACCACTCTCAAGCTGCTCCTACTTCCTGGAAAGTTAGTTATCATGCATAAATATTCATACAAGTAAACTTAATCAAATTGATCTGAATATTAGAACACGCATTCTGATTGCTATATGAAATACTGCAATATATATATAATATTGGCAAAACATGACATAACTATCTACCCATGGGTTTGACGGTTCTAACTGTACTTTAACACAATTTCAACTGATTATAAGTCCACAAATGTTTTGGTAATACTTAAAAATAGAGTATAAAGATTAATATAATAGAGACAGTAAATGGTCTCATCAGGTGTGATCTTGTTAGAGGATTTAAAAGATTAGTTTGTCACTTGATATCGGGCATTTCTATGCTACCTTCCTTGTCCAAACTCTTCTGGTTTGTCAAATGGTATCTGGCATCTCATGTTATCTTCATGATCAAAATTTTTGATACTCCTTGGGATGTATCTCAACATAGAAAGGATCTTTAAATCCTACTCGGTTAAGAGACTTTCTGAATCAATGGTTAAACTAAAACAGTATGATCTTTTCACATATACAACTTATACTTGCAGATTTCCAGATCTATTGTAAGATCATAAAATCAATCTGATCAATATATATTTTCAATACCTTTGCTCCACTTTTGTTCTGCTCAGTGATGCTATGCTCTGTTGCTTGGTTTCTACAGAAATCTTTATCTCTTTCCTCAACTTGATTGATCAGGACTATATGAAGTTGTTCTTCAATAGTTTCTCTCTAACATCCTCTTTTTCATTCAATCCCCTTAATTCATAATGAATTATGTTGTCTCTTTATAGACATGATATCACCATTGTTAGGTTCTTGATTTTCTTGATCTTTGTGTGATCCACAATCTTAGCCAATCTGATTTAAATCAAAACTCATGTTTTATCTTGCAGAGATCTTCTTGCCAACTGGACAAAACATCTTTAAATCCTTTACTTATCTCTAGATTTATCTTGTCGATGAAAACAAGGATAACTATCAGTTAAGTCTATATTTAGCTCTCCCAGCTAGATATTTTGTCATTTCTAAACTCAAGTTAACTTTGATTTTTTAATTCTTTGTAAGCTTCGGTCAACACTCCAGTTCTCCTCGGGCTTCTCCATCGGGGTTGTCTGTCCTTTGGGGTTGTCTATCCTTTGGGTTTTTTTTTTCATCAGTTTACATTGTGATTCTACTCATCGGTAATGTTCGTTACTGTTCTTGCTCGGGCATCACTGTGACTTGACTTTCGGTTATCTCTGTCTGTCGAGTTTCACTAGTTGTCAGTGTTTGATGTCACATAGTGAATGCTTTTCTTTTATGCATTACTGAAATCATAATCTTTATCTCTCTGATTCTCTGAAGTCTTTGACACTTTTATTATAACCGATTAGATTATATCAAGTTGACATCAATGATAATACAATCCATTAACTGATTTAATGTCTTACATTATCTTTCTGCATTTTAGTGATCAACTTAACATCTTCAAACATTCAATCAGTCGCATGTCATCAATCCCATATTTGCTTCCATTTGTGCATTCCTATTTCTATTTTTCGTAGTCATCTTCTACTCAAGTGAAGGAATCCTTTCATCCATTTAGTACTTAATTCTCCTTGAGACTAGTAGATCATATTCCTTCCAATGTATGAAATAAAATAGGGGTGAGCTTCCTAGTTTGTCCATTCATCCTAGTGAACATCATCACAAACTATTATATTTTATTTCATTAAATTTTGGTGAACCCAATGTCCTTATATTCTAATTCTAATATGGTGTTAGATCTAGTTTTTATGCATATATTTCTTATTATTTGGATGATTAGATTTAATATAAATACAATTCATTAGGTTACATATGCAATCATGGATCAAATTTATCATTCATAATAAGTTTCTTTTTACAGCAACATGATTTATTCTTTATCATTTCATGTTAGAACTTTGTTTGTTGCAATGTTTTAAGGAGAAAATGCTAATAAATTTACAATGTTTAGACATTCCCTCCTTGCCTTGTTTTCTGTATGAGTTTATTAACCTTGAGTCCTACATATAACATCCCATGAGAAAAAGTTGTAGGCTTATGGTTTCCCTCAAAGGTGTAGATCATGAGTCCTCCTATGTATTCGACAAAATGTAGGTGATACCTCTATGCCTATCAATGACATACCTAACATTGTTAAAAACTACTCTTCTCATACTTTAAATGATGTAGATGACTCTATAACAAGAGTGTCTCCTAGAAAAGTGGAAAAGATTGTCAATAATTTTACAACTCTTGAACATTGGATGGGTCAATAAAATTCTAATAGTGAAGAAATATCCTTGATTGAAGGCTTGAGGAGGGTGGTTAAAAATTATTAAAATCGTGTTGATTTGTTACATAGCATATTTCAAATTATTAATCGTGTAGTGTCCTAAAATTGTACCTTTGCATTTATGACACGTATGCATTAAACCCCGTCCATGATGAAATATTCATTTTTGACATCATGAGCCTCCAAAGCACAAAATCTATGACCTCCCATCCAAATATGAGCCCCACAAAATCAGACGGTTGTGCGATGCACAGACATCTGCACAGTGCATACTTGTCTCCGCAAAATTCAAAATTTAAAATTATAAAACCACTTTCAATGCATGTCCCTTCTCTTAGACACATATAAAATGTCTATCACCACTTACATTTGACCATAAAAGCCTTCATTTTTCTCATTTTTCACTCTTGAGATTCTTGGATCTTTGATACTAATTATTTCTCTCATTTGTGATTAGATCAAAGTGAATCTCTACCGAATCTTCTCATGTATCCAAAATGTTCTCACCACTTGAAGAGGGGTCTCTCTCTTTTCAAGTGTTATTGAATTTTCTAAGTTGATCTAATATTGCTATCAGATTTTGGGTCACTGGTATATTTCATAGTAGGGTATTTCCTCCCTCAAGTGAGGTTCATTTCTACTACTTCTCTTTATACTGTGTCTTTGTAAAATAAGGGGTTTCTCCCCTCAAGTGAGGTTTGTTTTTATTTCTTGTCTTTTTGTAATAGGGTTTATCCTCCATTAAGAATGGATCTATTTATATTGCTTGTCTCCAATCTATTTTTATTGATCTCATCTATTTGGTTGTTCGTGGAGGTGGAAACACCAAAGAGGGGGTTTGACTAAGGAAAACCTCAATACAGCCACAATAATTTTCCTCTCTAAGTGTATGTAAGTGGTGAATAGGTATCACATGCAAGTGAGTTTGGGAAATCCAGAGACCAGACATACATTTTCTATTTTCTAGTAAACTGGACTACAACGTGGCGTGCTGGTGTCCAAGGCTGAGAGATCCAAATTTTCTAGGTATGTAATTTGATGTCTATATTTTGTGTTTATAAATTCAAAATATCTATAGCTATTAATATTTGTCATATATCTTCTCTTTTTGTAATTTAGTTTAGATAGATGCATTATTGATATGGTTATTATATTTCATGTTGTAATTAGATTTCTTGTACTTTTCCGTAATTGCATTTCCTTTAGATAGATTATAGTTGACGCATTGTTTAATATTTTAGATCACTTAGCTCATCATAATACTAGTAGAATTGTGGTAGCATAAAGAATATTTTTTTCTTCAAAAGGTGGCAAATCCCTTTCTCTACATTTTTGTGAACCCGATGTGAATGTCAAAATGTCAAATCTCCTCCTTCAAGGATTTAACATCTTTTTCAAGGAATTATCGAAAGATGACTTTGACATGTTGGATGAGACCTTAGAAGACTTCTTGGGTGTGTCCTCTCATGGTTCTAACTCCAAAAATACCTTCCAAATGAAGATACTCCATTAAGGACCAGTGATTCTATGAATTTAATTATTATCTTGGAGGCTCATACAAATCCTAAATGACCAATCATTTGTGTGACTTTTGCTAGTCCTTCTCCTAAGAAGTAAAAATCCACTTATGGTAAATCAAGAGATGGTATTTCATTGAATCTCTTTGCCATTTTTTCTCGATATAGGAATGAGTCTTATAATATTATTTCTCATACCTATAACACTCAAAGAAATAAAGATAATGTTAACCAACTTGCTACAGTTCTACCACCTTCTCAACCTGATCTTCTCCGAGCACCTAAATTGATGACCAATTAATCTAGTGATTACGATCTTATTGATTAACTTCAAGTTACTCCAACAAAGATCTCACTTTGGGATTTACTATAGATAACTCTAATTTATCGGGGAATGCTTCAGGAAGCTCTCCAAAAGATCTTTCTTCCTTCTTCTATGAGGCCAGTGGATATGAATGTTTTAATGGACCATATTCATGTGAATATGTCGAATATCACCTTCTATCTGCATGAGCTTCCACCCCCACAAATAAGGAAACTTGCATATACTTTAATGATTATAGAATTCATTAATGGTGTACATATAAGAAAAACCATAATTGACACTAGTTCAACACTAAACGTATGGGGTTTAGTGTTAGAATAACTGAGAGGGGGGGTGACTCAGTGGCCTTAAACATTAATTTTGAAAATCCAACCAAAAACTTATCTCTCAAATATAATACCCTCTAGTTATCTTTCAGTCCACCAAGATGTATGCCATAAATAAACTTAACAAATATAAGCTTCTCGGTAAGATATATTGTTTATCTTTTCTAGACTTTACCGAGTAGCACCAAATAAACCTAGTGTTAACTGACCAATCCAGTTTCAATAATGTGTAAGTAAAAATATCAATGCAATGAAACATATACACATTTGACACAGATTTTAACATGGAAACCCAATATGGGAAAAACCACCTAGGACCGGTAACCCAAAATAATTTCACTCATCTCAAGTAAGCTCGATGAAGAGCCAACCCTGTTAAAGGTTACAATACACACTATTAAGTGTGACCTTGTTAGAGGATTTAAAACTAAAATTTTATCTTTTGACCTGGCACTCACTATGTTGTCAACAAGAAAACCTTTTGATACTCTTAAGTATCTCAATAAAATAAGGACTGTTAAATCTCACTCTGTTAAGAGATTTTCTGAAACCAATGGTTAAACTGATACAACAAATGATCTATTCAAAATACAAGTTTAACTTGCAAATATTCAGATCTATTGTTAGTCCAATAATACATCTCTGATCAATGTACACTTTAGTCCTTTTGCTCTCATTATTTCTTCTGTTCGGTGAATGCTTTGTCCTTTGTTGCTCAGTGTCCGCAAAATTTCTTAGCTCTGTTCTTCATCCTATATGATCAGATCTCCATGAAGAATTATATCTTCACACAAATTATACTTAGAATTCCTTGCTTCATAATTTATTCCTTGTCTCTTTATATAGACATGATTAGCCACTCAATCTCCTTTTTTTTTTCATAGACCACTTCTTGATCCGTAAAACTTGCCATGCTTTTCTTTATCTCGTAAAGCTCTACTTTAGTTTTATTCCATAAATCTCTCCTTGATAAGTGTGAATAAAACATGCTTTAAATATTCTTCCATGCTTTAGTTTAATTGATCATTGAAAATAAAGAAATCAATCATTCAATCCCTAAATATAGCTCTATCAGCTAAGTAATTTTGTCATTCTATAACTTCAGTTAAGCTCGGTCATCATCTTTAGTTATGCTCAGTAACAACTTCAGTTATGCTTGGTAAATAGCTCTTGCTCAGTAACACTTGCTCACTTACTGCGGTGCTCGGTATACACTGTGAATTGCTTGATGTTCTTTGTTTGTCGGTGTATACAAACTTTTTATGTTTTAACGACAACATAAACTTTTTCTTTTCAGATATTCAAGGTTATGATAATATGTGTATGAACCATCAAACCATATCAAGTTGACATCAATGACAATACAATAAATTAATTGATTTAATGTCTTGCATTCACTTTTTCATCTCGGTGATCATGAACTTATCATCTTCAAGCATTCAATCAGTTATAGCTCATCAATCTCTCCATTTGGCATTGATGGCAACATACCATAAAATATGCAGTATAAAACATGCCATAACATACCAAACTTATTTTTCTATAACCAATTCAAATATCTGGATCTTGGTAAGCTCTTCTAGCTCAGATTTGATTTTGTTGTGTGCTCTCCCTTTCTTCATTCCTTCAATGCATAGGTGTAGCAATTGTGTCTTCTGATTATGTCTCTCCCATTCTTGTAGAATCTCTTCTCCCTTTTCTGGATAGATATGCAGTGTTAACTTTCTCCAATTCTCTCCCTTTGATGGATGGTTATTTCATTTATTAGTAACTTTTAGATATTCTCTTCCTTTGATATTCTTCTCCCTAATGTATATTTCATTTCTTCTCATTAATGTATATTTCATTAAATATCTCTCTTCCTTTGACAACAATGCCAAAAAAAAAGTATAGCTCTGTATTAGCCAACAATATCTCATGTGCGTGTCTTAGATAAGTACCTTTAGTGTACTAATATATCATTGTAGTCCATTTCTC
Source organism: Thuja plicata (assembly GCA_018584345.1). Lineage (NCBI taxonomy): Eukaryota > Viridiplantae > Streptophyta > Pinopsida > Cupressales > Cupressaceae > Thuja > Thuja plicata. Next base: position 697,383 of record MU225678.1, on the reverse strand, counting down.
AGCTTGCATCAACATGATGAATCTTCTGATAATGTGTAGGCTGATGCAAGTTCCAAGTCAACTTAGTGACTAGTAGACAAGGGATGAACCCCTGGTCTATTCCTCAGGTACTCAAATGTATCTTTTGGCAATGGTTTTGTGAATATGTCTGCTAGTTGTTCTTTGGATTGTACATATTCTAGTATCACATGTTTCTCTTGTACTTGTTCCCTCAAGTAATAATACTTAATAGCTATGTGCTTTGTCTTAGCATGCATCATAGGGTTCTTTGAAATTTTTATAGCACTAGTATTATCACAATAGATAATTACTGGGTCAAGAATTTACTCATTCATACCTTTCAGCAATTGCTTGATTCATGCAATGTTAGAGAAATTTGCAACAACAACTACATATTCTTCTTCTGCAGTTGATTGAGATATGCATCCTTGCTTTTTACTTATCCATGTGACAAGTTTGTCACCCATAAAGAATGCTCCTCTTGTTTTTCTCTTTCTATCATCTATGTATCCAACCCAATCAGCACTACTATAAACTTTTAGCTCAAATTTGCCTTCTTTATTGTACCACAAACCATAGTCTTCAGTATTCTTCAGATATCTCAAAATTCTTTTAATAGAAGTCATGTGTGATTCCTTAGGATTAGCAGAGAATCTTGCTACTATACCAACTACATGTGATATATCAGGTCTAGTGTGTACAACACACATTAGTTTTCCAATCATAGATCGGTATAAGGTCTAATTTACCTCGGTTGTCTTTTCTTTCTTTGTCAATTTGCATCCAGTTGTCATAGGTGTTCCAACTCATTTTGAGTCCTCCATCTTGAATATCTTCATAACTTCTTTGATGTATTTGGATTGTGTGATGTAGATGCCTTCATCCTGTTATAGAATCTGTAGACCAAGAAAAAAATTTATCTCTCCAAACATTGACATTTCAAATTCTTTGCTCATTTCATCAGCAAATGACTTACATAGCATATTATTACCTCCAAATATGATATCATCAACAAATATCTCAGCAATCAAAACCTTATTATCAGTGTCTCCTTTTAAGTATAGATTATTGTTTTCACTTGTTCTAAAAAATCCAATACTAATGAGATAAGAGTGAATTATTTCATACCATGCTCTTGGCACTTGTTTTAATCCATGCAAGGCTTTGTGCAATTTACAAACCATGTTCCTCTTGTTAGGATCAACAAACCCTTCAGGTTGATCAATGTATACCTCCTCTTCTAGTATTCCATTCAGAAATGTAGATTTAACATCTATTTGGTATAGTTTGAATCCTTTAAAAGAAGCATACGCAAGTAGAATTCTTACTCCTAGTATAGAAATGGGTGCAAAGGTTTATCCATAGTCAATACCTTCTTCCTGTGCATACCCTTTGCATACCAGTCTTGATTTTTTCTTTGTGACTTCTCCATTCTCATTACATTTGTTTCTGAAAATTCATTTGGTTCCAATGAAATTTTTGTCACTCGGTCTAGGTACTAATGTCCATGTTTTATTCTTCTCAATCTATTCAATCTCTTCATTCCTTGTACTAAACCATTCTTGATTCTCGAGTGCAGCATTAACAGATTTAGGCTCAAAATCACAAAGCAAATATCTATTGTTAAGTGACTTACTTCTTGTTCTCATTCCTTCTCTTTTGTCCCCAATGATCTAGTGCCATGGATGGTGTCTTCTGACATATTTAGCAATTATAGGCTCATATCTATGTTCTCCATTTTGATCTTCATTTTGATCTTCATTTTGGTCTTCATCGCTCGGTTCAGCATTGTGAGCATTTTCTTGATTCTTGGTGTGTGCAGCCTATTGCTTGGTTGCATTGTTCTATTTCTCGAGTAAGATGTCAGGCTCTTCTATGTAGACAAATCTATTCTAATCTCCAGGTTCCTTTCTTCTTTCCTCATCATTTTTCTCAGCAAATTCATCCACTTTAACATTTTCACTTTCAATGATTTTGTTAGAAGATTTGTTCAGACATTTATAAGCTTTTCTTTTAGTAGAATATCCTAGAAATATTCCTTCATCACTTTTAGAGAAAGTTTCCCATTTCTATCATCTTTCAGTTATAACATTGACTTCCAAAAATTCTAAAGTAACTCACATTTGGTGTGTATCCATACCATAGCTCATAAGGTGTCTTATTTGTGTCTTTCTTCAATTGAACTCGGTTTAGTCTATAGACAACAATACTTACAGCTTCTCTCCAGAATGTTTGTGTGATGCCTTTTTTCAATCATCAGTGTTCTGGCACAACCAAAAATTGATCTATTCCTCCTTTCATCAATCCTATTTTTTTGTGGTGTTCTCAGTGTAGAAACCTATCTTGTAATACCATACTCATTACAAAAGTTAGTGAATTCATCAAAAATAAATTCTCCTCCTCTATCTGATCTTAAAAATTTTAGTTCTTTTCCACTTTTTTTTTCAACTTTAGCTGTATACAATTTGAGCATCTTAAATGCTTCATATTTCTCTTTTAAGAATATGACAGTCATCATCTTATAATAGTCATCAACAAATAGAATAAAGTATATATCACCATAATAGATCTTTGTTCTCATTGTTCCACATAAGTCAGCATGGACTAATTCCATAATAGCATTAGATGTGTAGGTTTTTCTCTTGAAACTAGACTTTGTCATTTTTCCTATTTGACAATTCTTGCACATAACATGGTCGGGCTTTGAAATACTCGGTAAGCCTCTCACTTTTATTTTCTTACTTTTTTTTACCATGTTGTCAAAATTCACATGACATAACCATTTATGCCACAACCAAATGTCTTCATTTCTAGCCAATAAACATGTGGTATCAATATTATCAAGATAAAATATATTACCTTTTGTCTGTTCACCAGTACCGATCAACTTTGCTTTTCCATTATAGATCATTGCCTTTTGTTCTCAAATGCAACTCGGTGTCCTGTGTTTTTCATCTGTGAAACACTCAACATATTATAGTTAAGTCCTTTCACCCAATATGCATTTTCACATCTGATCAGATTATTCAACATGATGGTACCTTTTCCTTCAACTGGGCAAGGTGAGTCATTACCCATCCTAACTGATCCACCATTATAATATTCAAAAGTTTCAAACTTTACTTTATCTCCAGTCATGTGATGAGTATAGCCATGGTCAATAATCTAGATATCAGTTTTGTTAACTTTAGATATGATTTTTGTTTCAACATACCTTTCTTCTTCGTCTGAATCATCATTCATAGCAACAAATACTACCTTAATATCTTCATCAGAATCAGTACTAGAATTTTCAGCTTTGTTCTCAACCAGGTAACAAACCTTCTTGCCTTTGTCTTTGTAATCTCGGTTATCTCTTCTGTCAGAGTTTCAATTTCTTTTTTAGTCTCATTCATCACTTCTTTCATACTTCTTTTCATGATATCTGTCATTTTTTCTTTCATCATTTCTCTTGTTAGGGCATCTAGCAGCAAAATGTCCAATTTATTTGTAATTAAAATAGACCAATGGTAATTTACCTTTATATCTTCCTTTACCTATATGTAATCTCCTAGCCATTAGTGCTTCAAATTTCATGAAGTTCTTGTTCATCACTATCACTGTCACTATCATTTCTCATAGTGTGTTTGTTACTAGATTTGCTTATTTTTAGAGAAGACTTGAATGCAGACTCAATAGTAAGACATTGTTGTCATAGTTGTTAATCTCAAATGAAATAAGTCTACCAATAAAACTATCAAGAGTAACATTTTTATTTGCTACTGCTCTCATTTCTTGAATTGAAGGTACTCTAATAGAATAAATAAGTAGTAAGGTTCTCAGAATTTTACTTACAATTGTTTCTTCCTCAAGTACTCCTCCTACTCCACGGATAGCATTAACCACTTCTTTGATTTTTTCACTAGACTGAGTGATGTTCTCTCCTTCTTTCATTCTCAGGTCATCAAACTTTCCACTTAGGCTTTCAGCTTTAGCTCTCAGCATATTGGTGTCTCCTCCATGTACTAGCTTGAGTTTGTCCCACATTTTCTTTGCAAAGGTGCATGATTTCGCATCTTCAAATTCAGCATCAGTTAGCGAAGAATCAAGTTCTAGCATCATAGAATTGTGTTCATGTTTCTCTCTTAATTGATCAACAATCAGAAGTCCAATAGGTGCAACATATTCAGTATCCAAGTGTTGTGTAACATAATTTATAATACCAGATAGGTGAATTCTTATCCTACTTTTCCATGATGCAAAGTTGTCCTTGTTCAACTTAGGCACATCCCTTTTACTCATCTTGTGATTTTTAGCTTAAGTCCCTTTAACCTTTTCTTCCAAGCACCAAAGCTCTGATACCAATTGTTAGATTAACTGAGAAGGGGGGTGAATCAGTGGCCTTAAACATTAATTCCCAAAATCCAACCAAAAACTTATCTCTCAAATATAATACCCTCTAGTTATCTTTCAGTCCATCAAGATGTATGCCATAAATAAACTTAACAAATATAAGCTTCTCGGTAAGATATACTATTTATCTTTTCTAGACCTTACCAAGTAGCAATAAATAAAATTAGTGTTAACTGACCAATCCAGTTTCAATAATGTGTAAAGAAAAATATCAATGCAATGAAACATATACACATTTGACACATAGATTTTAATGTGGAAACCCAATATGGGAAAAACCAAATGGGACCAGTAACCCAAAATAATTTCACTCTTGTGAAGTGAGCTCAGTGAAGAGCCAACCCTATTAAAGGTTACAATACACACTGTTAAGTGTGACCTTGTTAGAGGATTTAAAACTAACAATTTATATTTTGACCTAGCACTCACTATGTTGTCAACAAGAAAACCTTTTGATACTCTCGAGTATCTCAATACAATAAGGACTATTAAATCCCACTCGGTTAAGAGATTTTCTGAATTAATGGTTAAACTAATATAGTAAATAATCTGTACAAAATACAACTTTAACTTGCAAATATTTAGATCTATTGTCAATCCAATAATACCTCTCTAATCAATGTACACTTCAGTTCTTTTTCTCTCATTCTTTCTTCTTCTTGGTGAATGCTCTGTCCTCTGTTACTTGGTGTCCGCAGAATTTCTTGGCTCTGTTCTTTAGCATGTATGATCAGATCTGCATGAAGAATTCTATCTTCACACAAATTATACTTAGCATTCCTCTATTCATAATGAATTCTTTATCTCTTTATATAGACATGATTAGCCACTCAATCTCCTTGTTTTTGTCGTAGATCACTTTTTGATTTGTAAAACTCGACATGCTTTGCTTTATCCTGTAAAGCTCTTCTTTAGTTTTATTTCATAAATATCTCCTTGATAACTATGAATAAAATGTGCTTTAAATATTCTTCCATGCTTTATTTTAACTGATCGTTGAAAATAAAGCAATCAATCAGTCAATCCCTAAAAATACCTCTGCTAGCTAAGTAATTTTGTCATTCTTTAACTTCAATTAAGCTCGGTCATCATCTTCAGTTATGCTTGGAAACAACTTCAGTTATGCTCGATAAATAGCTCTTTCTCGGTAACACTTGCTCGGTTACTGCGGTGCTTGGTATACACTATGAATTTCTCGGTGTTCACTTTCACTTGGTGTTCACTATCTGTCGGTGTATACAAACTTTTTATGTTTTACCGATAACATAAACTTTGTCTCTTTAGATCTTCAAGGTTATGATAATATGTGTATGAACCATCAAACCATATCAAGTTTGCATCAATGACAATGCAATACATTAATTGATTTAATGTCTTTCATTCAATTTTGCATCTCTGTGATCATTAACTTATCATCTTCAAGCATTCAATCAGTTATAGTTCATCAGTTTAGACCTATTGCCCAAAAAACAAGGTGGATAAGAACTCATTAGTTGCATCCTCTCTATTTATCTGAGGATTTGATAATATTGAGAAGACCATTGTAGAAAATTTCATATTGCCTCTAAAGGTCAGACCTATCACCATACCTACCTTGGTGTATGTTATGCTAGGAACCTTTCCTTACAATATTTTGTTGGGAGGACCTTGGCTTCATGACTTAGGAGTAGTATCATCCACCCTGCATGGATCAGTTAAATTTATGGTTGATAATCAAGTGGTCATGATTAAGGTTAATATTTATGTCATTCATCTATGTTAAATGGTGGTTGTGGGATAAACCTATATCGTTCCCACATTTAGGAATTATATTCTCTTGATGTATTTCACTATGCCAACTCTTCCTTCCCTAACCCCACCCAGTGGTGATTACCTAGGGAAATATGTCCAAAAAGAAAGCATTGTAGAAACATTGAATCCTCCCAAGATAGATCCTCCAAAGGGTGATCCTCCTAATATGGATTCACCCAAGAAATAAGGATTGGAACCTACTTCCACTAAATAAACTAGAGTTATTTCTTCTATAAAGGTCAATGCATGTTCAAGTGATGATTAGGGAACCCTAGTTTTTACAAACTCTCGTATTGGAGAATATAAGTTTAACCCAATAAACCTAAAGATATCAAAATTTTTTTTGTTGTGGCTACAAGAGAAGATTATGATTCTATAAATATTTTTGATACATATCATATTGATCATCTCTTCTATAGAAATACCCCAAGTTATAAAGAGCTCCAGTCAATCTATAGAACAGGATATAACCTACTCTCAACTGGTGGTTATGATGGTAGAGTTTATGAGCCTAATGAGAAAGGTATTAGAGTTCCTTCAGAACCTGAGCTCAAATATCATAACATTGGGATTGGATACCACCACACAACACATTAGGAAAAGCCATGGTTGAATGACAATATGATTATTGTAAAACCTCTTTCTCTTGAGCTAGTCCATCCTGAGCTTATTAACACCGACATGAATTCCACAATAGTTCCTCTAGATATTGTATCTTCGAAGGAAGTCCTTAAGGAATTATTAGGTTTCTATTAAGGATTTCCCTCTTATCATCATAAGAGATTATTACCCTACTATTTGGAAAGTTGAGAATATTTTGTGGAATCCATTAAAGATAGTAACAAGGAGGCAACATTATCTCATGATGATAATAACACTTTTACACCACATCTATAAGAACCATAAAACACTCATTAAATATGATACTACTAATATCCCTATGGATGCCAAGCATCCTAACAGGTTTGTTAAGGTCGGTAAGTGTCTTTCCTCTAAGGAAATCAAACCTCACTGTAGCCTATTAGGATAGTATTTTGATTTCTTTTCTTGGGAATACGAGGATAGGTAAAGTATTGATGAGCCCATAGCACTTCATAACATTGTATTGGCACTTGATGCTAAGCTTGTAAAGCAAAAGATCTAAAAGATGAATCCAAGGGTCTCTTTAATGGTTAAGACACAAATAGAGAATATATTGAGATCTGACTTTATTCATCCCATTGACTACTCACCTTGGATATAAAATAGAGTACCCATGAGTAAGCTTGATGGAAATATTCACATATGTATTGAATTTCATGATCTAAATAAGACATATTTAAAAGATGATTTTTTTTGTTTCCTAACATAGACATGATTTTTTACTCTATAGTAGGTCATGCACTTTTATCTTTCATGGATGGCTTCTTAGGTTACAATTACATTTGTATAAATCTAGAATATCAATACAAAACTTCTTTCACTACCCCTTGGGGAACCTTTTGCTATGCAGTAATGTCATTTGGGTTGAAAAATGTTGGTGCAACCTATCAACACGAAATGATCTCATATTCCATGATTTTATGCATAGGATCTTGGAGGATTGTGTGGATGATATCTTGGAAAATTCTATTCTTCATCGAGATCATATTGACAACCTTGAACAAATCTTGATGAACTCCACCTCTACAAGATGAGGTTAAATCCTCTCAAGTGTGTCTTTGGCATAGAAACTAGCAAACATTTGGGTTCATCATCTCTCAAAGAGAGATAGAGGTCAACACATATAAGATTGATGCAATCATCAACATTCCTCCACCTAGGAGGAACATCTCTCCACTTCACAGCTTTCAAGGGAAGATCCAATCCATAATAAGGTTCATCTCTCAATCGGTCGATCAAACTCTCCCTTATATGAAACTATTAAAGAAATATGTACACTTCAAATGGGATGATGAATGTAAAGAGGACTTTTTTTCCATCAATGAGTACCTGACTAATCCTCCCATCCTAATGTCACCCATGCAAGACAACCCCTTTCTGATTTATGTTTTAGCATTGCCAAATTCTCTTGAAGACTTTTTGGCTCTGTACAATGACACTAGCCAAGAAATGTTTGTTTATTATGTTAGTCACTTTTTGGTCGACTATGAGACTCGATAATCTTCTATAGAAAATAAATGTCTAGCTCTAGTGTTTGCAACAAAAAAGATGAGACACTATTTTCTCCATGCAAACACTTGAATCCTTACCAAGAAAGATCTATTAAATAGCCTATTCTCTAGGGATGATCTTTTAGGTTGGTTAGAAAAATGGGTAATGTTGATTTTTTTTTAATTTTTAGGTACTGAGAGGGGGGTGAATCAGTACAAATAGGTAATGAAAAATTCAAAAACCAATTTGAATAACTGCAATATTTATTTCCATACCACAAAGCATATAACTGATGTAAGAAAATAAAAGAAAACAATATCAAGCATCCAAAAACTCATCACACATGACACAAATATTTTTTTTGTGGAAACCCTTGGTTAGAGGGAGAAAACAATGGTGGGGATGACACCCACAAGCTCACTACTACAATAAATGAGTTTAGCCTATTAGGAGCTACAATTACCCTTTCTCATGTTTCACCTGGTTAAGAGTGATTAGTACCTTGTTGAATGTACAATCAGATATGTTAAGATCTACCTCGCAAGAGGATTTCAAAACCATTTCTGAGAGTTTACCAGGTTAAGGGATTTACAAATAGGAACCTGTTAGAGTTCACCTTGCTAAGGGGATTTTCTGTTTGAAACTACTAGGGAACATCAAGATGAATGATGTGGATGTAGCACTACTTTCCTATCAGATCCAATCTATTCTATGCACTCCATAACCGCTCACAGCTCTATCTTTATCAGATCTATGATTGTAACCTTAAATAGAACTGATTGAAATCACAAAACCCTTATCACAACACTAACAACATTAATTCATTTTCAATATGAGAAGCTCCAATTATATACACAACTTGTACCCACATCATACACACCAAAAATGGAATTCAAATACTTTCCCTCATAAGCTCGATGTGCCAAAATGAAAAACTCAATGTAAAACACATTTTACCATGACTGCATCGGCCCAAAACAAGATCTGCAAGTTATATCTCCAACGTAGTCAAACACATTTTGACTTCTCTAATACATCGCCCTAAATCCACCTCCTATGTTTGCATTGATCCTAAAAATGCAAACTCATCATTCCCATGACCTCTATTCCACATCATCATATCACCAAATATCATCACACTTACTATAACGCTCACCGACCTGGAATCTACCAACTTTTTCTATAGAACACGAGTGTTCTTACCTATCTCAATGTCTGTGGCATACAAAACTCTCTTACTGATGAACCAAATGAAATGTAGTTGGAACCACACTAAAATATGAATAAGTTGATGTTATACATGTGACTGCTTCTCATGATTCCACTTCTACCAAGATCGGCACCAAAGTGGTGTCTTCACTATCTACCAATCTTCTAGACTTAGCTAATTTCCTGCATTACTTATCTTACCAATTGTGTCCTCACTTCACCAATTGTATTAATTGACTATTCTAACTTAGTTTCCATCAATGAAAAACAAACAAGTAACTGCCTAGGACTGCACCCAAAATTTATCACAATGCCAACAAATTTTTAAGTTTGATCTCAAGTTCATAACTTAGAAATTAATCAAGGGGCAAGCAGTTGTTGATCAGCTAGCAGACGCCCCATCCCTAAAGAAATTCCCTATGCTAGATTAGTTACCTAATGAAAATATGATTACTATCAGCTGTGAACCTATCTAGGACATGTATTTTGATGGGTCAAGATGTCAAATAGGTTTAGGAGAAGGTGTGATTTATATATGACCTAAATAGAAACCAACTCCCCTTCTTTATCTTTAATTCCATTTCACTAACAACATCACTAAGTACAAAGCCCTCATATCTAGGCTACATGTTTCAATTACTTATAATGCCATGCATCTCTGCATCCATGGAGCTAATTATAAATCAAATCACTAGAAATTACCCCATGAAGCAATCAAATATATCCCAAAATCAAGAGTTATCTTTGGATCTCCTTAGACAATTCTCCAAGTATACCTTAGATAGCATTCCAAGGAGAGAAAATCAACACGCAAATGAAAAGGTAAGTGACACTTACCTCGTACATACTAATTTGGGTACAGATGAATACCACTTTGTGTTCCATGTTCTTTGATCTCCTATGGTATCATAAAAACCAATCTTCAACAATCTCATGTGTGCTTACATGGACTTGGGAGAATAGTTTTTTGATATCTATACTTATCTCAAGAATATAAGTTTCCTCGATGATACAAAAAAGTACTTGTATCCAGATTAGGAATCTCTCTACTCAATACTTGATCTTGTTGAATAGTCTTTATCTTAGGTCATAAAATAACCTATTTCTACGTTGCCTTACTAGAGATGAAATATTCCTTGGTCTTCATGAGGCCCACTCAGGGCTCATTAGGGGACACAATGGTCATAAATCTCTAGTACATAAATTGATTCACATGGGATAGTATTGGTAGATAATGGAACAAAATTCCTTTGCTTTTGTGAAGAAATATCCTCAATGTCAACAAAATAGCAATCTGATTAGGGCTCCCACTCAAGAGCTTCAAACTCAGACTTCTCCATGGCATTTTCAAACTTGGGGATTGGATATCATCGGTAAGATATCTCCCCCATCTATATCATGTTGGTTTGTAGTGACTGATCATGCTATATTGTACACTCTTAACAATTCATGGGGTTCGGAGCGATTCCCCCAAAAAAAATATTATTACCTCGTCAAGTGTTTTTGTTAAATTTTCAAGCACTTTCCTCGGTTAACTCATCAATAATTTTAGGGTTAATTTGTTAAGTGACATTGGTAAACCACCTAAAAATCCTATAAATAGGTGGCAATGTAATGTGAAATTATTAGATTGTAATTTTTTCTTCGCTAGATAATAAAATAAGTGGATAGTTATTTCTCTGGTAGATGTAGCCCATATTGGGTGCACCTTGTTAATTCTCTATGTTATTTGTTTTTTTATCTTTTATAATTCTACATTATCTTAATATTGTTTATTTATCATATTTGCCTCAACCCTAACAACCGGTATTAGAGCGGTGTGTTTCTCAGGGATTTGGAAGGAAATCTCATATTTGAGTGGCAGAAATGGAAGAGGAAGGTAGGCTTAAGATTGATAAGTTCAACAACCAAAACTATCATCTATGGAAGATGCAAATGGTAGAATATCTATATCAAAAGGATCTTTACTTACCGTTGGGTGGAAAAGAAAAGAATTCGACAACTATGATAGATGAACAATTGTAATTTCTTTATAGGAAGGCACTAGGAGCAATACGGTTGTGCCTAGCATCATCAGTGGCTTTCAATATAGAAAAAGAAACAACAATAGAGGATCTAATGTAGGAATCAGACAAACTGTATGAGAAACCCTTGGCCTAAAATAAGGTGTTTATTATGAAACATTTATTTAATATTAAGATGCCACAAGGTGGGTATGTTAGTGATCATTTGAATCAGTTTAACATGGTTACTATTTAGCTAAGTTCTGTAAAAGTAAATTTCAATGATGAAGGTAGGGATATCTTGATTTTATAGTCATTGCCTAAAAGATAGAATGGCTTGGTCATCATTGTAAGTAACTTTGTTTGTATAGAGCCATGATTCCAGGTTTTCTTGCTGGTTCTTTCCTGGTTGAGATTTTTTGAATCATTCTTTTTTTTTAAAATTATAAATATATATACAGTGGCTTGTCCACTTTTGCCAAAAAAAAAAAAAACTTTGTCACTGGTTCAAACACTTTAATGTTTTATGATGTTGTTGGTGTTATCATTAGTGAGGAAAAGTGATAGAGTAGCACATGAGAGACATCAGGTAATGCTTTGACTTTTGAGAACAGGGAACAACATAGGGAAAGAGGAAAGAGAATAGATAATCATGAGAAATCAAGAAAGGGTAAATTGAAATCTAGGGTAAATGTGGAGTGATGGCATTGTGGAAAGAAGGATATCTGAAGAACGATTGTGGGTCTCAAAAGGGAAAACAAGGGGATGGACAACAAGAAAATAATGGGGAAGAAAATGTAGCAGGTGATGTGTTACAAAATGCTTTGATTATTTATTTGGATAATAATACTGATTCTTGGGGGTTAGATTCAAGGGCTTGTTTTCATGCCACACCACATAGAAAGTATTTTTTAGACTATGTTTAAGGTGATTTTGGACAAGTCTATTTAGGTGATGATGAAGCATTAAAAATTGTTGGAAAGGGAAACATGCTGATAAAAGTGCCAAATGGAAATCAATCATTGTTGAAAGAGGAGAGACATGTTCCTGATTTGAGAAGAAATTTAATATCAACAAGATAACTGGGAAGTGATGGTTGCACAAACATATTCACAGATAATTCATAGAAGGTTACTAAAGTTTCATTGGTAATATAAAAAGGGGAAAAGGTAGGTACATTTTCCTTACTGAGGCAAGAGTATCGAGGGTGTAAGAGAAATCTCGCATTACCCAAAAGTATTGTCTAGTTTTTCAATAAGGGCTATTTTTGGCATGGTTACTATTTTTTAGAAAGTTTTCATTTGAACAAAGATTGCTCCAATTACTTTTTTTGTAGTTCATTTTTTATATATAAGAATATCGGTAAAGTTTCATGGCAAGATCAAGCCTGATTTTGAAGATATTGAATTTTCCATTTTGGCGGGGTGGTACAAAAACTTTGAACATATTTTTAAAGGCCTTAGAGGCTTCGAAAGGGGGTCAAACTTTTCTCAAGATGATGCTTTGAAGTCCAAATTATAGAGCACTTCAAGAGGTTTCCCAAAAGTGGTTATAATAGCCAATCGGGTATGCAATTCACAAGATATTGCCTTCAAAAATTGTGTTACTTTAGGACAAAAAGTGAAATCCCTTTGAATACTCAAATGATTATTGAAACCCATTCGGGGGTATATTTCATAATATTCCAATGTAGGGGAAAACAATATAAGTTGGTCGGCCTCAAATAAGGGGGGTTACAAATTTATAGAATCTTCTAGGGCGGTTAAACTTCCCAATATAAAGAAGACAAATAGGAGTTAGCGAACAGTTCTAATGGTGTATATTATGGCTCTAGATTGTAGATTATTGTAATGAAAATTCCCATGTGGCTGTAGAATTTTATTTTTTGAATATTATAATGTCATTTCATTGAAGATATTAGAAAGAAAGTGTTCATGTTCTTGCAATTGTTCAGTTCCTATAATTTTATGCTAATTCTCTGTTGTGTTGTGTGTGTTTGGGTTAGTAAGGGGAGTAACCTTTATCATTTATGTACTGGTAATATTGATTATTCTATTTCCCAAGCTTCCACAAGAACGGATATAACTCTATGTCACAATCAACTTGGGCACATGAGTGAGAAGCAGATGAAGCTTCTCCATTCAAAGAATTTATTGCCAGGATTGAAACAAGTTGATTTGGATTTTTGTGAAAAATGTGTTTATGGTAAACAAATTAGGGTTGTATTTCTTACAGTTGAGAAGGAAAAGAAAAGTGCAAAGTTAGAGCTTGTGCATTCTAGTGTATGGGGACTAGCCCAAGTACCATATCTTGGTGGGCCTTATTATTATATTGCTTGTATTAATGATGAAACTAGAAAAAATTTGGTTGGTTTCATTCCAAGAAAATTTTATGTATTTGAAAAGTTTAAGAAATGGAAAGATTTGGTTGAGAATGAGCAGGAAACAAGCTGAAGTTTCTCGGATCAGGTAATGGAGGTGAGTACTACAACAAAGATTTTGATTGTTATTGTTCATACCATGGGATTCATGGAAAAAAGACATCTCCTAGAGCCCCGCAATAAAATGGTGTGTCTAAAAGGGTGAACAAAACTATAATGGAGTGTGCAAGGAGAATGATATTGCATGCAGGATTGCCTTTGCAGTTTTGGGTAGATGTTGTAGATACTGTTGTTTATTTGATAAACAGAGGGCCTTAAAGTTCCTTGTGTTGAGCATCATTTTTACATGATGTGACAATAGGGAGATGTGATGCAAATCCCTCTCTTGAAAGAATGATGAAGTCACTCCCAAGGTTCTCTGTGGTCAGGTCACAACCATGTTGAAACTCAATTGAAGAGAATTTGAGTTCACAAGGAGGCCTTTGATGGTTTGAAACTTTGAAGCTGGAAAATAGTGATTTTTATAACTCTTTTTTATTTACCAATTTTAAGAAAGCTAACATGTGCATGAAATTGAATTTCAATCTAATTTAATCCATGTGATGAAAACTAAATTTTAACACAATTTTTCCAAAAAAAGTCAAAAGATTAGAGTAACAAGAATTCAAGCAAATTACTGAAAGAAAATTCTAAAGGAAATAAACCATAATAAATTCAACTTGCACATGAAATAATGGATTAGATTGAGAAAACCTATAATAAAATGAAATAGAATTCTCAAAAATCATATCATGTAGATGCAATCACAAAAGAAATTTTGAAAGTTAAAGATATCTCATAATTCATTAGAATTATGAAGCCATACCATACATGCGCAACATAAGAAAAATTACTCCTCAAGCATAAAAATATATATTTCCCATTAATTCATCACCACAAGAAAAACAAATCACGGCTAACACCAATTATCTGATTTGCAAGAAAAATCAAACATACATTTGGCTCTTGAACATGGAAATAAATCCCCTAATTCGCAAAGATAGTAGATAAAAACACTATGAATGCAACACCCAATGTATATTCTATTCTATTGAAAACATTCCAACCCTTATTACATCCTCTTAATGAGTTTACATAGCTTATACAATACAAAAATGTGAAACCCGTAATTAGGGTTTTTGGGCATCCAAACTTGGGCGTAATAAAATATAAACTCTAGTTTAACTCATGGACACTAATCCTAACTAATAGCATAACATGCAAACTTTGATTTATAACTGTTACAATGTAGAAAATATGTTTTTTCAAAGCCAAAATGTGCCCTACAATTTCATAATGAAGTGAAGTTAAAGTGGTGTTTCACTAAAAATGCCTCCAATCAGCTTTGTAGATGATTTTGATGCATGAAATTGAAGGACTGAATTTTTGTTGATGTATGAAAACCATTCCAAGCATCGTAAACTCCAAAAATGACCTTTCCCATGTAGATTGAACCCCAAAATTCTGATTTTTTTATATTAAAATGTGATTTTCCAGAATTTTGACCTTTATCTATTCTTATCTTTTTTGGGCCAAGACTAAGACCTAGGTATGAATGAATGATTAAAAATTAAATAATGAATGAATAAAATAATTCTACGATGAGGTAGAACAATGGGGAAAGCTTTGCATAATTTCTCTATTATTGTATCTACTTCTTCAAAATTGGGAAGTTTCATGAACTCCAAGTGAGTTTGTTGATTCTTGTAGAAAATTCTCAATTGTGTACCAGCCTTCTGAATCTCTTCAATATCCTCCATTATTTCAGTCATAATTTTTCTAACAATATAAATGCATTGAACGTCCTCCTTTTTTTATGCTTTCCAAAGTCCCACAGAATTGCTGAGTGATGTTCTTGATAGAGTACAACTTATCTTTATTCTCCTCTTGATAGAGCTCACAGTTTAGAGACTCGAAGAACTCCTAAAAAAATTTCACCCATGGAATCACAACTTATTTCCTAGATTCTATCAAATCACACCCTTTATGGTATCCTTTTACTATGATCTTGATGGCTCTGATCCAGCTATCAATTTTGTCAATTTCCCCGACCTCAAATACAATCGCCTCTATCAAGACATTTGTCCCTTTCTTCCCCCATTTCCATATTTGGAGGTATCTGGACTTCAACCTTAGGGATCTCTATCTCTAATTTAGGTGGATCCTAGACTTCTAATTCTTTAGGAACATCACCTTGTCCAATCCCACTTCTTCCTATATCTTCCATATGTAACTCCTAGGAGGACTCTTTAAAACTAGAAATATTCTCAAAATCAAACATATAGAACTCATCGGCCCCCAAGGGGTTATCCTTGTCCTCCTTGTTCTCTGCTACTGAGTTGGAATATAGGTTCCCTATCTATGCAATAGACTATCTTTCCCTCTCTTGAGGGGGTTCATAAATATCCTCTGAAGAGGGAACCAAGTGAAGATTCCTTGTTTTTGTTGTTACAGACCTTGTCCTCTTGAACCATGGAACATGATGCTCCTCTATTTCCTCTTCTTCATATAATGTCTCCAATTTTGGTTCTACAGAGGGTTTCTTCCTGATTCTCCTATACGCATTGTTCAATTATTTTGGGAAATTAATTTTAGTGACCTTGATTTTAAAGGGTTGGACCCGTTGTTGTCCAGAAGAGGATGGAATGTTTGTAGATGTATATGTACTTAATGAAGGACTCAGTTCCTATGTTAAAGGAGGGGGTGTAGGAGGTTGAGCTAAAATGTCAACTTTCTTCTTATGCATTTCATTTTGTTTCCTCAACATATTTCTTGGATACTGTGTTACCACTACCCAAGCATGACTTGTTACTTATTTCAGAGAAGGATAAGGTGCCTTCTTGAAAACTAGCATATTTACCTTCACGTCTTTCCCTTTCTCAATCTTTTTTGGGGGATCCACTTTCTACTTCATTTCCATAGGGTTCGTACAGAATGGTTGATGTATCCAATCCTTGGTGCATTGGACTACATGCCTTTCTCTATGACTAATATCCTCAAGTTCTGGAGCAACAATCTCTGCGTTCAAAATGGGCTTGCTATAGACCTTTGTCCATATTATATAGTGGAAGAAAAATATCATCAGTATTTTTTCCAAACTATGTTTAGGATATGGGTGTTGAGTGCATGTTGTGAAAGGTCCAAAGATAACCTACAGTAGTCCCCAATTTTGACTTTGGAGTCATCTATGAAGTTGGCCCAATGATCTTCTAATTATATCTTGTACTTAAAGTGAGCGCCCATTACCTTTTTGAAGGTGCCAATTGGATCAAAATTTCCTCTTTTAATCTTCAATTCATCCCATTATAGGAACATTTTTCTTTCTTCCTTGATTCCCTATACAAGATGTGATTTGATAGAAATGGGGAAGGTGAAGCATGGGTTATGCTTACTCACAATGATCCTATGAAAATCTCACAAGTTCTTGCACAACTCCATTATAACCAACCTATCTAATGGATACATACGAAGTTTAATCCATTGTAAGGTGCATCCTTTCACTCTGAGATAGGTCAAAGTCTAAAATTGAATAAAATATCTTCCAACATTCTTGATACTAACAACAACTTCCTTGGACATCCTCTTTGCAAAATCTCCCTCTATGGAGCGGATGATGGAAAATATGAAAGCATCATTGACAATTATGTATTCTTGGGTTCCCTCCTTCAACTAATCCTTCCTGACCAGATGATGGTAGACCCTATAAGGATAGGAGTTTGGGTCTAGTAGGGATCCATTCTTGTATAATCCTGGATAGTCTGCATGGGATCCAAGAAGATACACTTCATATAAAGTCATATAAAACATAGAGTCTCTCTTTACCCTCTCTAACTTCTCATCTAAGTTGTCACTGATTATTCTCCTGTAGTCAATATTTCTTTTCCTATTCCTGATGGTCTTGATGTGGAGAACGCATTGAGCGTTTTTTTTACACAAAGCAAAGGAATAAGTGATGCAAATTCCCATCTTGAAAGAATAACCAAGTTACTCCCAAGGTTCTTTGTGGTCATGGTACAATCGCTCAAAAATCTAAATCGAAGATAAATGTGAATCTTCACAATGAGGCCTTTGTTGGTTCGATCGTTTAAAGGCTGCAAAATGAAATTAACAACTTTTTTGTATTTTTTATTTTTAGAATGGATGCAATTTCCTACCAATTCAAATTATATTAATTCTAGTATGATTCCTATATTAACTAATTTCAAAAAAATATCAAAAGATTGAGTAACAAGAATTATATGCAAATTTGCTGGAAATGAAATTTGACAGACATAAACCATCATTGAATCATGCTTGCGAATTAAATGATGAAAATATGGAAACCCACAAAACACAAATCAGATGAACTCACAATCCTATGTTTTAGCAAATGCAATCTTTTGAAGAAACTTTATCCAGATGCAAGCTTTTTCAAAATTCATCAAATTGTGAAGCCACCATATGTATGCAAACAGGAGAGAAATTTATCCTTAAACTAATAGAAAAAATCTTTCCAATCATTCGACATAGAAGGATGAGACAATAATGATAAACTCCAAACTAATTGATTGCAAATACATTCACAATAAAACACAGTTGGCTCTCTCAAATAAATGAACAAGCATACACATATTCATAAATATTTCATAGATAGTAGAATAATCACATCATGCATGAATCACCAACATAATATATGTTTATTGCATAAAAATACAACCCTAATAACATCATTGTGATGAGTTTATATAGAGTTTACAATTTGGAAACTAGAAACCCATAGCTAGTGGTTTCAACTACACATAAAATAGAAAAATAAAATTAAAACTATTGTTTAACTATACAAAACTACTTATAAAACTATTTTTATTATGATTACATGGATTCTCATCCATTTGTACAACAAAATAATGCAAAATCGGGTTGGAATCAACCCCTAAAATGTACAAAATCAAACTATAGTTCCCCTATTTTTTCCAAGAATGCATGTGGTTTGGAACCTTACTTTGTTTCTTACGCCAAAAATTCATGGATTTAACCATTGTTCTGAATGAAAACTGATACAAGACCTCTTGATATGCAAAACTAACCCATTTCATGCATGCATGCCTACTAAAAAATAAATCTTCATGCAAAACATGAAAAACGTGCATGTACAGGAATTTTGGGGTTCTCCAACTTGAAAAAATGCAAAGCTAAAAAATGGCTAAGTCCAAAATGACTTTATATAGGAATTTTGGGGTTGTGGACCTCAAAAAAACTTATTATTGTAAATTGACTAAGCCCACAACTGCCTAGTACGTCCAAAATTTCTACACTTAGTTTTCTAGCAGGATCCCCGAGGTGAACTTTGCAGAATCTCTCTGTTATCTCTTGGACTTGATCAAAAATGGGTAACTCCATGATGTTCAACTTCTCATGTTGCTTCTTTATAAACCTCAAAAGGTGTGCTTCAAATTTCTACACTTCTTCAATGTCGTTCATGATTTGCTTCATATTTTCTTTGAATTGGAACATTTGTTGCAAAACTTTCTTTGTGTTCACTAAAATAATCATTCCTTTGAGTTTTTGAATGATCTTTCCCATGGAATAGAGTCATGACCTATGTCTCACTGTGAAAATTTCCCAACTTAGTGGGGTTGTGGTATCCCTTGTAATTATACTTCATTGGGAAGGGGGTTTTCATTTTCAAGATTCTTCATGCAAAAGAAATCATCAACACCATTTTATTAAAAATAAGAAACTACTCTAAGCCACCAATCTTATTATGATCTGAATTATTAATTTGGACTAAAAAAAACTAACAAAAGTATCAAAATATTATATACAAAATAGTTCTACTTAGAGAAGCGATAACTTCTTGCTCCTAGCTCGGAATCGCAACCGTTTACTTTTCTGGAAATATCTCCAAGAGTTCTATATTTAGTCCTTGAAGGACAAACCCAACACAGTTTCAAAGCCCCAAAATGCCCCAAAGACTTCTGAAAATGTAGATTACTAAAACATAGAAAATACCATAAAATTAGATTTTAGTATTTGCCCATTTCTGCTTGTGCCAACCTTCTCTGGACCCTCCTAAACTATGTTCTGATTAAATTGTGCAGTAAAAAACCCAAAAAAAAAACCCTAAAAATTAGCTAAAAATCCATAAAATTAGCATATAGCCAGTCAAACAAATGAGACTTTTGAGCCCACTGGATATTTCAGACTTTCATACCTCCAAATTCTAAAAGAAACCCCAGACTATGAAAGTCCAAAGATCTGATCTTATTTTGGCTCTGGCGACAAGAACATGAGCGTTTCAGAGTGTTCTAACACTTTTGGAGTTTTGGAGGCCAAAAATCCGATGACCCCAAAGGTGCGAAGACTGTTCGAGCTTGTGAAGTTAGCCATTTTTTGGATCAGAGGATTGGAGGTAAGTGTCACTTTTGTAACTTCAGAGTGCAAAAATTTGAAATCTCTGAAAGGATGTGCAGACAATAATTTTAACCATTTGGCTTGCCTGTCCAAATATTGGGGCCCATGTCTCTTTCACAGTGTCAAAATGTGACACTCTGAAGTCTCTAAAATGCCAGTTTCATTCATATGCCTTAGTCCTTTTTATAGTGTGAGAAGCTTCAAAAGTTTAGGATTTTGGGGTTGCAAGGGTTCAAGAAACCCCGCAACTTTGAAAGTACAAAAAGGGCCAAAATTCACTAAGTCCTAAAGGTATTAAAATAAAAAATAACAAAAGGAAAACCCTAAAGCTAACCTAAGAAGGAAAAAGGTAAAAAGGGAGTAAGAGAAACCAACAGGGAACCCAAATTGGTATCTAACTATCGGGAGCACACCTAGGGCCCACCATCTGACTCACTAGGTACCTATCCAAGTTTACCCTAAGGACTCCAAACCACCAAAAAGGCTAAAAGACCCCAAAAAAGGGGGTCCCCATTAGTTCAAGCGGCCAAAATGGGGTGTGTGTCGTGGAACCACAACATAACCATCCATATTTCTATTTGTCTATCCTGCAGAAGATTAAACAATCTGCTAAGGAGAGTGAAATAGTTCTTCATGTCTTCCATCAGGTAGTCCCGATGAATATCCATCTTTTCAAGATTTTTCTCCATTCAAGGCCTCTCTAGATAATTATGGTTTATCTTGTGAAAAAATAATTATTCATCTATAAAGTAACTCTCACCTTATTCAATGGAGATAATGAGGTATTGATCTTCCCTTGGGATGTGGAAGACATCCTCGATCACATATGACCTAATATCTAATAATACATCTGCTACCTTTTTTCACCCTCCTCTCATTGGGATCATAATATTCATCCACTATCATGATCAGGTCTGGGGGAAAATTGACACTGGGTGTCTTAAAATATGAACCAAACCAGAGAAGACCATTGCAGTAGCATTGGTAGATCTACAATTAGGTTTGACAACACTTTTTAGGAACTGGTTGAAGTCCATCTGATTGATGTTAGTATCGATAATCTCAGTATGGAGACTACCCAATTTTGACGGTGGACCATATCCCTTGAACATGGACTTCATTAGATGTGGTGAGTTCATACCTTAATTTCCTACACTCAAAGAAACTTATGTCAGCATATCTTATTGAAAGAGAGAAATATAACTATTAAAAAGAAACTACCTGCTTGCAGAAGATAGGAAGAAAAAATACTTTGAAGCTGAAAAACTAAGAAATCACACTAAAAACCATACTGGAAGCAGAAAAAATCCAATTTAAGACCCTTTCGGTGTTTCATGGTTTCGGGCCCCCATGACTCCTTTCGAAGTCCCAAGGTTTAACACCCCTGAAAAACTAACCCTACAAAAGGATTGTGTTTCACTTTAAGTTTGAAACTATTAGGGTTTTATAGGTGAGGACCTCTTAAACCCTTTCAAATTTTTGGGGGTCCGAACCCCTAAAAGTCTAATGGGCTTTGGCTTGATGTTGATTTTACCAGAAGAGTAAGGGGACGTCAGGGTTTTGAGGTTTCAAAACCCTGAAATCCTGAAGAGACTTGGGTTTTAAAAATTCTAAGTCATGAAATATAATTGAATATTTGGGTCCTAATTACCTTTTTAGGGTTTTGGGTCCCCGATACCCTGAAAGTCTGAAAGGACTTAGGGTTCTCAACTATTTTCAAGAAATAAAACCCTAACTCAGATTTCTCGATGAATTACTAAATGATTGATCCAACTTATTTGATTCAGGCACAAAAAATCTATAAAACTGACAAATCTCTCTGCTAAAACCCCCTAAAAACTAAGAAGACCAAAAAACAAACTGAAACCAAAACTAGGGCATGAAAAAGAAATAAACCCTACCTCAAAAGGGAGAAAATCAACCAATGAGTATTAAAAATTGCGGAGAGATCAAGAACTAGTACAATTGAAGAGTCTAACTAGTACATAAGGTAATGAAAAAGGCTCGATATTGGTCATCACTCAAAGAAGGCTTAGGAGCCCATATGTTTTTACTATGCATAATGAACAGTGAGCACCTATTTATAGCCACGCTCGAGCAATCAAGGTGACATCACCCCATTCCCTGACCCGAGGTCGAGGTTCCAGGTTGAGGTTCCAGGTTTCTGGTCATTGGGGGTTTCAATACCCTAAATAAACCCCAACACCCCACAATTTTGACAAGATCTAAGGACAACAAAATTTTGATGATCAGGCTAGTGGGCCTTCGACACTTTGAGGTCTCGAGGGAGTTCGCACTTCCCTGAAAACCTGAAATCCTAAAGAAAATATTTTTTCCTTGGTTAGGAGGGTTTACCTAAAATCCTAAGGAAAAACAAAAACAAAAAGGGAGAAATATTAGAAAGGAAAAATCCAATTTTCTTATCTAAAGAAGTACTTAACTATCAAGAGTTTTCAATCACAATCTAACTCACTGGGCAACTAGAACTTAGAGACACAAAGAAAAGTGAAAAAAGAAGAATAAATGGGGGTCCCCATTAGGCTAAGTGGCCAAAATAGGGTGTGAGTTATGGAAGTAAAACACCTTGGATGGTGGTATTCCAGAGGAGGCATAGATAGGAAAAAAGGTAAACTATTCATTTCTGAAAACTTTGGGTTGTGAAGCATTTGTCCATATTGATATTGAAAAATTATCAAAGCTTGAGGAAAAATCCAAGAAGGGCACTTTTATTGGATATGGTGTTGATGATTTTGGTTAATGTTTATGGGATTTTGAGAATCACAAAATCATTAGGAGTAGAGATCCCATATTTAATGAAAAGGTCGTGTAAAAGTATCAGATACAGGGAAAGAAGAAAGGAGAGGAATGCACAGAATGCACGGTGCTTGATGACATCCCAATAAATGTAGTCCCAACAATACCAAAAAATATTGAACAAATAGAACCACAATAGGTTCCTCAAACTCCATTAAGAATATCTTGTAGGATAAGTAGACCTCTTGAATGACATTCTCCTTCATTATATTATGTCTTATTGACTATATCTAGTGAACAAGAAAGTTATACAGAAGCAATGCAGGCTAAAACTAGGAAAAAGTGGGAGCAAGGAATAAAAGAGGAGATGGATTCCTTGATACAAAATCAAACTTGGAAGTTAGTTGAATTTCCTAAAGGTAAAAGAGAATTTCCTACCAAATAGATTTACAGGTTAAAGGAAGAACATGGAGGATAGAATGGCTTGTTCTTCCATTTTATCATATACTCCATGTAATTATTTCCTCTTGTACTTATACCAACTCTTTGTTTCAAAATCTTCTCAACTTATTCCATATGCTTCTTAGGATAATCACTTGGTACTATCACTTCTTCATCACGTTCATGATATTCATACAATTTTGAGATCTTGAATATAGGTGATATATCCATGTCATCAGGTAATTCTACTTCATAAGCATTTCCACTGTCAAATCTTCTCAATATCTTGCAAGGACCAAATTTCTTCATTTTCAATTTACTATATGTTCTAATAGGAAATCTTCCTTTCTTCAAATGAACCATAACTGCATCACCAACTTCAAAAGTCTTATGTCTTCTTGATCTATCTGCACTATCCTTGTATTTATAATTACTTTGCTCCAACTTATGTTTCACTTCCTCATGCAATGTCTTCATAAACTCGAAAAATTTCTCTCCTTCATCACTTATCTTCTCTTCTCCAGCAATATCTCTCAAGTCTGATATACCTCTCAATTGTGTGCCTTGAATAATCTCAAAAGGTGTCTTTATAGTGCTTCTATTCACTGAACTATTATATGCAAACTCTTCTTGTGCCAATATCAAATCCTAATTACTTGGTGTGTCTCTAACTAAGCATCTCAACAATTTACCCAAACTTTGGTTTACAACCTCTGTTTGTCCATCAGTCTATGGATGAAATGTAGAACTATACTTCAACTTGATGTCTAGCTTCTTCCAAAGTGTTTTCCAAAAATATCTAACAAACTTACTATCTCAGTCAGACATGATACTCTTTGGTAATCCACGCAATCTAACAATCTCCTTAAAGGAAAGATCTTCTATATGTATTGCATTTAATGTTTTCTTACATGGTATGAAATGTGTCATTTTAGAAAATCTATCCAAAACAACAAATATGGAATAATTACCTCTTGATGTCCTCGGTAAGCCAAGAACAAAATTCATGTTGATATTACTCCAAGGTTTCTCAGGAACACTGGTCAGTGTATACAAACCAGTATTTTGACTTACACCTTTTGAAACTTGAAAAACTCCACAACTTTTCAAAAAAAATTAAATATCCATATACAATTGAGGCCAAAAATACCTTTCCTTAAGCAAACTCAATGTCTTATCAATTCCAAAATGTCTAGCCAAACTACTACTATATTTTTCCTTGATCAAATTAGTCCTCATTAATCCTCTCGGTATACAAAAATGAATACCTTTGAACATATCTTCTTGATTGAAATAGTCTTCATACTTACTCAGTTGATTTGGAATAGGTTCCCTGCACACTCTCCACTACTCAAAAAAATCAAGGTCATTTTCATACAAATTCTTCATGTCATCAAAACCAAGAACCTCAATTCTTATTTCAGTCAAAAAAAATCTTCTTCTACTCAATACATCAGCAACTTGGTTAGAAACTCCACTCTTGTGCTTTATCACAAATGTGAAATTCTGCAAATACTCTACCCATTTCATATGTCTCTCATTCAACTTACTCTGACTACCCAAATATTGTAATGCCTTATGATCAGTATATAGAACAAATTCACTTGACATCAAATAATGTCTCCATTTCTTTAGATCTTGAACAATAGCATAGAATTCTTGATCATAGACAAAATATTTCCTTTTTGCATCATTCAACTTTTCACTAAAGAAAGCAACAGGTTTATCGTCTTGAGTCAACACAGCTCCTATTGCACTTCCACTTGCATCACATTCGACTTGAAATACCTTATTGAAATCATGTAAGACTAACACAGGAAATTCAACAACCTTTTGTTTCAAAGTCTCAAAACTCTTATCATCTCCATGTGTCCAATTGAATTCTCTTTTGTCTCCCCTCATTGTCTCAGTCATAGCATTACAAATAGAACTAAAATTTTTAATGAATTTTCTATAAAAACTTGCCAATCCATGAAATGATCTTACCTCACTAACCTTCTCAGGTGTAGGCCGACTAAGTATAGCTTCAAATTTCTTAGGATCCATCTTCAAACCATCACCTAAAATCACAAAACCTAAATACACAATTTATTCTTTCATGAAGGAACACTTTTTCAAAATTTATCAACAACTTTTCCTCTTTCAATCTTTGCAACACTTGTCTTATATGCATCAAATGCTCTTCTCTGGTCTTACTTAATATCATAATATCATCCAAGTATACAATCACACATTTATTCAAGAATTTCTTCAAAACCTCATACATCAATCTCATAAATGTACTCGGTGCATTAGTTAAACCAAAGGGCATAACTAACCATTCATAGAAAACTTCTTTTGTCTTGAAAGCAGTCTTTCACTCATCACCTTCTCTAATTCTGATATGATGATATCTACTCTTCAAATCAATCTTCATAAAATATTTTTCTCCACTCAAACAATCTATTATATCATCCATCCTCGGTATAGGAAATCTATACTTAACTGTTATCTTGTTGATTGCTCTTGAATTAGTACACATTCACCATTCTCAATTCTTCTTAGGTGCTAACACTGTTGGTACTACACATGGACTCAAACTTTCTCTGATCAAACCCTTTTTCAATGACTCATGAACTTGTCAGTTGAGTTCCTCATTTTTAGTTGGTGCCAATCAGTGTGGTGCATTGTTCAGAAAAGTTTCTCCAGGAATCAGATCCATACAATGACTAATATCTCTCATTGGTAGAAAACCATCAGGTAAATTATCTAAAATTATCTCTTTGTACTTGGTAAGCAATTTCTCA
Source organism: Thuja plicata (assembly GCA_018584345.1). Taxonomy (NCBI): domain Eukaryota; kingdom Viridiplantae; phylum Streptophyta; class Pinopsida; order Cupressales; family Cupressaceae; genus Thuja; species Thuja plicata. The sequence continues at coordinate 671,062 of MU225678.1, read as the reverse complement.
ACCTCTGTAGGAAATTCATCTTCTATATTCTCACTCAGTTTGTTAGGAATCAAATCACAACAAATATCATTCATTTTCAAATACTTAACAAATTGTCTACCTTACATCAAACAAAGTTTCACAGATGTACATATTTCTCCAATAGACTCTTCAACCAAAGGTAACAATATTTTTTTCTTACCATCAACCCAAATAGTATATCTATTCACTCTTCCATAATGTATATCATGTCTATCATATTGCCAAGGTCTACCCAACAAAATATGACAACAATCCATTGGCATAATATCACACAACACTTTATCATAATACTTTCCAATTTTCAGATTCACAAAACATTGTTCATTCACCATTAATGTATTCTCATCTTTGATCCATGAAATGTGATAGGGCTTCAGGTGCTTCATTCTTTCCAAATGCAACTTTGTGACCGTCTCCTCATATGCCAAATTATCTGAGCTTCCACTATAAACAATTACCTTCCAAACTTTGTTTTCAACTCTACATCTGGTCCTGAACAAACTTTTTCTTACAGGATCTTGCTTTTCACTCCATAATATTCTTCTCACCATTAGGTTTCCTTCCTTCTTAGGTTCATTCAGTGACTCTTCTTGTACCAAATCATTTTTGTTACTACTGAATTTCTTGCTTGCATGTGTACACTCAAAGAATCTATGTCCTTCACCACAATTGTAACAAGTTCCTTGGAACCCTCTTTTATTATATCCACCTAAGGAGTAGTTGCCTCTTTCTTGGAATGAACTTCCACCTTTCCACTCGATCTTACCTTTGTCTTCATATATTTTGTATTGTCATGATTAGATCTAGTATTTTCACCATAAGATCTACCTCTTCCTCTTTTCCTTTATTCATATCTTTTGTTCAATTTCTCCTTAGCTTTTAGGGAAAACTGATATGCCTCTTCAATGCTCTCCATCTTTACCAAGCTCATCTCATCTTGTATATAACTTCTTAATCCATTCAGATATATTTCTATTCTTTCCACTTCATCTTCAGCATGTCCAAATATGATGTCTAATCTGTAAAATTCCCCAGTGTAATTTTTTACCAAGCTATCTTTCTGCTTCAAACTTTGCATTCTCCTTACTATGTTAATTTGGTAATCACAAGGTAGCTACTTTCCTTTAAATTTTCTTATTATCTTATCCCATACCTTGATCTTGTCTTTACCCTTCTTCTTTCAATCCAATTGTAGGTGCTTCCACCACAAGGATGGATGACCTTTCAACTATGTACTTGCTATCTTTACCTTCTTCTCCTCTGATACATTCTAATACTCAAAGTATTTCTCTATCTTAGTTATCCAGTCTATCAACTCATCACAATACAGTTTTCCATTATACTCAGGAGGATTAAACTGAGGTGTGAACTTCAAACTTCTCAAAGCTCTCGGGAATCTCTCTTCTTCCTAATCCATCACAGGTTCAGGTGCAGCTTCTCCTTGCACTTCTTAAAATTAATCATCACCAACATCTTCAAGATGTCTTCCTCTATGCTGGGATGTCTTAATAACTTCCAATCTTGCAGAAATCTATCTTAGCATATCAACTAGACTTGGATCTGCATTTCCCCTCCCATGAACCATCTTAAAACCCTCTGCAATTGTAGGTCAAAGTACAATCTATTACCCCACAACAAATATCAACCAACTAGGGTTAGGTATTACAATAAGGAACCTAGATCTCACCTTCACTCTCATACCACCTAACGCAAGGAGGGATGGAAAAAGAGAGCCCAAGGAACTCCCAGCTATCCAAACCTACTTGCAGAACAACTTAGAAGCAAAAACATAGAAAGGGAGAGAAGAAAAAGCAAAGCTTAGATTATTTCAATCGAACGTATTACATGTTCAGTTGTAAGGCCTTCCCGGTTTTGACTGTATACATTCAGAACTTTACAAGATAATCATCATACATGTGAGGTCATAGACCTACCATCTGAATCTTCTAATACTATCTTCTATGTCACAATTCCCGCCCCCAATCTAAGAATAGAAAACCAAATATATACAAGAGTCCACCAAAGAGGTCAGCACTCAAATCCTAAAGATACAACATAGGAAACATCAAAGACCTAGATTTAGGTCCACACACATCCCAATGAGAGATCCCAACATTAATTACACTATGGAAATTAAATTCAGAATTTAGCCAAAAGATCCAACATCAAAATACACAACTTGGTAAGAAAGCCAACTGCGCACAAAGACTAGTCGATGAAACCATCGAGTAGGCAAACAACCACCGAGACCCGTCGGTAAAGAAAGACAAAAATGAGTAACCAAGACCTGTCGGTAAATCAAGACAAAAACAAGTAATCAAACCTGAGCAAACAACAAAAAAATCTTCAGCCAACCAAGCAAAAATAGTTACCGAGCATTTTACCGAGCAGCCTCCAACAAGCTACCGAACCAAAGAAAAAAAATTTTTGGTTGATCAAGATTGCCAAAGAACCCAATATACTCTTGCATCAGAAACTATGGCTAATGAAGAGGATATTGAAAATGGAGGGTCTCCTACAAATCCTATTCCAAAGACTCCATGGTATGTAAGGATTAATCATTCTAAAAATGCTATTATTGGTGACAAGAATATAGGTGTTCAAACTAGAGGAAGAATTGCTAGAGATGAAACATGTTTTCTATCAGAATGAGATCCTAAAGATGTAAAATAATCTTGTAATGATGAGAGTTGGATAAAATAAATGAGAGAAGAGATGGATCATATTGAAAAGAATAAGACTTTGACTCTTGTTCCTAGTCCTGTGAACAAGAATGTGATCAAAACTAAGTGGGTATTCAAAAAAAAGTTGAATGAAGATGGAAAAGTGGTTCAAGACAAAGCTAGACTACTATGAAAAGGGTATTCACATATGGAAGGTATTTATTTTCAAGAGACCTTTTCCCCTATATCTATAATTGAAGTTGTTATATTACTTCTTGAAAATGTAGCTTACATAAATTTAAAATTTTATCACATGGATGTCAAGTTTGTATTCTTGAATAGTGAGTTAGAGGAAGATGTTTACATTGAACAACCTGATGGATTTCCACTAACTAATGAAGGAGATATTGTTCATAAATTGCAGAAAGAATTGTATGGACTGAAGCAAGCCCCTAGAACTTGGTATGCCAAATTGGACAGGTACTTGACAAATATTGGATTTAGTAAAGGTACAACTGACAGTAATTTGTACTTCAAACTAGTTAATGATAATATCTTGATTGCTGAAGTTTTTGTTGATGATCATATTTGGTGGTGAAGATGAATTGATTAAAGGATTTGTTGATGAAATGCAAAAATAATTTTAGATGTCTATGATAGGTGAAATGAAATTCTTTCTTGGATTGCAAGTTACACAGTTGGATAAGGGAATTTTCATTACACGGTCCATGTATGTCATAGATTTGTTGAAAAGGTTTGGTATGGAAGATTCAAAACCAGTTCGAATCCCTATGGTTACTAGTTGTAAAGTAACTAAAGATGATGAATCCTCTTGTACAAATCAAACAAGATATAGATCCATGATCGGTGGATTGTTATACTTAACTCATACTAGACTTGATATAATGAATGTTGTTTGTATTGTGGCAATATTTAAAGAAAAACTGAAGGAATCACATGTTGTTGTTGTTAAAATAATATTCAGATACTTGAAGGGAACAATTGGCTATGGTTTATGGTTTTGTAAGGATAATTATTTAACACTTTTTGCATATACAGATGCGGATTGGGAAGGAAATATTGATGATAGGGAAAGTAAAAGTGGTGGTGCATTCTTCTTGGGTAAAAGACTAATCTCTTGGACAAGTAAGAAAAAAGATTGTATCTCACAATATACTGCTAAGGCTCAGTATGTTTTTGTTTCTATTAATTGCACTCTAGTTATTTGGATGAAGCAAATGTTGAAAGATATGAGGATAAACATTGATGAACCTATTTGGTGCAGGAGCACTAAGAGGTCCTGATGGACTAAGGAAACCTATAATTCCTAATAGGAAGTGATAGGTTCATTCAAGACCTAAATACAATGTAATAAGGCTTCAAAATCCAATCTATGTAATAATTAGGAGTATATGGTCATTTTGTTGGAAATTACCATTATTAACAAAATGTTGTCAAATTACTCAAATACAAAAAATGATGTAATTAACGGATCTAATGGGGAATTTAGGTGTTTTTAGGCATAAACTTAGTGAATAAGGCATTTGGAAGCCTTTAGGGTTGTTAGAAATGGTTAAATTGCAAATGAGGGAAAATTAAAAATTTGATTTCAAACTCCAATAGCTAGTTGGAAGTTTGGTAGTTTGGAAAGTTAGAAGTAGTTTGAATCGGTTTGGGAATGAAAAATCAAGTTAAAAAATATTGTGTCACACCTTTTGAGGTTTTTGAAGGAAGAATAGACATTGGAATGTAAACATTTTTATGAATAAAAGACTCACGGTTTTATGCAAGTCTGATACATATAATCTGAGAATACGTTGTTTGTTTTACATTGTTCACTTCATTCCTAATTTGTTAATGTATCTTTTAAGGTTCCTCAGTGTTTAAACATTCATTTGAATCCATTTCAGGAGCTTAAGCATTGGGTTTTGAACCATTTATTCTGATTGTCCACACACAATGTTGTAGGTGCTTATTTTAAATTGGTTTAGGAGTCATAATGAGAATTAGGGGCTCATTCCTCTTTATGTTATCATTTTTCCTTGGGGAATGAGTCTCTAACATTTTAATATAACCTAACACATTGACAAGAATGTAGGAATAATATTGGAGATGGTGATCACCAAATTTGAGGGTGAAATTGTATGTGAAGGTGCATGATCGGAGAGGTACAAGTATTTGATTGGAAGATCTATCCACATGAAGGCATGTTTTTATGGTGGATTATGTCTTTATATGTTGAATACATGGTGAATCAACTCGATTTTGATTCTAGAAGTGCAGGGAGAGCATAGTTTGAGAAAGCCCTAGATTTAAGGGCCTAATTATGAGGGTTTGTTTGTTAACCTATGAAATGGACATGGATGGAAAAATGGGAATCAAAATACTTGGTTTGGGATCAAAATAGAATACTTTCCATGGTTTGGATACCCGGTTCCATGTTTTTTAGCAGTTGTTTTGGAAAGGTGGGCTAATTAGGCCTATTTGGAGAGGTAGCAGGGTATAGTTTGTACAGTTGGTTCAAAGGAGTTCCATGGGGTTTTGGGATACGCTTTGTAACTTTAAAAAGGTTTTCCAAATATAAAATTTTCTTGGCAAGTGTTTTGGAAGGTTTGTGAGAAAAAACCTAGAAAACTGGTTAGGTAGAGCTATAAGGAAGCCTAGTGCGAGCCCGGGTAAGGGTCTCTTGAAAGTAAATTGCAATTTTGAAAAGAGTATTTGAAGAAATGTTGGATAGGGTATCGAGACCCTAGGAAGTGTTAAATCATACATTTGAAGTTGGTTCTTGGGTTTGAACACTAGGGAGGAAGCCTTGTGCAGAAGGTTAAAGGTGTGTAACTTAGTGTTTTGATCATTTTGTTGAGAAGACATACTAGATTTGGGCTTGAACCCTTATTAGTGGACTTCCCTTTGCATCATAGTGGTATCAGAGCAAGGAAGTAGATCCTTGCAGGTTGGTAGAAGGTTTGGGAGTGAGAGGCTAGAGTCAAGATGCCTCTTAAGAAAGTAGCCAGAGAGAACCAAGAAATAAGGGAAGCCTTAGAGGAAAGAGAGAGGGAGTTGATGGAAAGAAGAGAAAAGGATGTTTCAAGAGAAAGAACTTAGATATGTGAGAAGATACAATAAAGAAATGTTGGAAAGGTTAGAAGCATTGGAGAGGAATGCTAGAAGGGAGGAGCAGCATGAAGAAGAAGAAGATGGTAGGGTAGAAGAGAATCCTCATGGAGAGGATGGAGAGGAGTTAGATCCTAAAGAGGGAAGAATGGTAAGGTTGTTGAAGGAAGTCCAAGGTGGTGGAGGAAATAGAACAAATATTGATTTACCTATCTATAAAGGAAAGATGGATAGTGAAGAGGTATTGGGGTGGATAGATTCCCTAGAGAACTTCTTTGAGTATGAATAGATGGGTGAGGAGAATAAGGTTAAATTTGCAAAGTCAAAGTTGAGAGGGACTACTCTAACATGGTGGATTAGTGTACAAGAAGAAAGAGTGGCTAGGGGTGGATCAAATATCACCTCTTGGAGGAGGATGAAGGACAGGGTGAATGATCAATTCATTCCATTTGATTATGCTATTAATAAAAAGAGGATAAGGCAGAATTTAAGACAAAAGAACATGGATGTTATGTTCTATACTAATAAATTTCACAAGCTTAGTATAAGAGGTGGATTGGAGGATGAAGATGAGAGAGTTTAAAGGTATCTTAATGGGCTTGCATACAACTTGCAAGATGAGATTGGGTTGAGTGTTCCAAAGACACTTGGAGAGTGTTTCCAATTGGCTATAAGGGCAGAAGAAAGAGTGAAGAGAAAGAAAGAAATGAAAGGATCTAGTGGAAAAGGCAATAGAGGTATGGGAAAGACCTACAAATGAAGGGTAGAGTAGTAGACACTGTAATCACCTAAAAATGGTCACCTAAACCCTAGACCCCCAATCTCAGCATTTAATCAAGAAACCCTAACCTTGATTAAACCTAAGTCCTAAATCAAATAGGCAATTATCGAATTCAAACTGATATGACCTAAACCCTAGGTCCTAATCAATCATCGTACTTGATTAATTAATTAATTCCTAAAATCATAATACATTGGCAAATAAACATTATGTTAATTATTTAATTGATATTATGACATATTAATTAAATAAAAATTACAAAATTGTCAATTAAATAAAAAATGAATTAAATTAATTATAAAATCATAAATGTGCATTCAAAATGAATTAATTTATTAAAAATGCATATGACATCATCAAATCCAGTTAACTGATTTATCAAAATGGAAACAATCCAGTTCCACTCAGTT
>MU225678.1:646837-664023 GCA_018584345.1 Thuja plicata | reverse complement strand
ATTTTGGAAGTTTCTAAAATAACTGATTAGTCAGTTCAGTCAACTGACTCTCTCGACCAATCAAATCACTTGCACATGGATTGTGCTTCTTCAATTGAATCTGAGCCACTCTTTTTGTTCGATCTCGACCGTCGATTCGAGAGAGATTTCTATAAAAGAGAAACTCTTTTCCCTCACAAAGGATCCTAATCTTTTAATTAAAGTTATTATGCTGCATTTTCATCTTAACTATCTTGCATTCTTAGCATAGCTTTAATTGTTGTTTACTTTTATGTTAATCATGCAAACCTAATCTTAGAGCATATTTCAATTGGTGTTTTAAAATCAATCTTACACACTTTAATTGGTGCTCTAAAACTGGATCTTAATTAGCTTTTGATTAATTTCATTTGCATAACTATCTTAGATCATTTAGCAATAGTTTTTAAATCCTTCATTTAGGTCTTTGGTGTAGTCACTGAGCTTTCAATGACCTAAGAGAAAGCTCATACTCCTGCCTTCTAGAAGGCAACATGTCGACTCTTCCAGACATGCAGGGTGAATGAATCGATATTCATTCATGTATGCAGCTGAATAATAATGACCATGTTGAAGTGTATGGCTAAATCAGAGGCCCACATTTAGCTATCACAGACACAAGAGAAAAGATTCTACTTCTGATCAGAGAGGAGGATACAGAGGTGGAGACATATTTGGTTCAGGTAGATGCACAAGAGTCTTGACAGGGAGATGCTTTACATGTAATTAAGTTGGGCACACATTACCTAAGTGTCCTATGAATGAGAAAAAAAAAAGAGGGAAGAAAAGAGGGTATAGTTGGTACAAGAGGAGGAAGAAGTGAAGATTGGAAAAGATGATCTAGAGCTTGAAGGGGAATTCTTGATATTTAGGAGGGATCCAATGTAGCAACAAATCCAACCAGTGGTATCCATCTTCAGGACCCAATGTCTAAGCCAAGGAAAATTTTATAAAATGATTGTTGATTTATATTCTTGTGATAATTTAGTTTCTTAAGATATGGTAAATAAATTAAATCTAAGGAGAATCCCAAGTAGTAGGCCATACAATGCCACTTGGGTGACTTATGATCAAAATCTAGTTGTCCAAGAAAAAAGTTATGTGGAATTTTCTATAGGGGACTACCATGAAAGAGTATTATGTGATGTGGTTCCAATGAATTGTTGTCATGTTCTCTTGGGAAGACCTTGGAAATATCATAAAAGAACATTGCATGATGGATACAATAACACATATGTTGTTCACAAGGATGGTAAGAGGTTTACACTAACACCTTTGCAAAGCAATCAGCCATTTGAACCTAGATTTATTTTCTTTGGTAGGAAATAATGTGGAATTTTGCAAGTTCCTAATGTGAAGGGAACACAAGGTAGTGATTAGAGGGTTGAGAGACAGTCATATTTGCAGCAGAAGAATTGTTCTAACAACAACAATATGGCAGCAAAAAATCTGCAGTACCATCTGGTAGAATATATTATGCAGGTGGGGACTATTGAGTGTCCTATAGGTGTGAAGACCAAGGATAGAGATAGTCCTTCAAAGGAGAATAAATTAAGGGGTCATTTGGGCCTCTGAAAGACAATAAAATGGTGCAACAACAATTAAAGTATGATTGTACAAGACGGGGATCTATGGACATGTTGTTGCAATTTAATGTTTGTCATGAGCTTGGTGCAAGTATAACGCTAAATTATTTAATGAGTTGTTATTGAAATAGATGCCCCATAGGAAGACCAGTTGTCAAGGACCATCTAGAAGGATGGGTGGAGTGAGATCAAGACCCTTGTTCTCTTGGGACAAGAGATTTTTCACAGGGGGGAGTGTGGTTCAAGAGCACTAAGAGGTCCTAGTGGACTAAGGAAACCTATAAGTCCTATTGGGAAGTTTTAGGGTCATTAAAGACCTAAAGACAATGTAATAAGGATTCAAAATCCAATCCATGTAATAGTTAGGAGTATATGGTCATTTTGTTGCAAATTACCATTATTGACAAAATGTTATCAAATTACTCAAATTGGCAAAATGATGTAATTGAAGGGTCTAATGGGGGATTTCAGTTTTTTTGGGCATAAATGTGGTGAATAAGGCATTTGGAATCTTTTAGGGTTGTTAGAAATGGTTAAATTGCAAAGGAGGGAAAATCAAAAATTTGAATTCAAACTCCAACAACTAATCGGCAATTTGGTAGTTTGAGGAGTTAGAAGTAGTTTGAATCGGTTTAAGAATGAAAAATAAAGTTGAAAAATATTTCTTCACACCTTTTTAGGTTATTGAAGGAAGAATAGATGTTTGAATGTGAAAGGATCATTTTTAAGAATAAAAGACTCGCGGTTTTCTGCAAGTCTGATACATAAAATCTGAGAATACCTTTTTTTTTTTTGCATTGTTCACTTCATTTATAATTTTTTAATTTTATCTCTGAAGATTCCTTAGTGTTTAAAAATTCATTTGAATCCATTTCGGGAGCTTAAACATTGGTTTTTGAACCATATATTTTGATTGTCCACACACAGTGTTGTAGGTGCTTAATTTGAATTGGTTTGGGAGTCAAAATGAGAATTAGAGGCTCATTCCTCTTTATGTTATCATTTTTCCTTGAGTAATGAGTCTCTAACATTGTAATATAACCTAACACATTGACAAGAATTCAAGAATAAGATTGGATATGGTGATCACCAAATTTGAGGGTGAATTTGTATGTGGAGGTGCATGATCAGAGAGGTACAAGTATTTGATTGGAAGATATGTAAACATGAGGGCACATTTTTATGGAAGATTATGTATGTATATGTTGAATACATGGTGATTCAACTTGATTTTGATTCTATAAGTGTTGGGAGAGCATAGTTTGAGAAATCCCTAGATTTAAGGGCCTAATTGTGAGGGTTTGTTGGTTAGCCTATGAAATGGTCGTGGTTGGTAAAATGGGTGTCAAAATCCTTGGTTTGGGATCAAAATAGAATATTGTCTAGATTTTGGGGTCTTGGTTCCATGTTTTGTCAGTAGTTGTTTTGGAAAGGTGGGTTAATTAGGCATATTTGGAGAGGTAGCAGGGTATAGTCCGTACAATTAGTCCAAAGAAGTCCCATAATATTTTGGAATATGTTTTGTAACTTTAAAAATGGTTTCCTACTATACAATTTGATTGGCAATTGTTTTGGAAGGTTTGTGAGCAAATCCTAGAAAATTGGTTAGGCATGGCTACAAGGAGGCCTAGTGTGAGCCCGGGTAAGGGTATCTTGAAAGTACATTGAAATTTTGATCAAATTATTTTAAGACATTCTAGATAGGGTATAAATACCCTAGGAAGTGTTAAATCAAACATATGAAGTTGGGTGTTGGGTTTGAATACTTGGGAGGAAGCCTTGTGCAGAAGGTTAAAGGTGTGTAACTTGGTGTTTTGATTGTTTTGTTGAAAAGACCAACTAGATTTGGGTTTGAACCCTTATTATTTGAATTTCATTTTCATCACTATTTTTATTTACTATGATAACTCAAGTACTATAAATATTTCAAAGAACCATGTACAACATTCATATACAAAGCATATTTCTATTAAGTATCATTTCTTGAAGGATAGAGTCAGTGAAAAGGAAGTAAGATTGGAGTATGTATCTACTAAGGAATAGATTGTAGATATCTTTACAAAGAATTTACCAAAGGATACATTTGAGTATCTTAGGGATAATCTTGGGGTGAAATCCCCTCCTAATGAGAGATAATGATACTAAGGGTGGTATCAGTCCATAACATTATTAGAATATCATTCTCTAGATTGGTGAGTTGGGAACTACTCCTTAGGGGGAGAGAAGTCTCGAGGATCCTATGGATCGATACTGTAAATTTTCAACAACATTTTGAGGCAATTTTAGTTCTTTTGATTTTTTTGGTCCTTTTCCATTGATGTCAAAGGGGGAGAAGATTGTGTGAAAAATAGGTTGTGTTGAGAGTTTTGAAGCTAGATATTAAGAGTGACCAGATGGATATATTATCTCTTAGTGTCTTTGTGAATTGTTCAGTTTTTCATTTATTATGAAAAAGGAGGATATTGTTGGAATATTTTTTATCATGTAAGAGATTTTTTATTAGACTTTGTCTATGTGTACTGACATTAATGTTTTATCATTAATATCCTCGTACTATTTTTGTTTCTAACAATGTATTTTGTTCAGTAGAGATGATTTCAGCTATTCTGGTGATATTTTGTAGATATTGTGTTGAAATTGTAAGTGATGGATCATATATGTTTGTGTTTTATTATGGTCAACTTATAGAGCTTTGCATGTCAGTTGGAGTGAGATATGATTGATTTATCAGGTGTCAATATTTCAGTGTTCCTATTGTTCTGGATGTTTCATAGGTTGAGTTTTTGCTTCAGTATGGATCGGTTTGGTTGATTCAGTGGATGTGAATTTTTTGTATGCTTTGGGACTTAATGTGTTTTCCTCAACTAATTTTTTTCATGATTCATATTTTGGCAAGATATCTTTTTGGTGTGACAGAGTTCAGTGTTCAGCGTTGATGATGAATTGTACAAAGATGAGTTTGAATTTAGAGGTTGAGATGTTATGGAGCTTTGAGAGGTTATTCATGCTTCTTTTTGGTGTTCTTGGATTGTTTTATGGTCATATTAATGGTTCATGGTGATCACATTTGGTGATTTTCTAGTGTGTTAGTGTTTCTTCATTTAGGTCTTAGCCGACTTGGTGAAGTAATGTGATGAAATACGTGGCATAGATTTTGTGATGTTGTTGCATTTTCAAGGATGATGTTTTGGGTCATATCTAAGTCTTGGAGAACTTAATTTGGATCGCATTGTTTCTTCAGCTTATTATTCATATCATTTATTCGTATTGGTCCTACCTGACCTTGTTGTTGATTAGTCATTGTAATATATATAAATGAGAAATCATTTGTGATTGTGAAGTGTGTGGTAGAAAGAGAAGAGAGAGATGTATGTGTTTTGTAATTGAGGTGTAAATTGTACTTCATTGGAACTATATTGGCATACAATATTTTATAAGTCAGTTCATTTGTATCAGACAGTTTGTCCACCCTTTGTAACAGTTATCAAGGATTGATAGGTGAACCCAACTGAGGACCAGATTTTTTTATTGTGAGTAGTTTTCTCGAGGAAGCGGTCTTGTGGATACAAGTGCATTCCTTTGTTCTTAATTTCTCTTAACCAGGCAGTAAGCAGAGTACATATATCTTGTGGTTTTTACTCCCACTGGCGTTTTCCCTTAACCGGGTTTCCTCGTGAACAAATATAGTGTTGTGAGTTGTGTATTGTGGATCTTGCATTATTGTTTATATTTTAGATCTATAAGTTGTTTAATTATATTAAACTTAATAAATCTTAGTTCAAATGATTCAACCCCCCCCCCCTCTCAATTGTGCTTGTCTTATTTGGGCCTAACAATATGATCCATTGAATCCATTTCTCCTATTAAGGAATTTGCAATTATTTAATGTGGGGGGCATACACTCTACTCCTTGTTTCACATTTTTCACAAATACATAATGATTCAATGTGTTCTCTTATGCAAATGGCTAAGGAGATAATGCTTTCCTTAGATTCATCTTATGCCCCTATACATTATTCAGTGGATCCCTTTTGGAGACAATGCTTTCCTTAAGGACTAATACAAATTTTCTAGATCCATTTAGAAACAATACTTTCCTTAGGAATTTTCTTCCTTTTTAGGATCCCTTAATGGAAACAATTATTTCCTTAAGTACCGAAGCATTTTGTTTTGATGGGTTGACTAGCATAACATAGCTTTCTAGACTATCAATGTCATCTTTTGCAACAACTCTTTCCCTTTGCATGATCCATAGTATGGAAATACCTTACTAGGATAGTGGTAAATGTCTATTTCTCCCTTCTTTTTCCTCTCTCTCTTTCTCTTCCGAGTGATGCCTCTTTTATTTTATTATTTGGATTTGATGAGGACTTAAGGCACTTTGGGGCTTGATGTTTCTTTGTCTCCTTGACCTTCATAAGATTGTTCTTCTGCATTGATCTATTTTACTACAATCATGAATTTGTCTCATACTCCTGATAAAGTGGGGTTTAAATGTATCATCTTAAACAGTTAGCACCCATCATTGAATTCTCTATTAGGTCCTATTAGGCCCCATTTTGGTGATTTTGAGGTCTGAATGACTATTATGCTTGATCCTAGCAACCTAATTTTTCTCCCCCCACATATTTTCACCCATACTGACACCCAATCCAATTTTGGGTTCATTCCCCTAGTTATAGAATGTTTCAAACACTACGTCCCCACACGTTTCGGCCCAAATTTGGCATGGAGCCCTATGTTAGGATTTTAGTGGTAAATTTGGTCTCGTGGTTGGCCTGGCTTATTTTTTAATCCCAAAATGATGGATTGATTATATCAAAGCCCCATCTCCTCATTTTTGTAACCATAATAAAGATCCATGACTATCCTCAAGCATTCATGAACATGAATCAATCAGGAAATCAAGCAATCAAAGGCAATTAAGAAATTGGATTCAATATTTGAAAGAAAGCATCCAAGATCTAGTTTCTCAAAGTCTCTAATTCTTCAAGTAAATTCATTCCAAGGAAATTTTCTCCAATTGAATAAATATTCTCTCCCATTATGGCCAAGTAGAGGATTTCTCATTCAAGCAATAAGATTCTTCCTTCCATCTACATTCATGCTCCTTCATTGCAAACGATTATCAAACATATCTACATTGAACATCTAGGAGTGGCATTTATATATCCATGCATTTGTGAGGGAATCCTTGATTCCTATTCCACATTCCAAGTTCAACTCCTTGTATCCAATAACATTCAAGCATCTTCATGGGTATGAGTGATTTCTACATCTTTCCATGAGGGTTTATGCAAGGTGAATCAAATATTTACCTTTTTACATACTTTCCTTTATGAAATTCCTATTCATTTTAAAGGTTGATTCCTAAATAGGGGTTTGACCAAGGAAAATCCCTTTTACCCAACCTTTTACCCATTTTTCTATGTGCAAGAATATGTTACGAAGTTGTTGGAAAAAATCTGGGAAGATCAGAAACTACCAGAGGATCCCCGAAAGTTTCAGGCAAAAACACTCAGAATAGAACGTTTGAAATGTTATGTTCCTAGGTATAGAATGTTTGAAACATTTTTTACTCTACAACTTGGGCTCATATATAACCTACAGGTCAATTTTTCTTTCTAGATATCATTTTTTAAAGTTACAGATTTCTGACAATTAGTATCAGTCTACTATTTCCAGGTTTTCATCTACTTGTCTATTTTTTCATCTACATTGCATCTTTCCTATCTTTTCCATTTTCAAAAATTCCATATTTAGCAAAGGATCACAATCCCACTTAGAGCTTGAGGTCTTCTTAAGCCTATTGGGGCATCTTCCTTCCGAATGTGCAATTTTGAAAAGGAGAAGTAATCACCCTATTTTCCTTTTGCTCTCCTTTTATATTGTTCACATCCATACATACCTACCATAATGTAAAATTATCATATTCCATTGCCCCATCTGTTTCCCATAATATTCTATATCATTCATTATCCAAGATGGCCAATACCAATATATTCATCAAACAACCATTAACAACCTTGTTGTAAGTGTCACATCCTTGCAACAACAACTTTATTTCATAACCCAATCCAAATAAAACATCCCTAATTGTGACATTGCTATCCCATTATCCCATGGCATCATTCATGCCATTATACATCAATACATGTAAATACCTACCTTGGAGACATACAATGAAAAATATGATCCCTTGACTCATGTGTAAATATTCCAAACCTTGTGCAGTGACTTCTCTAATGATCATAGACTTGTGGCTAAATTATTTACTGCGACATTTAGATATAAGGCTTAAAATGGTTTTGTTCTTTACCTCCTTATTCTATTAATTCATTTTAAAAACTAGCTAATGATTTCATTCAACAATTTCAAAATAATATTGGTCCTCAAATTTATTTAACTAGTTTGATTCATTGTGGACAAGGCGATAAGTAAAAAGTGACTAATTTTATTGGTAGATTCAAACATTTGCATGCTCAAATTTCTTATCGTGTACCTAATATGGATGTTTAAGGAATTTTAATTTCTAACTTGTAAAAAGACATTAGAGATAAGTTATTATTTTTTGAGTTTACTTAGTTTACCCAATTGTATGTAGTGCTTCATAATTATATGCTTCAGGTGAGCTAGTTTGAGTCATCCACTCCAATGGCTCTGATTGATAAGAACGATGTTGCTTAAAAATCATCTCAAAAGTTCCAAAAATGCAACAAAGTTTTCACAAAGATCAATAATTACAATTTTGATGTACGAGTGGCAGCTGCAACAACAGGTGTGACTCCTTTTCACCTATTTTCATATCATCTCATAATTTTACATCTATTTCTAAAGCTTTTCATAATGTTATGTTGAAATTGATTAATGGTAATGTTTTGAAACTTCCTCCCTTAAAACTTATTGATCCTTCCAAACCATTGCTAGCTTCCCACAATCCCAAAGCCTTTTACTAATATCATCGTCAACCTTTCAATGATACTGAGAAGTATTATCATTTGAATTGTATTATCTAAAACCTCATATATTCCAATAATATAACCATTGAGGGTGTAAATCAAATCCAAGTGAGACTTGGACTTCCTTATCTCACTTCCATGAAAGCTATTTCTTCTCCTATCCATAAGTGTTTGAACTTTCCCCATAATGGATAAATTGTCATGATCAGTCATAATCTCTATAATCCCTTAGCAAGTCATGTGAACTTTGACCTTGACTTATTTTGGCCTCACATGCCTCAACCATTGCAATCGTGTGAAGACATTTTTTTCCTATCTTACAAAAACTATAAGGATGAAATTATTTCCAAATTGAGAAACTCTAAGGATGTCTCATAGACTTATCCTAGTCCTGGACTCCTTCCCACACTTTCCATTTCTCCTATTTATGATTCCATTCCACCTCCTCTATCATAAAAACATCCAACATCATCTATATCTCAACCTATTAAGGTTCCTTCCATTCCTCCTACTAAAGAAGAAAAGGATCTCATGTTAATTGATCCTATACCTTACCAAATATTTTTTTTTAAAATAAAAAAAATTTGATGTGCTTGTGATCGTAGTTGTAGATGTTGTACTAGGGCCCATGATATAGCTTCCCAAACCATTTCCTCCACCAAGATACCTTGTTATGATTTTATTCCATTTGACCAACATATGCATAGGCCAAGGGATGAAGCCAATCTTAAGAAAATTAAATTGTCTAAACATGATAATTATTATTTTTACATTAATATCCTATTGTGATTGATTTATATGATGAAGATACTCTTGATGATGATACTAATGTTAATGATGCAAATTATTTTGATCCTAAAAAATTTTGATGGTATGTATGAGGCTATTTAAACTAATAATGAATTATTTGAAAGGTTTTACAAAGCATCATGTCTTTCTCCTTATCACAAATAAAGCGAGTCATCTTTAGAGCATGGTCCTTGTTTGGAACTTGCAATAGCTCCATCTTTCATACTTGACGTTTCTCCTCTCACATGTTTTCCATATTCCATAAATAGTGTTCAACAATAAGAGTTGATAAATGATACAGTTGAATTGATCCTCTTGTGTGGAGGATTCTTTTGCATGTTAGTGATGAGAACCATCTATCTTTTTGTATCTGCAATGTTGACCCAAAAAGAATTTTGTTCATTTATCTTATATGTTCTTCTTTAATTATGCTTGTACTTTTACTACCTTTTGGGGATGATTTCAATTCATTATGATTCTTATTGACATACATGAGTTATTACATATGCCTATTGACCCCATAGTTAGTATATACCTTTGTTCTCTTTTTGTCATGTGATTTATTTCCCTTGATTTGTCCTTGTTTGGGGTATATCATAGTGGAAATGTGCCTGTCTTTTGGATTTATGTATGCTACCTTAAAGTAAATACTCCTGGTAAGGCTTACATAATTGCTTTAACATGGGGGAATACACTCCACTCTTAATTAAACATTATCCACACACCACAAATGAAATCTTGCTATCATTTTTTAAAGCTACTTAGAAAACTCTTGTTAGCATTATGATTTTTTTTGTCACTGATCTCAACCACCACTGGTGTGGCATTAATGTCAGTTTATAAAAAACATATATTTTTTGAGGCTATGATTAATGAAGAATATTTGAATTGAAGAAGTCACTAAGGCTATGGTATTGATTGATGAAGAAGAATTGAATAATCATTTAGAAATTTTGTGACTTATCTAGAAGACTAGAATATGTAAGAAAGAGTATTTGAAGATAGTTTTGATTTATCTGGAAGACTGGAATATGAAAGAAAGAGTATTTGAAGATCTTATTAAAGAATGTCTTGAGATTATAGATACTTTTGTCTCTAGAATCATTGAACTAATACTATAAATATTTTACTATCATGTGTACAGGTTCCCAAACTGATTATTGGACAAAGATATGATGTTTTGTTTGGCTGACAGTAAGGATGGTTGTCAAGATGGTTTGGACATTACTTGAATTTCTCCACCAAGGAATTTTAGGTTATGTAGTATGGTGGAATTGGTCAAACACTTTGTGTGGTGTTTCAGTTCATATATCTTTTGTTGGTTTGCTCCGCAAGTGTAGATTTATTATCACATGCACTATTTTGCTCTTTGTGTTTGTGTTGGCTTTTGACTGACTCAGTTATTTGCGATGACTTGATTTAGGTTGGTTGGGTCCATATATAGGTCAGGGGAAGAGATAAGAGAATTAAGATATTTTTACCAAGGCTTTTTGTGCTTTGGATTACGCTACATGCATTTGAGAATGTTTCGGGCCAACAGGTAACCTATTTTCACATGTTACTTTTAGGTCCAGCTGTGAAAGGAATCATGATTCTTATGTTTTAATTATATTATTTGAAAAAGATATTTTAGGGTGTAATTGGGTTCTCTATACTTCCTATGTTGGACTTCATTAAGTATTCTTATTCAAGTTTGAAAACCTGTATTAATAATGCCTATTTTCTTGTGGCTGACCTTATTGATATTTCTGATGGATAAATATCTATATATTTTGATGGAAAATATTGAGATTGATATGAGTGAAAGTGAGAAAGTATATATAAAAAATTGATTCAAGTTTGAAGGCGAGTCTATGAAAACAAGGCAAAATTGAGGAGTTGATTGAAGAATTAGACTAGAAGGTCATTACGATTGATCAGGAAATTTAGTTTTATCTTTGTTGAATCAATGTTTTTCTATCTTTGTTTATTGAGGATTAGTGTAACATTAGCATTGTTCCCCAATTACTAGGGATAGTGAGTTCCTTGGCCTATGGCCTAAAATAATATAATCATATATTTGGATATAGTGAGTACATTTGTCATCATAGTTTCTCCCATATTGAGTTTTCCACGTAAATATAGTGTTCAAATGTATTCATGTACATCTTGAATCATTACTATATCTTCTGATAATTTTTTATTAAACCAATTTTTATCTGAGAAAGAAAGTGTTTTGATTCACCCCCCTCCCCCTCTCAACACCTAGTAGGGTTAAAAAATTGGTATCAGACACAAGTTCCTCTAAGTGATTCTTAATTGCTTGAGGTAGATTCAGGATGGTTAGTGAATAGTACTAAGGAGCCTAATTTTGATTGAAAAAACTATGCCTTTTGGAAGGAGAGGATGGAGTCTCATTTGTACTCTTTACAAAATTGTGTTCTGGATTCGATCAGAAAAAGATATTATCCTATAGCAGCGGGTACTCTTACTACTCCAAAATAAATCAAGGTACATGAGAGCAATGCAAAGGTAATAAATGAAATTATTTGTAGTTTGGGTGATTTATAATTGTTGAAAGTCATGGGCTACATATCCTCTTTTGATTTATGGGAAAAGATTGCTATTATTTATGAAAGATATAATAAGATCAAGTAGGTCAAGTTTCAAAATTTGAAACACAAACTTGAAACCTTGAAGATGTCAAAAGATTAGAACATTAAATACAATTTGCATAGAGTAAAGGAATTTATCAACTCCATTATATATTCCATTAGAATTATTGAAGACAATGAGGTGGCACTTAAGTTAAAGAGGACAATGAAAAAGCTATAACTTGAGGAGAACTAGCATAGAAAGAAAGATGTTTCCTTTAGAGCTACTCAAAACATAGGAGAAGATTCTGATTCATATGAAGAGGCAAACTTTGTTAGAAAAATAAAGAAAGGATTGAAAAAATACAAAATTAATTTTCCCTTTAAATATTTTAATTGTGGAAGAGTGGGACACTATGTTGCTAAATTTCCTTTTAGAGAAGATAGGAAGAAACTTGATTTTGATGAAAAGAAGGAAATTCATAGAAAATCTAGCAAACATGGTAGACAAGATGATAGAGATAAGAATTATTTCAAAATGGAATCTCATTCATTAGAGGATGAAAAGGGAAATTATTCAAATGATGAGGTTCTATTCTTGGTCATCAAGGATTATGACAATGTTAGATTTGAAGGACTAAATATTGTTCTGCATGCAATAGAAGAATCCATATCTTGGATTATTGAATCTGGATGCTCGAATCACAATACCAAAAACAAAAATGTATTTGTTCACCTAGAAAATGATGATGGAGGATTAGTTTCATTTTCTAACAAAGGTTCAACGCCTATTTGCGGTAAGGGGACTATTTCAATTGGCACCAAACTATTGATTTCTATTATGTGAAAGGATTAAGGAAAAGTCTCTTAAGTATCAATTAGCTATGTAACAAAGATTTTCAAGTCAGTTTTCTTAGAGGAAGGTGTGAAATTAGAAATGGGTATGGGAAACTTATTGTAGAAAGAATTAGAAATGACACCATTTACTATCTCCAAAAGAACAATGGAAGCAATTTATCTTTGGTATTGAAGAATAAATGTTGGCTATGGTACAAAAGAATGAGACATATCAACTTTGACAATATAGTGAAAATTAGTTCTTCCAATGTTGTAAGAGACATGCCAAGATCTACCAAACATGTTGATACTTTGTATAGAGAATGTCAGATTGAAAGGCAAACCCACAACATATTCAAGAACAAGGAATACTCAACCGCGAGAAATTTGGAGATGCACGTTGATTTATGCAAACCAATCAGAATAAGAGTGATCAATGGTTAAAGGTACTTCATGTTACCTATTGATGATTACACTGGAATGACATAAGTAACCATTTTTGAAATAGAAAAACTAAGGCTCTAGATAGATTTAAATTTTTCAAAAGCTTGGTTGAAAATAAAATGGATTTTAGGATTAAGTGTTTGAGGTCTGATAAAGGAGGGGAATTCACATCATATGAATTTAACAGCTTCTATGAGAGATATGGGATTAGAAGGTAATTATCTGCACCAAGGTCTCCTCAATGCAATGGAAGTTTTTGTTTAGATGGACATAATAATGTTGAAAGATGTCAATATGTTAAATGTTTATTGGAGAGATACAGTACACACAAAAATTTATCTCCTGGATTGCAGATCAAAGTATATCATACAAAGAATCCTTATGATTTATGGTTTGGAAAGGCACCCATTGTCAAATATTTCAAAAAATTTGGGAGAAAATATTACATCAAAGAGATGAAGGTAATCTGGGAAAAAAATGATGCAAGATTGGATGAAGGTATTTTCCTGGGATATTCTACAATAAGAAAGGCTTACTAGTGCTATAATTTTAGATTAAACGGAGTGGTAGAAAGTGCAAATGTCAAGGTAAATGAAACCTGGAATCATACTACTTTTGAGCCAAAAAATTGAATTATAACATGTCCTTATTACATTGAAAGAAGAAGAAAATGCCCCGAAACATAATAATAAAGACTCATAAAATGAAGAGAAAGAATTCAAACAAACTCCAAAAATACCTACTAGGTATGTTTGGAGAGATAAATCATAAGAGTAGATCATTGGAGACAAGGATAAAGGCATTCAAACAAGAAGAAGATTGGCCAAAAAAGGTGAACAATAAAACTATTATTTTCTTTATGAAATAGAACCAAAAAATTATGTAGAATCTAATTAAGATGAAATTTAAATAAAATTTCTAAAAGAAGAACTGGATTAGATACACAAAAACCAAACATGGGAACAAGTACCCAGACCGATGGACAAAAATGTAATTGGAACAAACTGGGTTTTCAGGAAAAAAAAAAAAAAAAAAAAAAAAAAAAAAAAAAAAAAAAANTAAAAAAAAAAAAAAAAAAAAAAAAAAAAAAAAAAAAAAAAAAAAAACTAACTAACTAACTAAATGAATATGGACAAGTTGTGTGTGTGTGTGTGTGTGTGTGTGTATTAGTATGCAAAGGTTATACTCAAGTTGAGGGAATATATTTTGAAGAAACCTTTGCTTTGGTGGCTAGAATGGAAGCTATTGGGATGTTTTTGGATTTTGTTGCATATAAAATCTTCAAGATTTATCATATGGATATTAAGTTTGTATTTTTTAATGGGATACTTGAGAAATAAGTTTACAATGAAATACCAGATGGTTTCAAACTCTCAAAAGATCTATATATGGTCTAGAGACTTAAGAAAGCATTGTATGGTCTCAAACAAGCTTCTAGGGATTGGTAGGAAAAAATGGATAAGGATTTACTACAACAACAATTCTACAAAGCTATGATAGGTAATAATCTTTATATTAAAATTGAAAATAATAAGTTGCTAGTAGTAATAGTATATTTTGATGATATTATATTTGGAGGTAATGATAATTATTGCAAGAAGTTTGCTGAAGAAATACAAAAGGATTTTGAAATTTCTATGATTGGTGAAATGCCATTTATTCTTGGTCTTCAAGTTATGTACAAGGAAGATGGTATTTTCATCTCTCAAACCAAATATATAAAAGAGTTACTAAATAAATTTGGGAAGGAAGAATCACAACTGGTGGCAACACCAATGGCTACTGGATGTAAGTTAAGAAAATATGACGAGTCTCTGAAAGTTGATTAGAGTTTGTACAGATCTAAGGTTGGTGGATTGTTATACCTAACTACTTAAAGACCAGATATTATGCATGTTGTCTTCCTAATGTCCAGATATCAAGAAACTCCAAGGCAATCTCATGAGGTATCAACAAAAATGATATTTAGATACTTGAAAGGTACTTTGGATATTAGGCTATGGTAAATGAGATAGGCTAGTGTCTTGGATGAGAAAAAAACAAGATTAAGTCTCTCTATCTATTGCATAGGTAGAATATATTATAGTAACATCTTGTTGTACCCAAATCATTTGGATGAAGTAGACTCTTAATGATGTGGAGGTATTCTTCAACGAGGCAATTTCAATAATATACGATAACACAAGTGTCATTAATATCTCCAAGAATCTGATAATGTATTATAGTAAAAATCACATCTCTATCTGGTATCACTTTTTGAGGGAGAAATTTTTTGAGAAGTAAAATTGAAATATGTTCCTACCAAGGAATAGATTGTAGACATTTTTACCAAGGATCTAGCTAAGGATACTTTTGATTATCTTAGACAAAATTTGGGGGTTATTTCCTTTTTCAAAATAGAAGCATAAGAGGTGTACATATTTATAGGAGGAGATAATTTCCCATCACTTATCTCCTAGATTGATGATATGGTTTCTCTCAAGGGGAGCAGTGCAAGTGAAAGGTTGCAGGATTGATTGCAAAGAATTTGTTCCCTCATATAGGCGAGAAATCATGGTTATTATTTGTGGAATCAAAAGGGAAGATGTTTTTTGCCCTTTGTCCTTGATGTCAAAGAAGGAGAAGTAAATTGAGACATATATGTTGTTTTAAAGGTCGTTGGTGTTGCCATCAAAGAAAAAGGGGGAGATTATTACCATTATGGTATGTGTTTTCATTTATGTCAAACACTATGGTGTGGCATTAATGTCAGTTGGCAGACGATAGATATATTTTGAGGCTATAAGTGATGAAGAATATTTTAAAATAAGAATGAGGAAGTCACTAAGGATATGCCATTTATTGATGAATAAAATTTGAATAATGATTGAGAAAGTTTGTGACTTATCCAGAAGACTAGAATATGTAGGAAAGAGTATTTGAAGATAGTTTGTGACTTATCTGGAAGAATGAAATATGTAGGAAAAATTATTTGAAGATCTTATTGAATAATGTCTTGAGATGATGGATATGTGTGTCTTTGGACTTAATGAATGGATATTGTAAATATTGCACTATCATGTGTATAGGTCCTAAAACTGGTTATTTGACAAAGATATGATATGTTGTTTGGTTGCTAGTAAGGATGGTTCCCAAAATTGTTTGGAAAAAATTGGAGAATGACTTGCATTTATTTGCAAAGGAATTTCAGGGTATGTAGTATTGTGGATGTGGTCAGACAGTTCATGTGATGTTTCAATTTAGATATCTCTTGAATGTTTTGGGTCGTCCGATAACCTATTTTCAATGTATTTACACATGTTACTTTTGGGTCTGACTTCGGAAGGAGTTGTGACACTTATGAGTTAATTATATTATTTTAAAAAGATCTATTAGGATGTAAATGGGTCATATTTACTTCTTAGAGTGGACCATACTAAGTATTTTTATTCAAAGTGGCCAGCCTATATTAATAATGCCCATTTTCTTGTGGCCGACCTTGTTGATATTTTTGATGGACAAATCTATATATATTGATGAAAAATATTGATACTAATGAGTGTGAGTGAGAAAAAGGCTAAAAATTTTGTACAATCAAGTGTGAAGGTGAATCTGTGTAAACAAGGCAGAATTAAGGAGTTGACTGAAGAATCGGATTGGAAGGTCATTACAGTTGATTAGGAAATTTAGTGTTATCTTTTTTGAATCAATGAGTTTCTATTTTTGTTCATTGGAGATTATTGTAATCCTTAGCATTGTGCCTAAATTAGTAGGGACAGTGTGTTCCTTGGCTTTTGGCCTAAAATATTATAATCTGAATATTTAGATATAATGAGTACATTTCTCACCGTATTTTTTTGTCCATATTGGGTTTTCCATGTAAATATGGTGTTCAAAGGTGTTCATGTACATTTGGAATCATTACTTTATCTTCTACTGATTGCTAATTAAATTAATTCATATTTGAGAAAGAATTGTTAAAATTTTAAATGTGCTGATTC
>MU225678.1:610961-623664 GCA_018584345.1 Thuja plicata | reverse complement strand
TATGTATCTACATTCTTCTATATGTTGTTTCATGTTATGTTGCACTTGTGCTATTGTTTGTAACTATTTTCCTTGTATAATCTGCTTGGATCTGTGACATGGTAGCACTAATTCTTTTTGGTCTCCAGGTTGTGGTCCGAAGATATTCCTCTTCGTAATTCTTAAATTTCTTTCCTCCTTTGTGATTGTAGTTCTACTTTCTTTGGGGAATGATGTCAATTCATTTGCAATAATATTATATTTCTATGTACATGTTATCTTATGATCATACTGACCCCACATTAGGTAGATCCCTTTTGTGTTCTTATGTATGTTTATGTTTTATTTCCCTTGATTTGTCTTCCTTTGGGGGCATCTCGCAGTGGAAACATAATCCGCAGAGTTGCTTATGTTTCTGTTAAAACCATTGCTCCTGTTAAAGTGTTAGCAATGACTTTAATGTGGGGGCATACACTCTACTCACTTTTTGCTCACACACACATTCAAAATAGTTTTCAAAGATTCAAAACTTTTCCCTTTATGGATTAAAAGAAACTATTCCTTATAGCATGGTCATTTGTACTTTTTTAGGATCTCTTGATCCCTCCAGTTTAAATTTACACGGATCTCTTGATCCTGCCAGTTTTCAATTTATAATAATTTGATCCCTTTAAGAACAGATCTCCTTGATGGGTTGACTAGTGAGTAGCCACATTCACTAGGCATTTTAATTCCATCTTTCCAGTTACACTTTTTGTGTGGTTCACAATAAGACGTAAGTTCTCATTAGGCGAGATAATCACACCCTTTTCTCTCTTAACTTAACTAAGTGATGTCTCTCTTATCAAGATCTTAGGGTTGATAAAGACTTAAGTCCCTTGGGGGCTTGAGGGTTTCTTTATCCCTTTTGGATTCAATAAGATTATATTTTCTGTATATTCTCCTTTACCAAGAATGTGTGTTGAGCTCATACTCTTGCTAAAGTGGGGGCTAAATGTATAGTCAAAAAATGGAAGCACTTCCATTGTAGATGTATTTAGCCTTTCAAGTAAGTGGTTTGGGGTCATGGAAAGCGCCTTGAATGGGTTCCTGATCTTGTCATAGCTTCCCCCTGTTTTGTCCCTCTTTCCACTCCTGTTTAGCTTGATTTCTGCATTCTGGACTGTAGATTGGTGATTCTAGGCTTCAGGGTCAGGGTTGACCTTGACCTTGACCTATGCCAGGGTTGACCTTGACCTTGACCCAGGGTTCAGATCCTGGGGTCTCACAGTTTTTGGAGGTCGGCCTTTGCAAAAGGTTTTTCCCGCTTCCAGGTCTGTTGTTTTGGGTTTCGAAGTGTTGATTCCTAAATTATATTTAATATAGGTCCTCTCCTAGGGGTAAAGGTTTTAATGGGAATTTAATCCTCCTATGTAGGCCTCCTTAGAAGATTGTGCCCTAATTTCATATAAAAGGGAAGCTTTCTCTCTCATTTTCTCTAAGTCTTCTAAGCATCAAAAAGTGATACTAAGTTCTCTATTGAATCCTATGCATCCTTGAGCAATTGAGAAACATCATCAAGAAAGAATTCATCCATTCAAGTATCCATTTCATGAAGGAGGTCCATTGGAGGCCATTGAAGGATTCAAGCTACATAGTGCCCTTTTGGTGATCTCTCCATCCACCTTCTTCCAAGCCTATTCCAAATTCAAGAACCCATTCAAGACTTGGTGTTGGAGATCTATAAGCAAGAGATTGAAGACATCCTACCTTTCTACATTCCACATCTTGAGGTGTACTTGTGGATTCAAGGATTCAAATCCGGCACAAGGATCTTTTCAAGCAAGGTGAATTTATGCATTTACTTTGTCCATTTCTGCAATTTCAATTACATATATTTGAGGTTAATTCCTAAACCGGGGTTCGACCAAGGCAAACCCCTCCACCACAACAAAAAATCTCCTTTTTCTTGCAGGTACAGGTGCAAAATAGTTGATTTGAGACCAGATCTAGATACCCTTTTTGGCTTTCTTTTAGATGGTGCGAACAAAATTTCTGTCAGACCTCTGTAGGTTAGGGTCGACATTATTGGGTCAGGGTTGACATTTGTGGGTCAAGGTCGACCTTTTTCATAAGATGACATCGGAACATAAATAGATTTCTGGGTTTTGTTCATCTCTGCATCCCAATTCGGGATCAACTATCAGTTTTTCCAGAAACAATCTACAGACCTCAGAAAACAACATTCTTTGATCTGCAATATTTCAAGGTTAGTGCATTTCTTCTATTTCTTCAATTACTATCATATATCATTTCCATACTTATAATTAACAAAATTTAAGGTATCCCCTTTGTTATTCTCCTTTCCAAATAGTTGATTCATTTGTGCATTAGCCCTTCCTTGGGGTTGATCAACTTGGATCTCCCATTTGTGCATTTGAGGATAAAAGGAACATCTTATCTTGTCCTTAATCACAATTGCAATACTTAATCAATACAATTCAATTAGGGTTAAGGAATTCAATACACTCTAGGCAACTTAAAGGACAATTTAGATATCAAATTACATCCCAATCAATAATCAATTCATAATAAAATCAACCATTATTTTTATATTGTACACCAAGAAAGGAAGGTGTGGTGAATGACAAAGTAAAGTGTCAAGTTTTTGTGAGGTTTATCAATTGGCAAGCGAGCACCTTATTCTTGTTTGCAGATTTCAAACTTCTTTGAAGCGGAGAAATGAATGTTAGACTATTTGGAGTAAATTTTTAGGGGTTGTATCTATTCTACTCATGCCAAAATCAAACATTTGTAAGTTTCATTCTTTTATACATTATGATAAATTCACCTTCAAATAGTTTTGGTGATGTTCAAACATGGTTAAGAATAGTTTTAAAATATTTTCTATGAAGTCGCAAATTGGGGTGAACATGGAAGTTACTTCGTGATTTTTTCTTGAGTGTTTCTTGACATCCTAGACCAATTACAATGTTCTTACACTCTATCTAGATATTTTTACCTTTTTTATGGTCACTATCATCTTGTGAGGTGTCTAAAGACACATGCACACCAAAAACAAAGAAATATGGTTGCTTCATTGTACTCACAAATTCACTAGTGTCTTCGCCCATTGACTTATCGATGCTTATTTCAGCCATCCTTGATGACTCACCTTTTTCAATAGTTTTAGGCTTAGTAGCCTTTGGTGGTGAGAACTTCTCAGGTTCAATATCCATCAAAACTTTGTCCACAACCTTCTGTGTTTCCTCAACCACTTCATCATATCTTCTCCCCAATATCTTTACCAATCTAGACTTAGTTCTCAGTATTTAGGTTTTAAATCTTTTAAAATCTTTTCAATTTCTTTAACTGAAACAACATGTAACATATGTTCAACTTCTTGTATTGTGATTGTTTCATCTTCTATATGTGCTAACTGTTTCCTTATTTCCAACTTCTCATAGAGTTCTTCAGGTATACTACCTTCAAGTTCTAGCAAGTTCTTCTCAAAAGCAAGCAAATGATTTATTATCACGTCTTAGATCAAAATTTTATCTGATGTATCATACCTCTCACAGTATCTGGTCAAATAAATAAGCTTTCCCTGCTCAACTATTCTCTTCTCCAGTATTTTCATGTCACGTTTCCAGAGTTGTTTCACCTCAGTGCTCTTATCTTCTGCTTTATTTTCTTCTTCTTTCTTCTCTTCTACCTTCTTCTCTTCTACTTTCTTCTTTTATGTTTCCTTATTTTCTACCTTCTTCTCTTCTCCCTTCACTTCAACTTATGTCCTATGCTTCTTAGGTGGAGATTCCTATTTAGTGGACCTTTTGTTCCTTCTAGGAAATTCCATAGGATTCTCTCTTTGCGATATTCTCTTTGGTGGTGTAGGTGTAGTCTCAGATACATCAATCATAGTAGAGGTTGGACTGATTACCTTCTCAACTTCTGGAGGTGGAAGGGCTACAAGAGCAATGCTCGCCAACCTAGAATCTCTTTTTGTCATCTTCCTTCTTACCTCTTTCATCTCCTCTTTTGTTATACCAGCCTTGGCTGCTAGATCATCTATCGAGTTTTCTTCTTTCCTCTTCCTTACACCTCTAGTCCGTTCTTCCTTTATCTTTGCTAACTTTTCTTCATAGGTTCCCCATCTTTCTTTGGATGGATCAATCTCTAAGGATAGAATGTGTTCAACCTACATATTCAAGACCTCAAGAATGACTTCATATCCCATAGGATAACAACACTTCTTCCTAGGTTTTACTACCTCAAAGAAAACACAATTAGTTTCAACCATGAAACAAATTGAGTCTTTGTACTTCTCTACCAATGCTTCAGGAATCCTCTCTCTTTCCTTCATCTGTCTCTGCAAGATTTTGATCATCGCAAATAGCTCACCATCAATTCATGTGCTATTTTGTCTTCTGTAGCTCTGTGTAACCTAAATTCCAATGGGTTCACTGTCCTTCCAGGCTCTAAGGTGCATACCAGGGAATTTATGCACAATATGAATATACATGTGTACTAGTAAAGATCCAAATCTAAATTCCTTAGTCCTATCTTTCTTGATTTGCCTCACATTTTCCAAGAACTATTGTGCAAGTACTTCGCATAGGTTATACTTAACATTTTCCCTAACCATTTTATAAGTCATCAAAATTATACCTGTTGATACTGAGTTAATTCGACCGTTGTAATGAAGTTTACATCCTAGAATGATTGAAATCAATATGACATCCTACTGAAATATGTCATTAATTGTCATCACTCTCTTATCCTATTTCGATTATGTTAGGGTTTCCACCATTTTATTTATGTTCTTCTATGCAATAGGAATGACTCTAGAATTTTCTAATCCTTTTATACCATGAATTAGGTCACTCCAAATCTTCACAGGCTGATCTCCAAGCCAAATAAATTGATCGTGCACTCTACTCAGAAGGGCCTTAATCCATTCTTCTTAGTTGAATTTTTAAAGTTCAGTTATCCGCATGATACTAAGGTTCCCAAGATGTGCGAACTCAACTTTCATCTTACTGTCTTCTCCAATCATGTCTTTCATCTCTTTATATATCTCATAATATCCCAGAGACTCATACTTACACTGAATGTAAGCCCTAATGTCTTCAACATGTAGAACGTCGTAGGGTGTTTACAAAAATGCACCTTCGGGATCATCCTCAGTTGATTTGTATGGATGTTTCTTAAACTTAAACCTAGGCCTTTCAGTGACATCAAAAATCAACAGAGTATCCATAACCAAAGTTTGAAGAAGATATAAATACCTTTTATCTATTGATATGTGAATTTCTCCTTTGATCAAATGCTCAATGTACTTGCTTCTTTGCTTCTTTTTCTCTAAACTTTGTTCTCCTTAGTCTTTGTTCTTCAAATGATGTATAAACAAGTTCTTTCGATTGACTGTATACTTCGTTGTGTAAAGAAATGACATAGTTCCCAATAAATTCATCTATGCACATAATCCAGTCAATTATCAATCTAGCAATCACATCGTAAAGATTTGTAAAACCATGTGACCATAGATATATGCTCCATAATGTCTGTACATACTCTCCCTAAGCTCGCAAGAGCTTACTCTGCATAATCAGGGCTAGATAGATTTCTAATTTTCTTTCAATGCTCCCCCTGAGGCCATGCTTGGCCATCTAGGTTGATGTAGCAATGTTAACATCAGGTGAAGGTATAGTAGCATCTACTGACTCTCCCTGAACCAATACCTCACTTGTTTCTTTTACCTTCCAAACCTTACCACTGTTATCATCTTCTGGTTTTCTGAAATGACTCTTGAATTCATCCATATAATCTGCAAGACTCTTACCAGTATCACCAATGTTTTGCTTATAACCATAGGTGGTGGTATTATTTTTTTATCAGTTCCATTATATCTAAAAAAATTCATAATGTTTCCTAGACTGTGACATTTGTAACATGTGGGAGGTGGTCTATTTTGATTAACATGCAACTTATAATACTTTGCAATGTGCCCAAAGTTATTGCATTTGTAACATGTGATCTTTGTTGGCAAGTGATATTTTTTATATGGTATGAGACACTTATGGGTTGTCATTTATGGCAAAAAATCTAATATATTGATAGATTGGAATGAAGTTTAGTTTTGGAGATACAGTCTTCAAAATGACTAAGTACATAAGTAGAAATACAAAGTATAATTGTATTGTTTTGGATAGCAAAGATTGAGTATGATGTTTTATGGCTATCAAGCTTAGTGGAAGATACTATGGAGTATGTATGAGCTCCACCTAAGATCTATTTGGCTTTGGTGATGATTAGAGAGAGTTAGAGTGATTTGAAGACATGCGCAGACAATAGAACAACGTAATAGAGCAGTTGAACAAGTAGCAATGATATAAGGTGTATGGCGTGGACTCCTGGAAAGCTAAGTTGGATTATGATTTTGGATAACCTATATTTTGGTTATGTAAGAGTGTCAAATTTTCTCTTTAGATTATTAATTCTATTTGTATTGAGAGTTAACTATGTGATAATAATTAAGAGAGCCGACTTGATGATGAAAAATATATATATGAAGACTTTTTGTAAAGTGAAGATATGATATGATAAAAGGAAGGATATGTATGTATGTGAATGACAGATGCAAGAGAAAAGGTTGACAGAGATCATTGAAGAGCTATGATTGGAACTATCTAAGCATTGAAGATGCTTGTTTTGTTCATTACTAAGAACACTTTGTAACAGAAGTTTTTGTTGTAAGAGTTGTAAGCTTAGCTGGCCCCTAATAGGGTGTTGTATACCTTTAATAGGGTTGTTATTCCTTTAACAAGGAAATGTACTATGTAATATTCAGCTCCTAATAGGGCTAGGTCTCCTAACAGGGACATTATACTTTAGTGCATGCTTGTGGGTACCATCCCCACCGAGGTTTTCCTTTGGCCAGGGTTTCCTCGACAAAAAATAACGGTGTTATGAGTTTTGTGTTATTTTCTTATGTTATTTTCATTTCAGTAAGCTTATGGTTTATTTGGAATTGGTTTAAGTTTAATTTAAAGTGTTGTAATACTGATTTACCCCCCCCCCCCCTCAGTATTACTCAATCCTANATTTAAAGTGTTGTAATACTGATTTCCCCCCCCCCCCCCTCAGTATTACTCAATCCTAACAATTGGTATCAGAGCTATTGGCCCTTGGAGAGAAAGTCTAATTGCTTAAGGGAGATCAGAATGGATTTAGAAAATTTGCAAGATAAATTTGAAGTAGCACTTGAAGACCTTGATAAAACAAAAGCAGAAAATGGTGAATTGAGATTCAATTTAAGAAGAGCCAGGGGATTCATCAAGAAACTAAAGGATCAACTTGAACTTTCCATAAATCAGAGACAAGATCATATGGTTCAGATAAAAGAGGATTCAGACAATGATAATTCAGATCAGATAAAGAAACTTGAACAAGAGATTGATACTCTTAAGCTTAATAATGAAGCAATGGCTAAAGAGATTCAACAAGAAAAGGATGCTAAGAACAAGACTGAAAAATATTTGAAGGATGCTAATATTCTGATGGGACAAATGAATATTGACCTTGATCATTACAAGAACAAGTATCTAGAATTAGAGAAATATAATCAAATCATAAAAGGTCAACTTTGTGAAGCAAAGAAACATATTGAGAAACTTGACATGAGCAGTGACTTGATCGATGAATAGAGAGACAGACAGAAACCTAAAGGTGATATGATTGGTATTGGCTTCAATGAAGCTAAATGTTCTAAGAATCAAGAAGACAAATCTGATGCGAAGATTGATGGAGAAAAACCTATTCTTAAAGAACCTAAAGAATAGATCAAATATTTTAGAGGTAGATGTTTTAGATGTAACAAGTTTGGACACATGAAGAGATATTGTAGATTTAATACTCCTTTCAAATATTTTATGGTTATTATATGTTATAAATGTAATAACCTTGGACACATTGCAAGGAATTGGAAGTTGCAAGTTAATCAAAATAGAAGACCTCCTATATGCTACAAATGTAACAATCCAGGTCATATAGTAAAGTTTTGTAGGTATAATGGAGTAAATAATATAAGAGTACCACCTCCCATGGATACAAAGAAGAATGAAAGTAAGAGTCTTGCATAATATAAGAGTGATTTTGACAATTGTTTCAAGAAACAGAAGATAACAACAGTGGTAAGGTATGGAGAGTCAAAGAGTCTAATGATGTATTGGTTTAAGGAGAGAAATTAGATACTACTGGATCTTCATATGATGCTAACAAAATAGAATCGACCTAAATGGCTGAGCATGGCCTTAGGGGGAGCATTGGATGAAAATATCAGAATATATCCAGCCCCTGAATTTGAGGAGTAAGCTACAACGAGCTTAGTTGTGATATGTGCAGACATCATAGAACTTATATCTAAGAGCGCAACATCAGACGATGCACATTTTGTGATCATGGGATTTGTGATTGACTGGACAGTGTACGATGTTAATTATATTGGGTAATGTTCATTTTACACTCAACGATGAATAAAGGACATCTGAGATACCTATTTCTTCACTATTTGAAGAGAAGTAACCTAAGGAGAACAAAGATCAGAGAGTATCAAACTATCTAATAGCTATATTGTGTGATCAATCAATGTTGGAATTCGTAATTCAGCGTGATTAAGGTATTTGCATCATCTACTCATATAAAAGTTATGGATGCACCTTTGATTTATGATGTTGTAGATTGACCTATATACAAATTCAAGAAACATCCACTTAAGTCTTGTGAGGATGACCCTAAAGGAGCATTTTCCCAAACACCACATGACGTCTTGCATGTAGGGGATATTAGGGCTTACATTCATTGCAAGTATGATATAATGGGTGTTGATGAGATTTCTACTGAAATGGAATACATGAATGATGATGGTAAAATGAACCTGATGAACTCAAACACATAGACAATCTGAGAATTATGAAAATATTGGATCTATATGAATTTAGTGAAGATGAATGGTTCAAAATATTACTTAGCAGAGTTCATGATCAATTCACCTGGATAGAAGAGCAACCTGTAAAGATCTGTAGTCAGTTGATTCATGATATTACTAGGTTAGACAACACTGGAGTTATCCTTGTGGCTGAGAAGCACATAAAGAAACAAGTTGAAACCCTACCACATTCTAAATGGGGCAAGCGAGCTATGACAGTGAATGATATTTTCCTATAGGATGTCAGACTAATTATGATGATATTGGATACAAATTTTACTATAAAAATAGACCTGATTCAGTTTCTGCATGAGTCATTATGATGGCTTACAGGATGGTAACTTGGACAACACTAAATATAACCTATGTTAGGTTCTGGAAAAACATTTTTTGGATAATGTAAAGCTAATTAAGAAGGATAAATCTAAGACTTTTAGATTTGGCTCACTCCTAGTTCATATGTATATCCACATTGAGCATAAGTTTCTAGGCATGCACCCTAGAGCATGGAGAGAAGGGATACCCACTGGTATTCAAACATCATAGAGCTACTAAAGGCAAAATAACACATGGGTTGATGGTGAACTATTTGGCATGATCAAGATTCTTCAAAGGCAAATGAAAGAAAGCTTCAGAATTCTTGAAGAGTTAGCTAAGAAATTCAAGGATACAATTTATTTCAAGGTTGAAATTGATTGTGTATGTTTTGAGGTATTTGTACCTAGAAAGAAATGGTGTAACCCTATGGGTTATGATGTCAGTTCAAAAGTTTTAACTATGAAGATTGAACATGTTCTGGCATCTGAAGTTGATACATATGAGGAGAGATGGGGCACATATGAAGAAAAATTAGCTAAAGTAGTGTATGTTTTGAGGCAATTGTACCTAGAAAGAAATGGTGTTACCATGTGGGTTATGAAGTCAGTTTAGAAGTTTTAACTATGCAGATTGAACATGTTCTAGCATCTAAAGTTGATACATATGAGGAGAGATGGGGAACATATGAAGAAAAATCAGCTAAACTCAAAGAAGAGCATACTAGAGGTATGAGGAAAAGAAAAGTAGAAAAAATTATTCATAATTGTGGAGCTAAGGCGGGTTTAGCCAAAGAAGAGATGAGAGAAGTAAGGAAGAAGATAGCAGAGAGATCTTTTGGGTTGGCAAGCACTACTACTGCAACTCTTCCACCTCTAGAAGTTGTGCAGGTAGCTAGTACACCTTCTACAGTAATTGATGTAACCACCCCTTCACCACCACATAAGACATCACAGGAAGAGACAGTAAAGCTTGTACCTCAGAGAAACACAAGATCCACTAGACCGGATTCACCTCCTAAAGAACATAGGACTGAAGGAGAAGAGAAGAAATTCGAAAAAAAGACCACAAGTGATAGACATGTATGGAAGCCTGAGTTGAAGATGTTGGAGAAGAGAGATATTGAAAAAGGAAATCTTGTTTTAGTGAACAAATACTATGACAGGTATGATGAATCTGATAAACTAAAGATTGAAGACATAGTGGTAAATCATTTACTTGTTTTCAAGAAGAATCTACTAGAGATAGAGGGAAGTATGCCTGAGGAACTATATGGTAAACTGGAGATAAGAAAACAACTAGCACTTATTGAAGATGAGGCTATTAGGAATCAAGCTATTGATAATATGTTACCATTAGTTTCAGTACAAGAGAGAGAGAAATAATATTTAGTGAACTCAAACCCTTATTGAGAACTAAAGCAAGATTAGTGAAAATTATGGGGAGAAAGTATGAAGAATTCTTAGAGGAGACTCAAAAGGCACTAGATCATATAATTATGAGCAATATTCTTGAGAATACTCCACCTCCTAAACCTATTGTGCCTACACCTATAGGAATTGGAGAGTGCTCTAAGGTAGCTGAGGTAAGTGTTGAGAAGAGCGAAGAAATCATGCAACCGGATTTCTATGTTTCTGGTGTGCCTGTGACCCTTGACACTTCAATTGATGAGAAGGACCCATTTGCAGGAAATTTTGACAAGAAAGTGGCAGATGAAGAGGAAAAATAGAAAGAGGAAAAATAGAAAGAGGAAGAACAAAAAGAGGAAGAGAAGAAAGTTGAATATGAACAGAGAAATGAGACAGATGCAGCAAAAGATGAAGAGGCAAGAGTTGAGGTAAAACATGAACCTGACACATCTACTACTCTATTGTTGGCAAGTAAGGATAAAACCTTGAGTACTAATGTTTATAGTATGGATGAGGATGAATTGATGAGACTATCTTTCATCGCATTCACAAAAGCAAAAGAAAGATCTGAGCAGAAAGGAGATAAGAAGAGTAAGGTAATTACTAGAGTAGTTAATACTATGAACAAACTACTCCCAGTACCTATCATTTTTCAAGGAAAGGATGAAGCAGAGAATATGAGTTTGGCACTAGATGATTTTGATAGTCACTAGGAGTCCTTAGTGAAGATTGTTGGAGAGAAGGCAGAGAATAGTTATCAAGAGAAGAAGTTGAAGGAAGTTTTCCAGTCTATTTCATGGGACTTGGGCATTCTGAGATCATCTACATCAAAGGCCATAATTTGTGTCACACATGGAAGGATGCTATATAGCTATTGTATAAATCCTATTATACATATTCAAAATATTGAAGATATTATAGCAAAGGAAAGGACTATAGTAAATAGTATGATGGATAGTTGTGAGACCTCCTCACAATCTATATTAGAGATGGACAATGAAATAAAAAAGATCTATGAAAATATGAATGTCTTGGATATTTAGAAAGGCAGATTAATGACAAGATTTGATTTGTTGAAGAGCCTGATCACTCCTAAGCTATCAATTATTGAAGTTCATTTATCTGATATGGAGAAGACTATAGAGTCACTGACACATTCTATGCCCATAAAGTTAAAGGTAGCATAGACATCATCCTATGCACTGAATGGACTAATTCATGTTAGTCAGTTGATGATTGAGGTATAGAATACAAAAGTGAAGATCATGGAAGATACCTTCCAGGATGTACTTAAACTGGTGAGCAAGCACTAAAATTCTACATTTTTGTAAATTTTGGATACACCTTTGCCATTTTTTTCCAAAGGGGGAGGAGAAGAAAATGAATTAAGTAAAAAAGCAAAAATATATATTTAAAGAGAAAAAGAAGAAACAGTGAGTTGGGACACTTAGTCATTTTTCGCTAAGTGTTTCCATCAATGCCAAAGGGAGAGACTGTTGGAAAGTGATTTTTTTGGTATGGTATGAGACACTTATGGGTTATCATTTATGGCAACACATATGATATATTGATCAATCATAATGAAGTTCAGTTTTGGAGATACAATCTTCAAAATGACTAAGTATAGAAGCATAAATATATAGTATAACAATATTGTTTTGGATAGCGAAGATTGAGTATGAAGTTTTATGACTAGCGAGATTAGTGGAAGATAATATGGAGTATGTATGACCTCCACCTAAGATTGATTTGGTTTTGGTGATGATTACAGAGAGTTAGAGTGATTTGAAGACATGCGCAGACAACAGAACAACATAACAAAGCAGTTGAACAAATAGCGATGATTTAAGGAGTATGTCATGCACTCCTAGAAAGCTAGGTTGTAATATGAATTTGGATAACCTATATTTTGGTTATGTAAGAGCGTCGACTTTGTATTTTCTCTTTACAATATTAATTATATTTTGTATTGAGAGTCGACTATGGGATAATAACTAAGAGAGACGACTTGATGATGATGATATATATATATATA
>MU225678.1:593744-610786 GCA_018584345.1 Thuja plicata | reverse complement strand
CTATGACTGGAACTATCTAAGCATTGAATATGCTTGTTTTTTTCATTACAAATAATAATTTGTATCAAAAGTTTTTGTTGTAAGAGTTGTAAGCTCAGTTGGCCCATAATAGGGTGTTGTATACCTTTAACAGGGTTGTTATTCCTTTAACAAGAAAATGTACTATGTAATATTCATCTCCTAATAGGGCTATGTCTCCTAACAGGGACATTATACTTTAGTGCATGCTTTTGGGTACCATCCCCACCGGGGTTTTCCCTTGGCCAGGGTTTCCTCGAACACAAATAATGGTGTTATGATTTTTGTGTTATTTTCTTATGTTATTTTCATTTCAGTAAGCTTATTTATTTGGAATTGGTTTATGTTTAATTTAAAGTGTTGTAATATTGATTCACCCCCCTCTCAGTATTACTCAATCCTAACAATATTAGTTGTTGTTTCATCCCTAATGTAATCTTGTTTGATTCTAGATTGACCAGGTTTCCTACATTCTGCTTTCTTATGTCCATATGCATGACAATTGTTGCAATAGCCATCAAAATATCTATAAGGAATTTTACTTTTGTAGTCTCTCTTCATGTGTCCAATCTTGTTGCATCCAAAATATCTACCTCTAAAAGGTCTTATATGTTCTTTAGGTTCTTCAAGAGTAGGTCTTTCCACATCAGTCTTTACTTCTGATTTTTCTTCCTAAGCCTTTAAACATTCATCTTCATTGAAGCCAACTCCAGTTATGTCTCCTTTAGGTTTCTGTCTATTTCTTTTCTCATCAATCAAGTCACTACTCAAGTGAAGTTTCTCAATATGTTTCTTAGCCTCAACAAGTTCACCTTTTATGATCTCATTATATTTCTCTAATTCCAGATACTTATTATTGTAGTGATCAAGTTCAGTCTTCATTTGTCCCATTTAAATATTAGCACCCTTTAAGGTTTCTTCAATTTTGTTTCTAGCATCCTTTTCCTGTTGAATCTTACTAGCCATATGAATGGAATTAGTTTCATGATTAAGCTTCAAAGTGTCTTTCTCTTGTTCAAGTTGTTTTATCTGATCTGAAGTATCATTGTCTAAATCCTCTTTTATCTTATCCTTAAGATCTTGTCCCTGATTTCTGGAAAGTTCAAGCTATTCTTTCAGTTTCTTGATGAGTCCCTCTGCTCCTCTCAATTTGAATTTCAAGTCACCATTCTCTTCTATAGATTTATCAATGTATTCAAGTGTTTCTTCAAATTTTTCCTCCAAACTTTCAGAATCCATCTTGATCTCCCTTAAGTTGCTAAGCTTTCTCTTCAAGGGCCAATAGCTCTTATACCAATTGTTAGGATTAAGTAATAGTGAGAGGGGGGTGAGTCAGTATTACAACACTTTAAACATGAGCCAATTAATTTCCAACTTAACCAAATAAATATTGAAATGAAAAGAACATAAACACACAACACATAACTCATAACACCATGAATTATTGTTGAGGAAACCCTGGCCAAGGGAAAACCCCGGTGGGGATGGTACCCACAAATATGCACTAAAAGTATTATCTCCACATTAGGAGACCTAGCCCTGTTAGGAGATGAATATTGCATTAGCACATTTCCTTGTTAGAGGAATACAAAACCCTGTTAAAGGTATACTGAGCACACTGCTCATACAATCAGAAATACTATTATGTTACAATGCTTTTCTCAAGAATGAACAAAACAAGCATATGTTATGCTTAGGTAGTTCCAGTTGTATCTCACATCACTATCTATCTGATTATAACATCACAATGCATCCATGCATCACATCTCATTCACCACACATCATTATACACACTTGTCACACTTCGCTTCTCAAAATCTCTCCATATAAATATCTTATTTCATTACCCAGCCGGCCTCCAATTACATCACAAAATAGAATTAATACTTATACAAAAAGTAATTACTATGTCAACGACCATACACTATCAAAAAAATAGGTAATCCACAATCCAAATCCAACCTAACATGTTTGGAATTCGCGTTATACTCCCTCAATTATTACGATTGTTCATCTACTCTGTATCCTTATTACTCTATCTTCGCATGCCTTCAACTATCTGTATCTCACTGCGAGCAACACCAAAACTCAAGTGACCTTAACAAAAGGTCATAAACATCCCAAAATAGCTTCCTCTAAGCTTGCATGTTACCAAATTCATTGTATACTATCTTTGCTGATCAAAACTATACTTCCATACTCTGTAAATGTGCTTTATGTACTTAGTCATTTTGCAATTCCAAACTCCAAAACTGTGTTCCACTCCAAGCAACCATCCATACCAGATGTGTTGCCATAAATGACAACCCTCAAGTGTTCCATAACACTCCTGAATGAATCACTTTCCAACATAATGTCTATTGGCACCCAAGTGCCTATCATGCGTGTAATGATAGGCATTATCTAGTGGCTCAACCAATTGCTTGTATGCAATTGCAGAGTATATCCACTTTGACATGCAATATCTTAAAATTTTCAGACCATCTTACAGGGTTTATATATTATTTAAGATATGTAACTCAAAACTTCATACTTATTTAGCTGAACATTAAATTAGGGTCAACTATCCTAACCAACCTACGTTGATGTTTGTAGGCGGTCTTGATAACAAATGCCATAAAATAATTTGGAATTTTAAACACTTCACTTGCATCTCTTTCTCTTAGGATAAATCTATCAAATACTTGACATGCAATCATAATAGAGCCACATTTTGGCATACCCCATAAAAGTAGTAGCCACAAAATCATCCTTCTGTAGTAGCCCATGAATGAGCTTGCCATGTTTTAGAAATTCTACATCCACAAATGCAAAAAGCTTAGTTTTTGGACCATCTTATAGGGTTTATATTATGTTAAGACATGTAACTAGAAACTATATACATATTTATCTGAATAGTAAATTAGGGTCAACTATCTAACCAACCTAGGTTGATGTTTATAGGTGGCTTTGATAATAAACACCATTAATTGCTTTGAAATTTTTAACACTTTGATCACATTTCTTTCTCTTAGGGGAATTATGTCAAACACTTAACGTGCAATCACAAAAGAGCCACATTTTGGCATACCCCACAAAAGTAGTAGTCATGAAAGCATCCTTGTGCAAACCATATCCAAATAGTCAAAGATCTGGAAAGAAAATATTCATTATTTTGTTAATGAAAGACACCAAAGATACTTTTAGGGGTAATGAGAAAGACAAGATATTTGAGGGGGCTACTGTTGAAATCAATTTACTGATTCAAATATCACTTCATAGCCCAATTCCAAAACATATGAAAAAATCATTTTAACTATCTTCAGTTTTTTATTCTTGTGAACCCAAATCAGAATTGTATTACCTAAAACAAGAATTTCTCAATAGACTTAAATCTTAGAGTAGATCTCATTTGACTAATGAATCTACTTTAATTCATAGACTAGCAATGGAATTCAAGTTTCCAAACAACAACCCAAGAGTTTTATGATGTTTATGTGATTGACCTGAGTTAGAATTATGAATTCATTGATGAATTGATCGATTTGTTCCTCATCAACATCTTTTCATTTTATATAGCCACTAACCTTCCTTATGCAATTTTTCCCTGGTAAACGTTCCCAAACCTCCAACTCCTACATTGAGATCTTCAGAGAAATTATTGGTTTCCTTTACAAGCTCTGCTTATGAGAAAATAGTTTTTTTCCTCCGCCCCTGTCTGAGGAGATGTATTCCTGTAGAAGAAGCCCTTTGTTTTACAGAAATTATTTTCTTCTCAAGAGCACCTCTGTCATTTTATTAACTACCCAAAACATGGCTCCTGCGATCAGTGGTCCTCCTACCAAGGACGATAACATTCATGCTTTACACAATATTAATATTCATGAGCTAAGTTTTAGAAATTTATCTGGATAGCTACACAAAAAAAATTATCTTTTTTTTTAAATACCTATAAGCATGGGGCAACTATGCTATCGTCGGTGCAACTAGTCTTACCATCACCTTTTCCCTTTAAGAAAAAACAACTATAAGAACCATTCATGTTTACATAGCCTACCATCAACGGTGGAATACATTCACTTTTTTTTATGAAATATCACATTCATTTATGTTTGCAGGATTCCATTTCAACTAACAAATTTACATTAGCCTGTAATTTGTAAATGAAAACTAGGAAAGAACAACCCCATAACGATTGATTTTAATAGTTTTGAATTAAAATCAAAAGAATAAGTCTGGTGATTCATCTTTTATTTGATTTGATAAAATCCCCTTATTTTCACTGAAAATTGAGAAAGAATAAACCCATATGCATTGATTTTAATATATTTGAAATTACATCATAAGTCTAAACATGATGATTCAATCCTTTATTTAATTTGATAAAATCCTCCCATTTATAGTCGCATTATGTTCAGGTACCTCAATAAGAATTTATGAGCATCTATTCCTTGGCTCTATAGCAAAAGTCTTATTTGTTGGAAATAAGTTGCACCAAGCATATTGGATTCAATATTTTATCCATTTGGAAGCACAATTTATCTTACCATTTTAGGAAGTCTTAATGTCAAGGGATGAATTAATTAATTGTGTATGAATACTACGAAAGAACATCAAATGAAGATCATATCCTCTGTGCAATTATAATGGTACTAAAGGTGGTCTCCTCTCAATGAGGTTATAACTTCACATTTGGTAAGGTACTCCTTTAGAATCCAAACTTCCTTTTACTGAAAATTTCATATTATATTAGAGTGGAATGTGGATCTTACCCTTCAATGAATTATATCTTACCCTCTCAGAATTATCGGTTCATTCTCTTATATTACATTCACCTTCAACAATTACTTTGTTGCATTCTTAACATTCACAAGTCACCGATTGTCTTTGAAAAGCCACGATCACCGGTTTCTTGTTTCTCATTTTCTTATAGAAGCACCTCTGTTTCAAGGTACTACATTTGTAACATTCATTACTTCTTATAGAGATATACATTATCGCTCTTCCTTTGTTTCCCAACTATTCTATACATTTATTTTCAAGAACACCTTTACTACTGTAAGTCACAGATTTGCTGGGAATTCTTACCATGCTATTTTGGATACTAACAATGGTTTCTCTTGTCAACTATCAAATATCAACTTCATACCTTGATTTTCTGGGTATTCTTACCCAATTGAACCCTTC
This sequence comes from Thuja plicata, assembly GCA_018584345.1. NCBI lineage: Eukaryota > Viridiplantae > Streptophyta > Pinopsida > Cupressales > Cupressaceae > Thuja > Thuja plicata. The sequence continues at coordinate 605,602 of MU225678.1, read as the reverse complement.
AATCAAATATCAATTTGATGTATTCTACTTGAAATCATGGCAACAAATAATATTCTAAAACAAGGTAAGTGCTTCAAAACAATGCAACATTTCACAAGGTTCTTCGCATAGATTTCATGCTACACACCTCTATGTTGATTGGAAATGCAATATTCACTCTCACAAATTCAGGTTTGTAATAAACAGTTCTTATTTCTGAAAATAATTTCTTCCATTAATACTCTTTCTTCACTTCTGAAGACATACTTACTCACCACATACATTCCTTCTCTACAATTTCTTACTACATGCTCACAAGTTCCTAGTTTCTCATTTTCTTAAAGAAGCACCTTCCTTACAATCTGGACAAGGCAAGCATTATTAAGATTATTTATATACTACTTGATTATAGTTACACTACATGGTTACTATCTTAGATATTAGACACTCTTTCTATGATAACCTTTTACCTTTTATGTTTCTTACCATTCTTCTTTCCCTTTTACAATACCTGATTGGGTTTATATTATAGACATTCATTGTATGATAACCTTCTACATTATATGTAACTGAGCAACCAAATTCTACTGCACACACACAACTGAAATTTAGGACTGCAGAAACTACGATGATATGAAATATAGTGCAAGTTCCATTTGAATTGAAATGCAGTTGTTCTTTTAAGCTTCTTTTACTTAACTAGTTTTACTTTCATTTCCAAAATTATTCACAAATCATCAAATTCGAGTATTAAAATTGTAACTTCAAATGAGCACCCCAAGAGATTATTAAATCTACTTTTCCTATCTTATTCAACCTAGGTGTCGGCCTAACTCCCTCTAGGTTTTCCACTGCTTATAAAATAAATGTCTAACTCAGCTATAAATGACTATATTGGCTAATTTATATTATTGCCACTCTTAACACCACTGTTGCAAGTCATGCATTGATTTCAGTCAGCTTCACTTTTATAAACTATATTGCAAAAGGTAAAAGGATTGCGAACATTTCTATTTATTTTAATTAGATTCTCAATTATTTTTATCTTCAATATGTACACCTTTCCATAACAATCTTTCTTGTTAAAATTTTCTAGTTTCCAACACTCATTGTTGTCAATCAAATTGCAGTTTCTAACCCCTGTTGTTGTTAATCAGATTGTAGCTTCTAACCCTCGTTGTTGTCAATCAGATTGCATTTTCTAACCCTCATTGTTGTCAATCAGATTGCTGAAAGGTAATATCTTTTGATCATGGCCTTCTTCTTTTCATTTATCATTATCTGCCACATTAATAAAACTTGGACACTCTTAAAATGTTATCTGCCACAAAACTAAAATGACCCCCTGCTCAAAGAACCTTGCATGCATTGCAACCTCCACAATACTAAGATGTTTGGTCAAAGGACCAACTTCACATACGTTAATGAGATGACTGAAGAGGGAAAAACACATGATCAGATTACAAGGTAAGATCTTAAGATCATGGTGTTTTTGTTCTTTGCCTCAATCATTATCTACCATATTATGACAACTTCTACTCTTAAATTGTTATTTTAACTTGATCTTAACAAGCTGAGAGAATTACATACTCTAAAAGGCCATCCTCAATCTGTTCTCAAGCTCAACTGCCTATATTCAAACAATTCACCAAACTTACGTTGTTTGACAGATGTCAGTTCTATCTTACTCTGCTACAGCCTACACTGTATTATTATTTCAATAGCATTTGGATACTCACCCCTACAAAACATATATTTTTAGGGAGAAGTTAAGAAATAGGAAAAATAATATCTACTCATACAGAGTTTTATGTTTTTTTCCCTTTAGAAAACATATTCAACTGTATATCAAATATGTGCTTCTCACTAATAACAAGCCAAATGCTTTTCATATGTGCTAGCAACTGGTTTACAATCACAATTTCAAATGGCAAAGTATTGAAATTACTTTGTAATGTTCTCTTACTTTTGTAAATCATTAGTTTCCATTGTTATCCTCATTTTTCCAATCATCAAAACTTGCATGCTTTAAATTGAATTATACAAGACTTCATCTAAGTTACAAATCACTAGAATTTTCTTCGACGTACCTATTGCACCCTAAGGTGCAATTGCTAGTAATAGATACCTAGAGATTAGTTTAATCTTCATATATTTTGTGACTATTTATTTTATTCTAATTCAATATTATTAAAAAATATATAAATAAATAAGATTTGTGTATACATTTTAATAGATTCTTAAATACTATTTATGTGAAGTTCGACATCATTATCAAAGGGTTGTAATTTATTTAGTTGAAAACAGTTCATGAAGATGATGACATGTTTTCTTTATTTTGACATTTACAAAGTTTAGATTTTCTTGGATGTGCAAATATAAAAAATGATACTGAGATTGTGTCTCCAGTAACTTTGATGGAGTGAAACACTCTTTAATCATTAATTTTTAATTGAAAATCTTAAAACAAAAACTAATGCTCTTACTACTAATGTTGACTTTGACTAAATACATGCATGTGAATTGCAAAAAAATAACTTAAACTCTTAAATCTTAATTATGATATTGATGTAAGGTTCATCCCATAGTGTGTTAGTTAAGTGATGGTGGTGGTGTTGTGACCACCAAAGTTCAAAACCTCATTGTGATCACAAACTTGTACCTTCATTGATCTAATGTGCTTGTAGGTTTGAGCCTCAACATCGTGAATTGGGGATGAGGTCCTAGTTTGTGACACTTTACTGAGTCATAGCTCCGGGTCAAGAGCGTTTCACACATTGTTAATTGGGGACGAGGTCCACATTTGTGACCTCACCGCATCATAGCTCGTGTCAAGAGGTTTCTCATGGTACAAGAGGACAATGGTTTCTCTTGTTAATTATCAAATATCAACTTCATACCTTGATTTTCTAGGTATTCTTACCCAATTGAACCCTTCAATCAAATATCAACTTGATGTATTCTACTTGAAATCATGACAACAAATAATATTCTAAAACAAGGTAAGTGCTTCAAAACAATGCAACATTTCACATTCTTCACATAGATTTCATGCTACACACCTCTATGTTGATTGGAAATGGAATATTCACTATCACAAATTCAGGTCTGTAATAAAAAATTCCTATTTTTGAAAATAATTTCTTCCATTAATACTCTTTCTTCACTTCTGAAGACATACTTACTCACCACATGCATTCCTTCTCTACAATTTCTTATTACATGCTCACAAGTTCCTAGTTTCTCATTTTCTTAAAGAAGCACCTTCATTACAATCTGGACAAGGCAAGCATTTATTAAGATTATTTATATACTACTTGATTATAGTTATACTACTTGGTTACTATCTTAGATATTAGACACTCTTTCTATGATAACCTTTTACCTTTTATATTTCTTTACCATTCTTCTTTCCCTTTTACAATACTTGATTAGGTTTATATTATATGCATTCATTGTATGATAACCTTTTACATTATATGTAACTGGGCAACCGAATTCTACTGCACATGCACAACTGGAATTTAGGATTGCACAAACTACGATGATATGAAACATAGTGTAAGTTCCATTTGAATTGAAATGTAGTTGTTCTTTTAAGCTTCTTTTGCTTAACTAGTTTTACTTTCATTTCCAAAATTATTCACAAATCATACGAATTTGAGTATTAAAACTGCAACTTCAAATGAACACCCCAAAAGATTATTAAATCTATTTTTCCTATCTTATTCAACCTAGGTGTCGACCTAACTCCCTCCAGGTTTTCCACTGCTTATAAAATAAATGTCTAACTCAGCTATAAATGACCATATTGGCTAATTTATATTATTGCCACTCTTAACACCACTGTTGCAAGTCATGCATTGATTTCAGTCACCTTCACTATTATAAACTATATTGCCAAAGGTAAAAGGGTTGCAAACATTTTTGTTTATTTCAATTAGATTCTTAATTATTTTTTATCTTCAATATGTACACATTTTCGTAACAATCTTTCTTGTTAAAATTTTGTAGTTTCCAACACTCATTTTTGTCAATCAAATTGCAGTTTCTAACCCTCGTTGTTGTTAATCAGATTGTAGCTTTTAACCCTCGTTGTTGTCAATCAGATTGCATTTTCTAATCCTCGTTGTTGTCAATCAGATTTCTAAAAGGTAATATCTTTTGATCATGGCCTTCTTCTTTGTATTTATAATTATCTGCCACATTAATAAAAGTTGGACACTCTTAAAATGTTATCTGCCACAAAACTAAAATGAGCCCCTGCTCAAAGAACCTTGCATGCATTGCAACATCCATAATACTAAGATGTTTGGTCAAAGGAGCAACTTCACATACGTTAATGAGATGACTGAAGAGGGAAAAATACATGATTAGATTGCAAGGTAAGATCTTAAGATCATGGTGTTTTTGTTCTTTGCCTCAATCATTATCTACCATATTATGACAACTTCTACTATTAAATTGTTATTTTAACTTGATCTTAACAGGCTGAGAGAATTACATACTCTAAAAGGCCATCCTCAATCTGTTCTCAAGCTTGACCGCCTATATTCAAACAATTCACCAAACTTACGTTGTTTGACAGATGTTTGTTCTACCTTACTTTGCTACAACCTACACTGTATTATTATTTCAGCAACATTTGGATACTCACCCCTACAAAACATATATTTTTAGGGAGAAGTTAGGAAATAGGAAAAATAATATCTACTCATACAGAGTTTTATGTTTTTTCCCTTCGACAGAAAACATATTCAACTGTATATCAAATATGTGCTTCTCACTAATAACAAGCCAAATGTTTTTCATATGTGCTAGCAACTGGTTTACAATCACAATTTCAAATGACAAAGTATTGAATTTACTTTGTAATGTTCTCTTACTTCTGTAAATCATTAGTTTCCATTGTTATCCTCATTTTTCCAATCATCAAAACTTGCATGCTTTAAATTGAATTATACAAGACTTCATCTAAGTTACAAATCACTAAAATTTTCTTCGGCGTACCTATTGCACCCTAAGGTGCAATTGCTAGTAATAGATACTTAGAGATTAGTTTAATCTTCATATATTTTGTGACTATTTATTTTATTCTAATTCAATATTATTAAAAATATATAAATAAATATGATTTGTGTATACATTTTAATAGATTCTTAAATACTATTTATGTGAAGTTCGACATCATTATCAGAGGGTTGTAATTTATTTAGTTGAACACAGTTCATGAAGATGATGACATGTTTTCTTTATTTTGACATTTACAAAGTTTGGATTTTCTTGGATGTGCAAATATAAAAAATGATATTGAGATTGTGTCTCCAACAACTTTGATGGAGTGAAACACTCTTTTATCATTAATTTTTAATTGAAAAAATCTTTAAACATAGACTAACGCTCTTACTACTAATGTTGACTTTGACTAAATAAATACATGTGAATTACAAAAAAATAACTTAAACTCTTAATCTTAATTATGATATTGATGTAAGGTTTATCCCATGGTGTGTTAGTTAAGCGATGGTGGTGGTGTTGTGACCACCAATGTTCAAAACCTCACTGTGATCACAAGCTCGTGCCTTCATTGATCCGATGTGCTTGTAGGTTTGAGCCTCAACATCGTTAATTGGGGATGAGGTCCTAGTTTGTGACACTTTACTGAGTCAGAGCTCTGGGTCAAGAGCGTTTCACACATTGTTAATTGGGGACAAGGTCCTAGTTTGTGACACTTTACTGAGTCATAGCTCTGGGTCAAGAGCGTTTCACACATTGTTAATCGGGGACGAGGTCCTAGTTTGTGACACTTTACTTAGTCATAACTCTGGGTCAAGAGCATTTCACACATTGTTACTTGGGGATGAGGTCCTCATTTGTGACCTCACCGCGTCATAGCATTTCTCATGGTACAAGAAGGCATGTTGTGCCAACATCACCGATCTTGACATTTAAACAAATTATGATATTAATGCCAAAATTCAACTATGTTGTTTTCAAATCAAACTCTCTTACTTATTTTAAACATATACTAACAGATAATAAAATTAATCTAGATATGATAAAACAAAAAATAGGAGAAGAGAAAGTTCGACACCATGATCAACACGATCATCATTCTCCACAAGGGTAGTCAAATTAAGTAATATTATAAACATTAACCTTTCCCTCTCATAAAAAGAAGGCTTTTAGCGTAAAAAGCTTTGAAAAATGTTCTTGGCCTTTCGTAATGATAAGATTTTTCTATATTTTTTTATTGTGACCGTCTGAACTCCGCTTTCCACAGAAATAATTTAATTTAACCAAAACAGGTAAAGGCGCCGCTAACTTATCATATGATACTAATTTTCCATTAGAATGAAGTCACAGTTTTATAAGCCCAAATTCTGCTATCCATGGAGCAGAAAAAATAAAACCCCTTTAAATTCTAGTGTAGACAGATCGTACCAGTCCACCTGCAAAGCTGAAAAGGAGGGAAAAGTGGGAAAGCCTCCAAAAATTGAACGAGTTTGAAATGGGACGGGTGTAGAATTTTGGGGCTGCTTTAGGTATTTTAGCGATAGGTTTCGGCGCAAAAAATCGGCGGGAATCGTGATGATTCAGAATCGGTGGCGGACCCACGTTAAGTACGTCCCCACCGCTTTTAACGCATTCCTGCTCTGTCATCCACCTCGACCGACAGTGGTCCTCTGCTTATGTGGACTCCGACGTGGCTTCCCGCTTTCACTATTCCGGGCTAGGGTTTCGGCCATGTCGCCGGGAAATTGATTGGAATCTTAAAGCTTCCCATACTCCGTTATTCTTTGAAATTGCGAGAGGGAATCGGACGGTCCGGAAGGTTTGGGATCGACGGAATCGGCGGTTCACAAGGCCTGGTGGCTGTGCCGTTAGCGTTAAATGGCGCGGGGGTCAGTTGAGTTGTGCGCTACCGTGCGATGAGGGGAATCGACGGCTGAGAGAGTGTGAGAGTACGCACACAACTTTTCAGAGCGCGCGCGTAATTCCGTTCTCTTTCCAACTTTTTATTGGAGGGATTCCTTGTTTTACGGTGTTTTTATTAATAAATTCGGTCGTTTTATTATAGAGCTCGCTTGCTGTGGATTGTTTTTGCTTCCGCCGCCTCCTCTGTTTCGAGCACCATGTTGGAGAGAATCATTCACAGAGAGAAGCTGTGTTTAGCTTAATTGGGAAAGCTTTTATTTATGCTCTCGGATTTTCCATATTTTTGCCCGACGGGTTTTTGAAGATTTTCTGAGGCGGCTTCAACCTTTTCTCAGTCGAAATGGTTAGTTATGCTCAATTCTTGAATTTTCACATCTTTTGTGGCTTGCTCTGCCTCGGTTTACTTCTTTGAGGAACAATTGCTTGGCATGCGAATTAGTTTTTTATGCTTTGTGCAGATTTTTATTGTTTTTCTAATTGAAGAGGAAATTTTAGTTGTAAGAAGTTAAATTTCTGTTGCAAAGCTTTGTGGGGGAATTTAAGCGTTGCGCAGAAATTTAGTTGTGGAACAATTTATGCGTTCCTGTGCCGAATTTTCGCGTGTGTGAACAATTTGAAGCATTTGCGTGGTTGATTGTCAAGTAGTTGTGCTTAATTTGGGCTAGAAAGGAAGTGCTTGGTTAGAATTGGAGCGGTTATGAATGAATAACTTTTAGTACGCCTTTTGTTGGTTGTATTTTTTACGAATGAAAGCCGCCGCCTGCTTAACTATAGTTGTCTGAATCTTTTAATGGCGTAGTTTTCCAGGAATTTGCGAAATTTTAGGATTTGAACATTGAATTTAAACAAATTAACGTGTGTGTTCAAATTTAGAGATTTTAGAGCGTAATTTCCCAGGAATTGGCGAAAATTTTAGGATTCGAACATTTAATTTAAAAAATTTAACTTGTTTGTTTTAAATTTAGAGATTTTAGATCTTGCGGGGCTTATCCGTGAGTTATTTAACCAATATACTGAATATATCAAGTCTTTGGGCTATTCCTTCCCGATTTCCCCAAGTTTCCATAGAATTAAGGCAGATTTTGTAACGCTTTGAATTTCGCTCCTTAAATATTGCAGAATCAAGATTTCTCTTTCAGTAGCCTTTGAGGTACAGAGGATTCGCCTATGGTCAAATTGGAAACGATTTATCGAGTACTTTACTGGATCTTGAAGGATTAGTTCTAAATCTAATTCCGAATACACAATTTCGAAGTAGATAGCCTTTGTTGATCTTGAATGTTGTCATATTTGTATTTGATAACGGTTAAACCTGTCGCAGTCATAAACTGTGAATTGTTTACAAATATTGTTTTCAATTTCAGAAATACTGTGTGATCTTTTCCTATATCAAAACTGTAAATTAGGGTTGTTTCTGGTCTCTCATTTGTTTCTGCTTCTGGGCTAATTGAACTTCTTTTAGTGATCTTTGACACTTGTTAAATGCACGCTGCCGAACCAGGTATACTCTAGATTTGAGTCCTCAAACATTACGGATACTAGTTCGAATCCCGTGAATTAGGGAAAATCTGTAAAGACAAGTTGTTACACCATATGGTTCCTCCTTTACTACTTCTTAATGAATTAGTCGAATATTCTTAATTTAGTCGAAACGGAGTAATTGTCGAGAATTTTTAGGGACCGACAGGAAGAGAACAATGTTTGACCTTATAATCCATCAATTTATCTGGTTAACCCGCTTTCTTTTAGTAGATTGTTAGGTAGAACAGGCAGTAATTGACTAATTCTTCCTTCCAAATTAACCGTGATTGTGTAAATTTTCTGGGTTCTGCAGGTTGGATATGCTCTGCCTGAGGCGCCATCTAAACCAGCATGGTTGGAGGCGCTGCTGACGGATAGATTTTTTGTTGCTTGCCCAAGGCATCTTGAAATCAAGAAAAACGAGAACAATATATTTTGTGTCGATTGCAGCAAAAGTATCTGTCAACACTGTCTGCCCAACCATCAGTCACATCGTCTTCTACAGGTTTCAATCGAACTTTACCAAATCGCCATTTCACTTCTAACATTGTTCTTACACAGCCAATTGCCATTCATAGTATCCTTAACATGTTTCAAACACACTCATTTTGTGATGGCAGGTGCGAAGGTATGTGTACCATGACGTTATCAGACTGCTAGACATACAGAAGTTGCTCGACTGTTCTCAAGTGCAGGTGAGCTTGATGGGTCATTTGCTTGCGAGTAGATAACGACAAGTCAAGGCATTTAAATACATAACCATTTATTCTCAACCAAGATGTCTCTCTGTTTTGGAGTGTTGCAGACTTACATAATTAATAGCGCAAAGGTGGTATTCTTGAATCAGCGGCCCCAATCCAGACCGGCCAAAGGACTGACGAACTCTTGCCAAACTTGTGACAGAAGTCTGGCAGAGTCGTACCGATATTGCTCTGTTTCCTGCAAGGTCATATGGCTATCCCTTTCATCGATTTTCATAATCAATAGCTTAGGGTTTTTTTTCTTTTCGTAGGAAATTACTGTAGGTAACAGTAGGTATCCAATGGTAACAAGGCGAAATATTGTCCCAAGATTTTGTTAACTCTTAATCAACATAAAAATAGAATTTGAAGTAGAGTTTAGTACAATTTCTTGAAATGTATGAAGTATAAAAATTTGTTGAAATTGGAAGTTTTTTCCATAACTATATGAAAAAAACTATATAATTAAACATGATTGAATGAGACTTGAATGCAGATAGCCAGCTTAGGGTTGGTCTCTTTCAAGCATTTATATATATTAAGTAGTGAAAGGAACGTTTAAACTTATGAAAATTAATGAGGAACCTGTCCTCCTCTGCCATTACTCATGAATGAGGGTTATGCACTTGAACACTAAACTTACTACTGAAAAATATGAGTCCTGTATCAATATTGAATTGGAGCGTGGAATTACTTTTGTGCAGGTAGATGCTGCATTGAATAAAGACAAAAGTTTATCTCGGTTGATCAACCATTGCAGCTCGTTGCACTTCCCTGACACATTCACCTACTCTCCGAGAGAGGGTCCTAATCAAGTAGAAGAAGAATTATCACCGACTTCAGTGTTAGAAGAGACATCATCAGGATCCACCGCTAATGACCTACATTGGGTGTTACCATGTCCGTCACTAGACATGCCTCTGATAAAGAAAATATGCAGACGTGTTGCTGCACCAGAGTCTGCTCCAATTAGGACATCAGGTAGCAGGAGAAAGGGCATTCCTCATAGGTCCCCAATATATTAATAATGGATTATCTGATTCCTCAATAATTTATTTTATGTAAGTTGGGTTGAGTGCTTGCCATTTCGAAGTGCCACTAGCCAAGTTTTCTGGGTCCATGATTGCAATCAATCGACAGAGTTTTGAGTAAGAGTGACCATTTGTAATTTTAATCTCTATCTTCATTTCCAATGCATCCCTCGCGGACAGGTTTAATTAAAGTTTGCATTGGCTTCAGACAAATGATGCAATTGTTTATATGCTTTAGCTATTTGCTTGACGCTTGTTCTTTATGTGCCTGTTTTGTTGTTTTCTGTGTTTTATTCAAATTTTGGCTCTGCCATTAATAAAGGCTTTTTATTTGGCAAAAATGGAGGGGAACTTACATTTTCAAATGTGCTTAGTCAGTGGAAGACTGAACGTAGAGATTTTTGTGCTGCAAGGACGGCGAAAATTTATTAAACTGCACTTCTAATCTAAGATTTTATTTTTAGTGGGAGTCGGTTTTGAGAATTTAAAAAGTTTCAAGTGCACATTGATTGTGCTTTTTTAATTAATTTATTATAAACTGATTAGCAAGTTGTCCTCCTTGCTGTTTTCCGGAGTGCTGCCGGCGCCGTTTTGGGTTTCATTCTGTATTTTGTGATTTGTCATCAGAATCGATCGGTTCAATTACTAAATTCAGACGGCTGGTTGCTTTCAAGAATAAAATAATACAAACAAAATTAGCTGATTGCAGCTGCCCTGGAAAAATGCAATGATGACGCGCGTATATTGTTGACCTTATTTTAAAATGCGGTTTCCTTTATAGGCAAAAAAGCATTGAACTCTTGACTTTGTCTTTACTTTTGAGGTCTGGAAGCGTTTATTCTCTACATAAAAAGCTAAAGCTAGAGTTTAACCACATAATAAAAAATGCTGGTTCCGATTTCATAGTTTGAATTTCCCGAAACAAAAGGAGACCCAATTAGACGAAACTTACGCCCTTTCGATGAGAAGTATCATTTAAAATGTGCACATGGCTTTCTGGCCGATATTGTAATGGCAATTTTTGGCATGTTCGTTTGATCAGGTATTTCCAGTTTACTATTTGTTTATGAAATAATTTAAATTTTAAGTAAACAATAAGCTACTTAGTTTCTAGTTTGATGTAGAATTATATTTTGTTAGGTCCTTTATGTTAAAAAAGATACGTCAATAATTAAATAATAATTTGTTCTCTTTTGTTTGAATTATTTATGTAAATGTATATTTATTTTTTTAGTTGTAAAATTAATCTTTATATTTGTGGATTTGATCATTTTGTGTAAATTGGATTCTCAACAATTGGTAAGCTTTGGAATTCATTTGTCTTTTTTGAATTTGAATAAAATTTGATTGTGGTAAAAAAATTATATGTTGGAGGATAGCTTCTTCTTTGTGTCAAATTTTGTAAGGACACGGAGTCGATAATTTTGTAAATGATTATTAACAACAAGCAATAATGCAATGAATGTGTTGGATGCTGATGTAGTTTTTGTGTAGTAATTAATGTTCCTTAGGGCCCGTTTGATTAACCTTGAATAGGCAGCCAATAATGCATGAATTAAATAATTCTTTGTTTGGTGCATTTTTTGAATTCTGGAATTAAAAAACTAATCCCCATTTTGGGGCTTATGCTTGCATTAGTTAATTCTAA
>MU225678.1:557116-593333 GCA_018584345.1 Thuja plicata | reverse complement strand
TATTCCAGCTTTCATTTTTAGAATTAATTAATTCGAGAATAGGCCCTTATTCTGGAATAGGCCTATTCTGGATAAGTTAATGCCATGCACCAAACGGGCCCTTAGTGATTGTGCAAGTAGGAATGTAAAATGGAAATAAAATCAATGAGTAGCATCATCTAGACATTTAAAATTAAAAATATCTATAATTAGAAGTAAATAAAATGTGAAAATAGTGAGATGCTCCACTTGTGGTGGAACAAAGTTGTTAGTAGTAATAATTGTGGATAGGGTGCTACTTTGGGCAACCAACGAGATGATACCAAAATGGCAGTGGAGCATATGATGTTCATTGCAACCTTAACTAATGAAGGAATGTTAGAAAGCTTACATGACCCTAATCCAATTAGTTGCATTCAAAGAATGTAATTATGTTGGAGGAGAGTAGATAATCTTGCATGAAGAGATAATTAATGTAAAGCTCAATGTGTTGAGAATAGAAGATTAGGTAGTGCACACCATGTGAAGTCTAAGCTTTGGAAGGTAATATTATAAATATAAATAATGTGTCTACAATTAAAAAGTTGGAAGAGTCTCGAAAGGCTTTGTAACTTGTTTCATTTCTATCGAGGAGGCCTCTCATTACGTGCGAGGGGTCACTTGGCCCTCGCAAGGAGGTCGTCCTTTCTGACAACTGCATTTTCTACCTTTTGATATATGGGAGATGGACAAAAAACTTTCACTTCACCCTCTTAGCCCACTCCTGCGATCTAGTCTACCAAAAAAACCTTCAAAGAGGTTATTGTGAACAAGGTTTGAATACCAGAAGGCGACTCGTTCATCCATGGTCGTCCCTTGCGTGTTGAATCATCTTTTGCAAATGACATCGGAGGAGGTAAGGGTTCTAGTTTGTCCCTCATTGTTAAACCCAATTCGTAAATGTTCAAAGCTATTGATTTTGAAAAGGACAGGCTAGGAAGTGTTGTTGTGTTTCTTGTCACCTAAGATGTTTCCAGACTACCCTCTCGATTGTTTATGAATGATTGGATGAACAATGTTTATAATGCCAAGTTAGGGTTTCATCATTCATTTTGTCGCATGATTCAACATGACCTATTTGTATTGTTTTTCACAAACTCTGAATCTTAAAAAGATGTTAAGAGGCAATTTTGGAATATTGGTTCTTGCACATTCAGGGTCATCCATTGGATGACTGAGGCTAATAGAGAAGGAGGCTAATAGAGAAGAAGTTATTGCTCTAGATGGGTCACGGTTGAAAATGTTCCCCCTATCTATGCAATCTCATCCCTAAACAATTGAATCTATTGGTAAAGTTATTAGAATGGAAGAATTTGCATCCTTCATGCCGCATATGGATGCCAAACTCTTGCTTTCCATCTAACTTGGCATTGATTTACCTGAAAAATTGGTTGTACAACTAGAGAAAGAAACTATTACTTGCCCTATTGAATTCCTCTGTGGCCTCAATACTTGTTTCTTATGCCATAAAGAAAGCCATAGGAGAAGGAATTGCCCTTTATTGAAGAATAAAACCCATCTAAAACCCGTTTTTATTAATAAGAATCTCATTGTTAATATTGAGACCTTATCTAGAAGCAAAGCTCCTAAAGATGGCATCCCTAAGGGATCCCCTGTTACTTCCTCTAAGGAAGGACTGCATGTTGGTGCCACACGTCCTTCCCCCTCCATCTTCTATTGGTACCTCGGTGATCTCTCAACCACCAGATAAACCTCCTGACCTCAATAATCCTTTAATGTCTCCTTAGAACCCCTCCCTTGTTGATGATGCTCACAAAGATGCCATTGATGACAAGCTTAAATACCTAAAAGAAACTCTCAGGATGACCTACTATCCGGAGAAGATCTCTCAACCCTCTTTAGTCGTTGATCCCTCTCACGATGGCTCTCCCATGCCCAGACCCCTTAATGCCCAACAACTGGCCATTAGAAGGATAAGGAAGGTTGCAGAGGTGAGAACTAGAATGGGAAATCTATTTTGGAGGATGAAGACCTACCCCCTCCCCCCAAGAAAAATTTGACTTGTTGAATTGTTGTGGGACCAGCAAGACCCCCATTCATTGGGAAAACAGTTACTTGTTCTAGTGTGACCCCCTCTGATGGGAATAGAGTGTATGGGGCTGAGGCAAGGGACAATAGGGGTATTGCCTTTGATAAGATGGAGATTAATCCAGTTTCAGATATATCAGCTGAAGGGGGTGTCATTGATGCTATTAAGGATGCCTATGATTCAGATGTCTGCCTCTCCAATTTCTCACTCATTCTCATACCCACTGCTCCCGCACCCCCTATAGCCCTCCTCACTCTGCTAACATTGGAGGTGACCACATTGACACCAATGACTCTATCCCTAATTAAGGTGAAGGCCTTGATGGACCTCAAGAAGAAGAGAAGGTTCAAGGTTTACTCTACTAATAATACATGTCCTTTGTTAGTAATAACTGGGAGGGGGGGGGTGAATCAGTGGCCTCAAAAATTAATCCTTAAATCAACCCTTAAAACTTATTACCACTTTTAATCATCTAGTTATACTCAGTCCTACAAGATGAATGTCTTGAAATACTTATAACAAATTACTACTTGTCGGAATGCTTTGTAAAACCTCCATCTGTATGTTTACCGATAAGCAGTCTTCTATTTACTGAAACACAATAAATAAGTAGAGTGTACCAATCAATCCATAAAACTTATGTGAAATGCAAAACAGTAAAGTAATGAAACATAAACACATAACACGTGAATTTTTAACGTGGAAACCTTGTTAAGGGAAAAACCACTGGGACCAATACCCCAAATTTTCACTCTTCTGAAGTGAGCTCGGTTAAGAGCCAACCATGTTAAAGGTTACAAACACACTGTTAGGTGTGACCTTGTTAGAGGATTTAAATAATAGTTTGTCACTTAGTATCTGACATCTAATGCTACCATCCTTGATCAAACACTCACTTGGCCTGTCAATAGGTATCAGGAATATCCAATGCTACTTTGTATGATCAAAATTTTTGATACTCCTTGGGATGTATCTCAATTGTAGAAGACTTTTAAGTCCTGCTCGGTTAAGAGACTTGATGCTTCAATGGTTAAACTGAAACAATAAAGTGATCTGTTCACACATACAACTTGAATTGTAGATTTTCAGATCTATTGTAAGTGCATTACCTCTCTGATCAATATAATCAATTCAATACCTTTGCTCCATATTGTTCTGCTCTGTGATGATGTCTCACTGTTCGTCGGTGTCTGCAGAATCTAGGTCTTTTCTCATCTTGTTGGTCGGGTCTGAATGAAGACTTTCTTCTCCTTTAGAATCTATTTAGCATCTCTCCTCTTTTCTCTTCTTTTCACCCCTCCAATTTCGTAATGAATTAGGCTGTCTCTTTATAGACATGATTTCACCGTTTCTTGGCTTTCTTGATTCTTGGTGTGATCCACAATTCTCGCCAATTAGATTTAAAACAAAACTCTAGTTTTATCTCAAAGAGATCTTCTTGCCAACTGGACAAATCAGCTTTAAATCAATTACTTATCTTTGGCTTTATCTTGTCGATTAAAACAATGATAAGTGCCAGTTAAGTCTATCTTTAGCTCTTGACAGCTAAGCATTTTGTCGTTTCTGAACTCTCTGTTTTGTCGGTCAATACTTCAGTTAGTCATCGGTGATAACTGACTATTATGTCGGTGTGACTCCAGTTATCATCAGGATCTTTGTCCTTGTCTTTTCCGTCAGGCAACACTGTACTTATGTCCGTCGGGTTTCACTGTGCTTTGCTCGTCGGGCAACACTGTGACGTTGCTCATCGGTAATGCTGTGCATTTGTTCGTCAGGTAACACTGTGACTTTGCTCTTTTACTTTGACCGTCGATGTATACAATCACTTTGTGAATACTTGACTTATAAGCATTACTGATATCATAGCCTTTGATTCATTGGTTCTTTGAAGTCTTTGGCAGTATGTTCACGACCTTACAAATTATATCAAGTTGACATCAATGACAATACAATACATTAACTGATTTAATGTCTTGCATGATCATCAACTTAACATCTTCAAACATTCAATCAGTTATAGTTCATCAATCTCTCTCTTTGGCATTGATGGCAACACACTACATTATCACACTATATTATTATTAATACAATATGAAATATAACATTTGAAGTTCATAAAACTACCAATTTTATGTACTATAAGCAATACAAATATTTGGTCCTCGGTAAGCTTCTCATATCTTAGATTTGATTCTTGCAACTTTCTGTCTGTCTTCAATCCCTTCACAAGATAGATGTAGAATCTTTCTTTCTCTGATGTGATGTGTTCTCCTCTTGTGTCAAACTCTCTCCCTTTGACTGTTCTCTTTTCTTTTGATGTCTCTTGTCAGCAATTCTCTTTCTTTGTATGTACTCTCCCTTTCTGATTACATCTCTCCCTCTGGATGTAATGGATATGATCTCTCCCTGATGTTATAATCTATCCCATGGATATAATCTCTCTCAGATGTGATAATGGATATAATCTCTCCCTTTGACAACAATGCCAAACAAATATTTTTGACAGTAATGCCAAATGGATCCCTTCTATCCATAATATACTCCTTGAATTTCCCAATCCATTAGCAATAAAATAACTTTGGTGCTCGGAGTAGATAAATACCTTGCTGTGTATAGATATATCTTTGAAGTCCATTTCTCTGCTTGCATCAACATGAATGATATTCTGATATTATGTAGGCTGATGCATCCTTCTAGTCATCTTACTGACTAGTAGACAAGTGTTTGACCCCTAGTCTCTTTCTCAAGTACTCAAATGCATCATTGGGCAGTGGCTTGGTGAAGATATCAGCTAATTGTTCCTTTGATTGCACATACTCAAGTATCACCTCTTTTGCTTGAACTTTTTCTCTTAAATAATGATACTTGATGGCAATATGCTTTATTTTAGCATGCATGACTAGATTCTTGAAAATGTTTATTGCACTGGTATTGTCACAATAGATAATTACCGGTTCTAGAATTTGCATATGCATACCTTCCAGTAACTATTTGATCCATGCAATATTTGAGCAGTTTGCAGCAGCAACAACATACTCCGCTTCTGTAGTAGACTGAGAGATGCACATCCTTGCTTCTTGTTGATCCATGTGACAAGTCTGTCACCCATAAAGAATGCTCCTCCAGTTGTGCTCTTCCGGTCATCAATATTTCCAGCGCAATCAGCGTCGGTAAAGACCTTAAGTTCAAATTTGCCTTCTCTTCTATACCATAAGCCATATTCCTCGGTATTCTTCAGATATCTCAGGATTCTTTTCACAGCAGTCATATGTGATTCTCTGGGATTAGCAAAAAATCTTGCAACTATTCCTACTTCATGTGCAATATATGGTCTAGTATGTACAACATACATGAGTTTTCCAATCATTGATTTGTATAAAGTTTGATTTACCTATGATGACTTGTCCTCCTTTGTTAGCTTACATCCAGTTGTCATCGGTGTTCCAACTGGTTTCGAATCTTCCATCTTGAATATTTTCAGCACTTCCTTGATGTATTTGGATTGTGTAATGAAAATACCTTCATCTTGTTGCATGATCTATAGACCAAGAAAGAACTTGATCTCTCCAAACATAGACATCTCAAACTCTTTGCTCATTTCATTTGCAAATGATTTGCATAACATATCATTGCCTCCAAATATGATGTCATCAACAAATATTTCAGCAATCAAAATGTTAGCATCAATATCTTACTTCAAATAAAGATTATTGTTTTCACTAGTCCTTACAAATCCAATACTTATGAGATAGGAATGAAGTCTTTCATACCAAGCTCGGGTGCTTGTTTCAATCCATACAAGGTTTTGTGTACTCTACATACCATGTTTCTCTTGTCTAGATCAACAAACCCTCCTGGTTGCTCAATGTATACCTCTTCCTCAAGTATTCCATTTAGGAATGCAGACTTGACATCCATTTGGTATACCTTAAAGCCTTTATATGCAGCATAAGCAAGTAATATTCTCACTCCTTCTAGTCTAGCAACAGGTGCAAAGGTCTCTCCATAGTCAATCCCTTCTTCTTGTGCATACCCCTTGCATACTAATCTTGCTTTGTTTTTGGTGACTTCTCCATTCTCATTCAATTTATTCCTGAATATCCATTTTGTACCGATGACATTCTTGTCATTTGGTCTCAGTACAAGTGTCCATGTCTTGTTTTTCTCTATCTTCTCTATCTCTTTATTCATAGCACTTATCCATTCATAATTATCAAGTGCAACATTGACAGATTGTGGCTCAAAATCACAAATTAGACATCTTGTGTTTAGAGACTTACTTCTGGTTCTCATATCAGCCTTTTTATCTCCTATGATTTGGTTTTGTGGATGGTTCCTTCTGACATATCTGGAAAGTACAGGTTCATATCTTTGTCTATCATCTTGATCATCATTTTGTCTTTCATTCTGTTCTCCATCACTTGGTACATCATCTAAAGCAATATCCTGATTTTTGGTATTTGCAGCCTGATGCTCGGGTGCAATGATTTGTTGCTCGGGAGCTCTACATTGTTGGTCGGGTAGAGTGTCAGGTTCTTCATTGTAAACAAACCTGTTGTATTCCTCTGGTTGTTTTGTGCTTTCCTTTTCATTCTTCTCTGCAAATTCATCTATCTTTACATTTGCACTTTCAACAATTTTGTTAGAGGCTTTATTGAGACATTTATAAGCTTTGCTCTTGGTGGAATACCCTAGAAAGATTCCTTCATCACTATTGGAGTCAAGCTTTCCATTTCTATCATATTTTAAGATATAACATTGACTACCAAAATTTTTGAAGTAACTTACATTAGGTGTGTATCCATACCATAGCTCATAAGATGTCTTCTTGGTGTCTTTCTTCAATTGTACTCTGTTCAATGTGTAAACAACAACACTGACAGATTCCCTCCAGAAGATTTGGGCGATGTCTTTCTCTATCACCAGTGTCCTTGCACAATCAACTATGGATCTGTTCCTTCTTTCAGCAATTCCATTTTGTTGTGGTGTTCTCGGTGCAGAGACCCGTCTTTTGATTCCATACTCATTACAAAAGTTAGTGAATTCATCTGAAATAAATTCCCCTCCTCTATCTGATCTTAAGCATTTCAATTATTTACCACTTTGTTTCTCAACTATTGCTTTGTACCATTTAAACATCTTAAATGCTTCTGATTTATCTTTTAGAAACATAACTGTCATCATTCTAGAAAAGTCATCAACAAAGAGAATAAAATATCTATCACCATAATAACTCTTTGTCCTCTTTGGTCCACATACATCAGTATGGACTAATTCTAGAATGGCAACAAATGTATGGGTTTTGCTTTTGAAACTAGACTTTGTCATCTTACCTTTTTGACAATTTTTACACGTGATATTGTCAGGCTTAGTCATCGTCAGTAAGCCTCTTACATTTCTCTTTTTTCTTATCTTTATCATGTTGTCAAAGTTCACATGACACAATCTTTTGTGCCACAACCATATGTCTTCATTTCTAGCCATTAAGAAAGTGGTGTCAGTATCATTTAGATAGAATAAGTTACATTTTGTCTGCTCACCGGTACTAATCAAATTTCCCGATTCATTGAAGATCTTTGCCTTCTTATTTTCAAATGCTACTCTGTGACTTGAATTATTCAACTGAGAAACACTCAATAGATTATAATTCAATCCTTTCACCCAATAAACATTTTCACATTTTATCAAGTTATTCAACTTTATAGTTCCTCTATCTTCAACTGAACAAGGTGTATCATTACCCATTCTTACTGAACCACCATTATAGTATTCAAAAGTCTTAAACTTTTGTTTGTCGCCGGTCATATGGTGAGTGCAGCCACTATCTATGATCTAGACATCATTTTTACTAACTTTAGTTATGAGTGCAGTTTCTACATACCTTTCTTCATCATCGTCTGAATCATCTTTTACTGCCACAAACACCATCTCGATGTCTTCATCAGATTCGGTGTCAGTATCTTCATCTTTGCATTTTTCTAGGTAATTGGCCTTCTTTCCTTTGTCCTTGTAGTCTCGGGTATCTCTTATTTTTGATTGTCGATTGCTTCTGTAATCACCTCTATCAAACTTCTTTTCAAATGACCTGTCATTATTTCTGTCATCTTTTCTTCTGTTAGGACATCCTGCAACAAAGTGTCCAATCTCTTTACAATTAAAACAAACAAGTGGTAATTTACCTTTGCCTCTCTGCATTCTTCTAGCCATAAGTGCTTCTATTTCATCAAGATCTTCTTCTTCACTTTCACTATCACTATCTTTTCTCATAGTGTGTTTACGACTTGATTTAATTATTCTCAAAGAAGATTTGAATGTAGACTCTATGTTTGGTAAGACACTATTATCAAAGTTGTTCATCTCAAATGAAATCAGTCTTCCAATCAAACTGTCTAGAGTAACATTGCTATTTTCTACTGCTCTCATTTCTTATATGGAAGATACTCTAATAGCATAAGTAGGCAGTAAGGTTCTTAGAATTTTACTTACCAATGTATCTTCTTCTAATACACCTCCAACTCCTCGGATAGCATTGACTACCTCTTTGATTCTTATGCTGTACTATGTGATGTTTTCACCTTCTTTCATTATGAGATCATCAAACTTTCCTCCAAGGCTTTCTTCCTTGGTTCTCAGGACATTCTTATCACCACCATGTACAAGCATCAATTTGTCCCACATCTGATTTGTAGTTTTGCAGGTTTTGACATCTTCAAATTCAGCATCGGAAAGTGAGGAAGCAAGCTCTCTCATCATGCAGTTGTGCTCATGCTTCTCTCTCATTTGTTCAACTGTGGGTGCACCTGTGGGCAACACATGTTCAGTATCTAAGTATTAAGTAACATCATTTCCACTACCTGATAAGAGGAGTCTTAGTCTGCTTTGTCATGAAGCAAAGTTGTCTTTGTTCAACTTGGGCACATCTCGTCTGTTCATCTTGTGTTCTTTAACTTAGGTCTTGAAACCTTCCTTCTAAGCACACAAGCTCTGATACTAATTGTTAGTAATAACTGAGGCGGGGGGGGGGTTGAATCAGTGGCCTAAAAAATTAATCCTTAAATCAACCCTTAAAACTTATTACCACTTTTAAGTCTCTAGTTATACTCAGTCCTACAAGATGAATGCCTTGAAATACTTATAAGAAATTACTACTCGTCGAAATTCTTTGTAAAACCTCCTTTTGTATGTTTACCAATAAGCAGTCTTCTATTTATCGAAACACAGTAAATAACTAGAGTATACCGATCAATCCAGAAAACTTATGTGAAATACAAAACAATAAAGTAATGAAACATAAACACATAACACATGAATTTTTAACGTGGAAACCCTGTTAAGGAAAAAACCATTGGGACTGGTACCCCAAATTTTCACTCTTCTGAAGTGAGATCGGTTAAGAGCCAACCCTGTTAAAGCTTACAAACACAATGTTAGGTGTGACCTTGTTAGATGATTTAAATAATAGTTTGTCACTTAGTATCTGGCATCTAATGCTACCATCCTTGATCAAACACTCATTTGGCATGTCAATAGGTATCGGGCATCTCCAATGCTACTTTGTATGATCAAACTTTTTGATACTCCTTGGGATGTATCTCAATTGTAGAAGACTTTTAAGTCCTGCTCGGTCAAGAGACTTGATGCTTGAATGGTTAAAGTGAAACAGTAAAGTGATCTGTTCACACATACAACTTGAATTGCAGATTTTTAGATCTATTGTAAGTGCATTACCTCTCTGATCAATATAATCAATTCAATACCTTTGCTCCACACTATTCTGCTCTATGATGTTGTCTCACTGTTCGTTGGTGTCTGCAGAATCTAGCTCTTTCCTCAGCTTGTTGATTAGGTATGAATGAAGACTTTCTTCTCCTTCACAATCTCTTTAGCATCTCTCCTCTTTTCTCTTCTTTTCACCCCTCCAATTTCGTAATGAATTAGGTTATCTCTTTATAGACATGATTTCACCGTTTCTTGGCTTTCTTGATTCTTGGCGTGATCCACAATTCTCGCCAATTAGATTTAAAACAAAACTCCAGCTTTATCTCAAAGAGATCTTCTTGCAAACTGGACAAATCAGCTTTAAATCAATTACTTATCTCCGACTTTATCTTGTCAATTAAAACAATGATAAGTGTCATTTAAGTCTATCTTTAGCTCTTGACAGCTAAGCATTTTGTCATTTCTGAACTCTCTGTTCTATTGGTCAATACTTCAGTTAGTCGTCGGTGATAACTGACTATTTCGTTGATGTGACATCAGTTGTCATCAGGATCTCCATCCTTGTCTTTTCTGTCGGGCAACACTGTACTTCTATCCGTCGTGTTTCACTGTGCTTTGCTCGTCGAGCACTGTGACTTTGTTCGTTGGTAATGTTGTGCATTTTTTCGTCGGGTAACACTGTGACTTTTCTCTTTTACTCTGACTGTCGTTGTGCACTCCGTCAGTGTATACAGTCACTTTGTGAATACTTGACTTATATGCATTACTGATAGCATAGCCTTTGATTCATCAGTTCTTTGAAGTCTTTGGCAGTATGTTCATGACCTTACAGATTATATCATGTCGACATCAATGACAATATAATACATTAACTGATTTAATGCCTTACATGATCACCAACTTAACATCTTCAAACATTCAATCAGTTATAGTTCATTAGTCCTTATTCTTATAATCTGATTTACCAAGTGTCTCATTTCTCCTCAACTAAAAATTTTCCACTTGTATCCCTTGATCTGCAAATATCTAATTACCCTAATTGATTTGTCATCTTGCCACTTGTTCCTCTTTGCAAAATATTTGATTTATTATCATTTTAACAATATTAGAGGAAAAATCCCTTCATTTATCCCACTGTAGTTGTAACTACAAAACATTTCTCTTCTCAACTGAAAATTTGATTTATACTATGTATATACATGCATTCCTTACCTTGTAACTGAAGAATGTTCCCATTTTTTATTTTACTATCCTCTTTCATTTTTATTCTTTGTTTACCCACTTTGCATTCTCGTGAAAAGTTCCCCGTGAAAAAATAAAAACCACTCTTCACCTTAGTTACTTTATCATAAATTTAATTCCATTTTTACTAACAAAGTTTTACATTTGCTTTTAAACTCTATTCTTACCCAATCAAACCTTCTTTGAAAGCATTTTCATCTTTGGAGAAAACACTTAACTCTAGTTAAAAACTCACCCCTATGTTTTACCTTGGCTCATTGACATTTGTCATGAATAATTAGAAGCACTCCATCCTTTTGCAATTGTGATTTTACCTTTATTGATAAAATACTCACCTCATCATATTCTAGGTTGAATCATTTCACAATGAAGTTAAAAATGACCCACCTAGTGGAGCTCAAAATTGTGGGTTGTCAAACCCTAAAGGTATTATGGGCCTTATGATCAGATTCAACAACAAATTATGGCCAAAGAATAGGATTAATTGATATGATCAAATTCCCCTTCACTTTTGGTTCTGCTAGACCAAGGTGGGTGTACCTTCAATATGATTAAGCAAATTATAATATCTCAAATTAAATTACTTTTTACTTCAGACTGACATGAATGTCTGAAGTAGGTAATTATCTACAAGGTTGCTTCCTACTCCTACTAATTGGAAACTGAAAATATAGATGAATATTTTGTCTTCAAAATGAAAATGACCAGTGCCTTCTATCCACTGGACAATAGAGTCAATTTCTAGCTTCTTTAATGGTTTTGCATCACCTAATTAGACATTTTTGAATTCATACCTTTTTTAAATTTGTCAGTTGTTTGATTCCTTATATGTCAAAAAAATTATCCCTATCACTATAACTTAGCTTTTATCAAATTCTGACATAATCACTCAGCCCCTTTGTTTATAGAAGAAAAAAACATCTATATTCATTGCATATCCAGACCTCCCAAAATAATACTTCTATATTACGCCATATGTAATTTTGTTATACATTTGGTATCCAACTCTATTTCTTGTTAATAGATTTTAATTCCTATTATCTCATTTACTAGACACGTTTTGTGCACACCACATTTGAAGGAAGAGCCTACATGCTTTGTTTGTACATTCCACATTTTGTATGTGTTGTTTTATGGCCTACATCAACCTATCTTCTAGTTCCATTCCTTCATCAATCCTCTTGTTATTTGAATGTCACACACCATGGGCATGGAGGTTCTAAAAGGCCATTACTCAAATTTAGTTTTTTCACAGGCTGAAAATTCTTGAAATGATACCTATTTGAGACATTTTGTCAAACAATTCTTGTAGATGTTTCCTCATTGTACATCGAGGCATAAAGAGTTCACAAACCCCTTCCACATTTCGCATGTATAAATGGACATTCTTTCAAATAGTTAGAATTCCTTGTCTGTACATCCACCGTTTCTCATGCATGTCTGTCATGAAAATTGTATTTACAACATCTAATAAAACCCTTTATCTCTCTGATATGCCTCAATAGATGTTCATACCCGTTCCAAGCATCCACATCCTGTATTACCACATTGTGTATTAGGCATTAAGTCAAACAGTTTGTACACTTCGTTTATGTTTCACAAACTTGCATCATAGTTTTGTTTCAAAGGTTCACAGGTTCTTTGCTTCTCCATACTTACACATACAACGTGATCAATATTTGTACTCTGTTCCAAACATTCATGGGTGGGGTTTAATTTGTCTTCACATCCACCCTCAATTTCATTCGGCTTCCATATTGGAGTAGACTTTCAACCTTTGTTTATACTACCATACTGTGCGTGTACGCCTACAGGCATTTTGTCAAACACTTAACCCGTGATCTCTGTTAACCCATATCTTGCATATGAATTTATACTGGTGTTTGCATCGGAAAACCTCTGAAAACCTTTCATTAATATGCTTGGAATGGATGTTGACATATTTGCACGAGAAAGGAATTTGCTGGCATGAGACTAAGGCGTATGGATTTACCTTGGCCGACTGCATTTATTAAAATTTTCCAAAGCACTTTCATCAAATCCACTCACTTTAGGAGCGTTCCACTATGTAGATAATGTATCTTCTCTTCTCCCATGTGTTGCATTGAGCAATGCTTTTGATTGAAAGTTTCTTCAACTACAACCATTTCATTTCATGCGGATCACATGTTCTTTGCAAGTTTCAAAGAATTTTTTACCAAATTTATATCCTCCACGGGCTTTCTATGCCATTCCTGTTTCCAAACTTCCATTCTGCGCAGACAATTGGAGCAACCATATTTATCGATGCGAGAAAGACCATTTTCTTGTATGCATGATGACTTAAGTCATACCGATGATTATGAACTTCAATGAAACCCATTTTTGTTTGTTTGATGTTGGTTTGGCAGTTAGGGTACGAATTTCTTCATCCAAGTGACATTAAATTTCGACACAAGTCTCGCCAATAATTCCTTTTCTTGCAGATAAACCCTTCCTTTTGAATCTATATGGAAAATTTATTCACAAACCCTTATAAATGACCTTGCAAGAATGTCAAATTTGACTTTGAGAGGTTATCACTCGGTGGATGTATTTATTTAGGTATCATGAGAATTCCTTTTAAATGGATTTTCTTGACCTCATTTTATGTGTCAAATATTAAAGGTCAAAGTTGACCTTTCAACAACTTCATGAATTAACATGCATCAAACTTTTATAAGTTCCATTTGGTTTTGCTTTCAAAAAGATACCCAACTTAGTGTTGAACTCTAAAATTGTGCATAGGAATACATTCTCACGAGGATAATCAGAGGAAGCAATCATTTTCATCCAATCACCAACTGGTTCCAAACTGTGAATCTCCAAAGTAGGCAACCTTATAAAGTTAGCATCGTGCAAACAAAAAATTAGAATAATTTTGCATCTGCTTTCGATCTTGTAAAAATATCAAACGAATTGAAAGAGCTTTATAAATGATCATGTGAACATATTGAGATGAGGACAATTGAGGTAAATAATGTTTTTAACATGAAAAGAATCAGGCACTAAATTATTGACCTCTAAAGTTGACCACCCAGAAGGTAATTTGAGAATGTGTAGACAACAACCTTCAAAACTTGATATCTTAAACTCTCATCAAATTTGATCATGGGAGGCTGAAAATGGACATATGGACTCCTTTATACCAGATAAACATACCTCTTAAGTGGTTTTACGTGAAAATTAACTGGTCTTAAGATGTAGACTCCCAAAGTTTGTCATTTGGAAAAAGTTTGCAAGTGAACTTTCTAGGTGCAATATTTGATTGGACATATCAAATTTTGCAGCAATTTAGGGTGCCAATAGTGTCTCTTTCTCGGGGATGTATGTCCCTTGCAGATATAGCAAGAATCCAAATCTCTTGAGGAAGAAGACCGAGCCCCTCCTTCATTGGCCTCAATAACCATAGCATATTCTATCTTGAAAATCAGGTCCAAACTTATTTAGGTGGCCCCGGGCCACCAAAAATGAAAATTCTATACTTGCCTCTATCAAAAATCTGATTAACATCACATATTTAAAATATCACACGGAACATTCTGACCATGAAATTTACTTTTGACGCTTCTCATCATTGTTCAAGTTTTACTACTATCCATATACTTTCTTTCAATCAGTATTCAATAACCAGGCACAAACATACCATTTAATCGTATACTTGATTTATTTCTCAAATCCTTTTTCATATCCATATAAAAATTCTCAAAAGAAAAATAATGCAGATTCAAGAACACCTCACTATCATAACAACCATTACTGTTGTTTAAACTATCCCCAATCTCTATTATGCTATGCTAAAATTCAGATCTTTCAAAAACCATTGTAGATTCATCATGGCTTTCATTATGAGATTGAAATGGTCGCATATCCACAAATGCACATTACCTACCTTCATCTCATGAACACGTCTTGTGTCAACCTAGAAACAATTCCCCTCAAATCACTACTCATCTCATTATCTGTATCAACCATATCAATATGCATGTCTGAAATTCCCATCATATCCATTATCTCTGAGGTAGGCTGATCTGAAATATTTTCAAATTCACTGGAAAATTCATTCAATGACGATGTTGTAGCAAATTCACTCAATGCATACAATTTCAGCTTAGCGTCATCTGAATAATCTTTATAAGTTGACGCAGTGTCTAGATCACTTTAAAATACCTCTTCATCACTACATAGTGGATTTGAGAACACATGGAAGTCACTCTCTAACACATTAATGCAAGCTACTATCTTATTTACTTATTTATTTTCATCATATAAAAGGTTTGAAAAAATCGAAAAGCCCCTTTAAGATTCAATTACTCCTATAAGTTGACCACAACATGTGTTCTCACTAGATTTGGATATACTCTTCTCTTCAAGCATATCCATTTTATGCACTATTTATCACTTTGAACAATAGAACCATAATAAATAGACAATGAATAATTGGACTCAACACTTTTATTATTATGATCAGAAAACTATCAACATTATCCAATTCTTCATCATATTCATGTATTGAAAAAAATTATAAATCTTATTCATAAGTGCTAATGTGATCACTACGACAGTATACAACTTGATTCAAATTATGAGATAAAGTCACACCAAAAAAACCACAAATATTGGAATAATCATTAGTATTCACATAGTCTTTATTATTGGTCTCTTGTTTATTTACCAACAAATGTATCGTCCTAATAGTACTCATATCTTTAGGTACACCATCCAACTTATTCTCATCACAAGGTGGCTCTTAGACTCATGTGAATGCACTGTCACTGTAATCTAAAAATATTCTTGTTCCATTGTCATCCAAGCCTTGAAAACATATTATGGAATCAACAACGTTTGTATTTTTTGATAGGAAATCTGGGGCTCAAATTGATCTGTAGTAATGAATGATACATATTCATATGCCATGCTCTTTTCAAACATATAGACATCAGATGGTTTCTCATGTACATTGTTTTGAATAATAGAATAATGATCAAGACAATCATCTTCATATGTAGAATAAGGATAAAAATACTCATCTTCTTCATTATCTTCATCAACAAGATTATCAGCATAATTCCAATTACTATCATACTCACATGTTATAAATGAATCCCTTTCTGGTTTATAACCATAATTGTGGTCATTAAGACAATAGATAGTTTGATTCATTTCATTATATAAAGGCACATTAGTAGTATCACAATTATCAAAATTATTGTTAACAAAATTACCAACATTTTCATGCATATAACCAGCAATGCTCGCTTCTTGTCCACTTACCAATAAATGGTCTATCTCATTAATACCCATGCAGTCAAATACCCTGATTGAATAATTATTATTATTGGGATGTCCCTAAATTTTTACAAATGTGTCATCATGATAATCTAGAAATATCTTTGTTCCAAACAAAGATTGGACATGTGACATGGAATCAATAATACATGCATGTTGTTGATGGGAAGCTCAGTGCTTAATCTAATCAGTACTGACAAATGTTGTTTGATTATGAATAACATGCTCATATTCATATGCATTTCTATTTTAAGAAATGTACATGTCAGATTGTTGTCCATACACAATTTGGGGCATGTACATGAGGTATTTCCATTGTTTGAGGCACATACATCTTAGTCTTTACATCATATATTGGTTCGGATTTCACATCGAAAGAAACATTCTCAACACCATAGAATGAATCATAAAATGGGGCATAAATTTTATAGTTACTTGAGATATGATCACTAACATCCAAATTGCATTGTTTGTTTGCATAAGTGGTTTTTATTTTCGGCTTGAGTCTTCTGGTCATTCCATACTTGGAAACCTTCTCAATGTTAACTGCAAATTCAAAGGCTTCATGTAAACTTTTTGGATTCTCACACCTTATCCTACAACTCATCTTCTCATGAAAGGAACCTAAGTAAATGCATAAATTCAATACATCATTGGCTCTCATGTCCTCAAGAATTCTCTTTAGTACTTTTGTAAGTCTAAGATTGAAGGTTGGTACTAACTCACCTTCTTCAACATGAACATCCATGAATTCTTTGAGCACCAAGGATCCAATTATTCTTTCACCGAATTGATCCATGAAAGTTGTTCTGAACTCATTCCAAGAACCAATGGTACATGCTTGTAACTATGAAAACTATTCTCTTGCATCATCCTTCAAGGTTTGCACAAAGAGTTACATGATTATGTCTTCATCATCGACCTTGTGGTCCTTCATCAAGTTATCAAACCCCTATAAATATTTTCAGCTAACTCCTCTAAACCACTAAATAATGGTATTTTACTTATGATTTCATGTGGTATATCATTTGGATACCCATTGATGTCATGGAAATCCAATTCTTTATGCCTATCAATTCTAAAATTCCTTCTACTATGCAACCTGGATTGATCACATGACATGATTTCATCTTCAACTGTATATAGATACATATACCGATACATTTTTATAAGCTTTCCTAACTAGAAGTATGGTAACTACAAGTAATTTTCAAAGTCACCACCTCTTGATGAGGAAAAATATCAAATTATTTCTATTTTCTTCACTCCGACAGAGCCACTTTCTACGATATTTAAATTAGCTACATTAAACATTCAAGTCACACAATATTTGACTCTTCACAATGATAATCTTCTATGTTTGTCCCCAACAGAGTTACCATTATGTTAGAGCTCAAAATTGCAGGTTGTTAAACCCTAAAGGTATGTCAATCCTTATGCTCATGTTCAACACCAAATCTTGGCCAACGAATGAGGTCAACCTTGAAATATATTGATTCCTCATGCAGTTTTGGTTGTGTTAAACTAGGGTGTGTGTATCATTTAATATTCAAGAAGATTATAACTTCTTATGGTTTATCTTTGATCAAAGCATCTTATACTTCAGAGTGGCATAAATATTTGAAATAGATAAATTTAACTTTTACTCCTCTTCTAAACACCTAAACTACCTTAAAATGATACAAAGGAAATAATAAAGATAAAAAGGATTAGGATTATTGAATATGTATGGCCTGAAATAGGGAATCTCATAGACCAGTGCCTTAACAATTGGGCAATGGAGTCAAATAATTGGTTTGGATGCACATTCAAGTTACAGATCAATCCAAAATAGTGAGCCTCTTAATCATTAATGATTTACATCAATGTGTCTCCTTGTGCTTCTACAAAAATGTACTTATCTAAATCCAAATTACATTCTCCAACCACTGCGATTTGCATTCAGAATTTAATCCTTCCTTGAAGGAACCCACCTGCATATTTACATAATTGCAAGGAAAATGCAATGACAAATTATGAACATCCTTGATATATATAATTTATATGAAATTAAAAGACCCAATTGGGGGATTATTATGCAAAATTCTCATTAATAATTATGAGCTAAATGGCAATGTACAAGAAAATGCATTCATTCCTCAATGAAATACAATATATTTCTCCATATCTAAAGAGTAGCATTATTGGTTGTATTTGCATGTAATTGTTAGATTTTCGTCTACTAATCCTAACAAATGGTATCAGAGCAGGTTTTTTTTCCAGTTATCCTCTAGAGGAAGGTATCACAGTTGAGTGGGAGTAATGGTAGATGAGGGTAAGTTGAAGGTTGAGAAATTTAATGGGAAGAACTTTCAGTTATGGAAAAATGCAAATGGAGGACTATCTCTATCAGAAGGATTTATGGTGGCCATTGGGAGGAATAAGCAACAAAGTTGCAACTATGTCTCAGGAGGATTGCGATATTTTGGATAGAAAGGTACTTGGGGGTATTTGTTTATGTCTGGTGAAATTGGTGACATTTTATATTATAAAATTGAAGACAACTGAAGAGTTGATGGAAACCCTAGCGAAGTTATATGAAAATCCTTCTACTTCAAATAAGGTATTTCTTATTAAGTGTTTATTTAATATGAAAATGGTAGAAGGTGGGCTAGTTTGTTATCACTTTACTGAGTTTAATATAGTTACCAGTCAATTATCTTCTATTAATGTCAATTTTGATGAAGAAATTAGGGCTCTTTTGATTCTATGTTCTTTGCCTGAAAGTTAGAATGGCTTGGTAATGGTTGTTAGTAACTTTGTTTCTGGTTCAAATACCCTAAAATTTGATGACGTTGTTGGTGTTATTCCGAGTGAGGAAATTTGTAGGAAAAACTTAGTTGGGTCCACATCAGGTAGTGTTTTGAATGAAGAAAGTTGAGGCAGATCAAATGAGAGAGGAAAAAATTCTGGAAGTCATGGGAAATCACAAGAAAAATCAAAGGGCAAGAGGTATCAATCCAGAGGACCAAACGATTACTAGTACTATGGGAAACTAGGTCATAGTAAGAAATATTGTTGGTCTCAAAAGAATAAAGAACGAGACAAAAAAGGGAAATAAGGAGGAAAATGTGGAAAGTAATAAATCCATAGAGGATATTTTTCTTCTTTCCCTTGGAAATGTTGATGATTCATGGGTTCTAAATTCAGGGGCCTCATTTCATGCTACGCCCCATAGAAGTTATTTTCTTGATTATGTCCAAGGGGATTTTGGGTTGATTAATTTGGGAGATAATGAACCTTGTCAGATTGTTGGAAAGGGAAGAATTAAGATTAAGTTGCAGAATGGGAATCATTGGCTACTACAAGAGGTAAGGCACGTTCCAAGGCTGAGTAGGAATTTAATTTCAGCAGGGTAGCTAGGTGATGATGGTTGCACAATTACTTTTAATGATAAAAATTGGAAGGTTTCAAAAGGTTCTTTAGTGGTAGAAAAAGGTGTGAAAGTAGGCACCTTATATATTTGTATTGGTCATACAATTCCTTCTACTTTAATTGTTATAGAGAAAAGTCAATGTTCAGGAACAGATGAGCAGGTAGAACATGAAATAGTCACTGTAGATTCTAAAATAACACTATGGCACAATAGACTTGGGCATATGAGTGAAAAAGGTATGAAATTAATTCATTCAAGGAAAGTCTTACCAGGTCTGAAATGTGTCAATATGGATTGCTATGAAAGTTTTGTTTATGGAAAAAAAATGACTTAGTTTTCTGAAGGTTGGCAAAGAAAATAAAGATGGAAAATTGGAGATTGTGCATATAGATGTATGGAGACCAGCTCAGGTATATTACATTGGTGGATCTATGTATTATGTTACATTCATTGATGATGCAACTAGGAAAGTCTGGATTTATTTCCTTAGGCATAAATATGATGTATTTGAAACTTTTTAAAAATGGAAAAGCTTGGTTGAGAATAAGACTAGTAAAAGACTAAAATGTCTTAGATCTGATAATGGTGGTGATAATTTTAGAAAAGAATTTGAAGATTATTGTTCCTCTAATGGTATTCGTAGGTAGAAAATAGTTCCAAGGACTCCACAATAAAATAGAATGGTTGAACGCAAGAATACAACAATAATGGAGCGTGCAAGGACTATGAGGTTGCATGTTGGGATACCCTTAAACATGTGGTAAGAGGCTGTAAAAATTCTTGTTTATTTAATTAATAGAGATACATCTACTCCTTTGGTTTGTGCTATTCCAGAGGAAACATGGACATGTAAGAAGGTGAGTTATTCTTTTCTTGGAACCTTCGGTTATGAAGTATTTGCCCATGTAGATTCTCAAAATAGAACCAAGTTGGAAGATAAATAGAAGACATGTGTATTTTTTGGATATGGAATTGATGAGTTAGGCTATAGAATTTTGGATTTTGAGAATCATAAAATTGTGAGAAGCAGGGATGTCATATTCAAAGAAAAAGTGTTGTACAAAGATCATTTGCGACAACATGAGATGAAAGAGAATGATTATGCAGTGTTGGATGATACTCCTAAAGATGATGTTCCAATGGTTCCTCATAATCCACAACAACAACAACAACAACAACAACAACAACAACAACAAAAAAAATACCACAAACTCCAGTGAATGTTAGACGATCTTCAAGGATAGCTAGACCTCCTAACATGTTCTCTCCCTCTTTGTATTCTATTTTATAGACCAATGTTGGTGAACTAGAATGTTATAATGAAGCTATCTAGTTGGATAGCAAGGTTCAATGGGAGCATTGAATGATAGAAGAAATGGACTCCTTGCTGGAAATCAAACTTGGGAATTATGCATGTTTCTTGCAGGTAAAAAGGATTTAAAAAATAAATGGGTTTATAGGCTGAAAGAGGAGGATTGAGATAAGAAAATATTTAAAGCCAGGTTAATTATAAATGGATTTGCACAGAAAAAGGCAAATTAAATTTTTTGAATTTTTTCTCCAGTTGTTAAGATGACTTATATTCATACTATTTTAAGTATTGTGGTTGCTGAAGATTTGCATTTGGAACAGCTAGATCTGAAAACTATTTTTCTCCATGGTGATTTGGAGGAGGAGATATATATGGAACAACCCCAAGGATTTGAGGTCAAAGATAAGGATAAGTTAGTTTGCAGATTAAAGAAGAGTTTATATGGCTTGAAACAAGCACCTTGGAAATGATATTCAAAATTTAATAGTTTTATGGCTAAGCATGGTTTCAACGGGTGTAAGTATGACCATTGTGTTTATTTTAAGAGGTTGGATAATTACAGTTACATTATTTTATGTTTATGTGTTGATGACATGCTTTTAGTTGGGTCTAACATGGATCACATAAGAGAGCTAAAATAGCAGTTGGAAAAATCATTTACTATGAAGGATTTGGGGGCAGAAAAACAAATCCTTGGTATGAAAATTTGTAGAGATAGTCAGAACAAAAAATTGACTCTATCTCAAGTTGATTATGTTGAAAAGGTGTTGTGGAGATTCTCCATGGAAAATCAAAAAGTTGTCAGCACATCTTTGCCTAGTCATCTAAAATTGACTAAGGAGATGTGTCCAAAGACACAAGAGGAGGAGGGAAAATGTCCAAGGTACCCTATTCTTCAGTTGTATGTATTTTAATGTATGTCATGGTATGCACTAGACCTGATATTGCACATGTAGTATGAGTTTTCAGTAGATATATGAGTTGTATTAGAGTTGAGCATTGGAATGTGGTAAAATGGATTCTCATATACTTGAGAGGTACATCCAACAAATGTTTATATTTTGGGGGCTCTAGTACCAATTCACATAGATATGTTGACTCAGATTTGGCAAGAGACATCGATACTAGGTAGAGTACAATAGGATATGTTTTTTACTATCGGTGGGACATCGGTGAGTTGGATCTCCAAGTAGAAAAAGGTGGTTGCTTTATCCACCACAAAGGTAGAGTATGTATCTGCAACTGAGGAAAGAAAGGATATGATATGATTTCAATCCTTCATAGAATAATTGGGAAAAACACAGGTTAACAATTATTTGTTTACAAATAGCTAGAGTGTCATTCATCTTGCAAAGAATTTTTCCTTGCATTCAAAGAAAAAACACATACAATTGAGGTATCACTTCATTCATTTGGTATTGGATGATGGATGGTTAGGGATGGAAAAGATACATACAAATGAAAATCCAGTGGATATGTTTACAAAGGCAGTGACAAGGGAGAATCTGAACTCCTCTTCAGCTTCGATTGGTCTTCTTGACTAAAACAATAAAATAGAATAGTAGATTCCATGTTGTTTCTTTCCAGTGGGAGCTACAAAGATATTGGTATTGCTACAAGATCAGTAGCCAAGTGGGATAGTGTTTATTGTGGAGCTTGATCAGTCCCCAAGTGGGAGATTGTTGGTTTGTGGCGACTGATCATACAAGTATTGTACACTTTTATGCAATTCGTGGGGTTCAGGGCAACGAACCAATTTTTTTTTTGGTTAACTTGTCAAGCATTTTTTGGGTTGACTCGTCAACCATTTCGATGGGTTGAGTCACCAATCATTTCCCTAGGTTGACCCGTCAATAAATTTTTCAGGTTAGGTTTTTTTTATAAGAAAAATTATGTTAGAATTATGGTTTGTTAGAGTGAAGAAGTATTGTAGCATTTGCACTGGTATTGAGCTACAAGGGATCACTGGTTGTAATCAGTTGAAACTACTGGATAATAATATTAGACTCTCTTTTTGGTGGACGTAGCCCAAGATTGGGTGAACCATGTTAAATTTGTGTCTTCTTATTATACTTCTGTGTGCTTTATTCCTTTGCATTATTGGTTATATTTGCATATAATTGTTATATTTTTGTGTACTAATCCTAATGATTAACTCCTAGTAATATAATATAATAATTAGGAGATATTTTCCACAAAAATTCAAATTGTAATATTGCTATTAAGATTCAATTGTGTATTCTTTGATTCAAACTCATTGACCCATATATTGTGAGTGGTGGTTCACAAGAACCCATCTCTCATGAGGATGAATGGAACACTTAGCGCTCATTGCATCTAGATAATGCTCACAAAGGGGAAATCTCGGTGCTTCACCTATATGAGAATTACCTAGATGCAATGAGTGATAAGTGTTCCATTCATCCTCATGAGAAATGGGTTCTTCTGAACCACTACTCACAAAAGATGGGTCATTGAGTTTGACTCAAAAAACTACACAATTTAATCCCGATAGCAATATCATAATATAATATAATTTGCAAAAATAAGTTATCGTCATACAATAACATTTTCAAACTAACCATCCACATTCAAGCCACAACATTATGTGGAATTAGTAGCAAATCCATGAGAATTAGTGAAATCACATAGTAAATGATTTATTTTCCACCATATCTTTTGTCATCACTTTAATAAAAATATATATAAATGCCCCTGTCACAATATTGACATTCTATATCACTTCATACCCCTATTATTGTGAAATTCATCTCATAATGAAAATAATTCTATATTTATCAACTTCACCATTCCTTGTAAGATCATTTCCCCCTCTTACCTTTTATCAAATTATGACATAATCATTGAGACCCTTTGTTTATAGAAAAAAACATATTTGTTCATTACATATCTAGACCTCCCAAAATAATGCTTCTATATTGTGACATGTGTAACTTTCTTATACATTTGGTATCTGTCTTTGTTTCTTATTAATAGATTCAAATATTTATTATCTATTTACTCTAGACATGTTTGGTGTTAGATAACTGAGAGGGGGGTGAATCATTTAGTTCCAATTATCCTACAATCCCAAATACTCTCAAATGTATATAACAACAATTTCAAACATATAAGTCAAGTCAGTGAAATATAAACTGTGATCTCAAACTTAATTACCAACTCATCTACCGAGTAGCAGTAAATCAATACTGTGATTATCGATCAATGCATATAAATTAATGTGTAAATAAAAATAACAATCCAACACATCCATACACATTAACACATAGATTTTTTAACGTGGAAACCCTGCTAAGGGAAAAACCACCTGGGACCGGTAACCCAAAATAATTCACTCTTCTGAAGTGAGCTCGGTAAAGAGCCAACCTTGTTAAAGATTACAATGCACACTGTTAAGTGTGACCTGGTTAGAGGATTTATCACTAACAGTTCTCCCTTGAGCAATCATTCACTATGGGGTCAACAAGAAAACAATCAACATTCATTGAATGTCATAATAAAGACTGTTAAGTCCCACTCGGTTAAGAGAGTTTTCTATAACAATTGTTAAACTGATACAGTAATGATCTGACTCAAATACAACTCTATTTGTAGATTTTTAGATCTATGTTAAGTACATAATACCTCTGATCAATAATCACTTCAGTCCCTTTGATTCTTCATACTCTTTTCTTATCAATAAATACTCTTCCTCTATTGCTCAATGTTGTTTGCAGAATTGCTCGGTTCTGTCTTCAACCAGTTTGATCATTCACACATGAAGTTAATCTCTTCAACATTATGCATGTGCGCCTTTGCATGTATGATTCATAATTAATCTAGTGTCTCTTATATAGACATCATAAATCATTTAGTTTTCATCCTTATATTTTGCCGCTTGATCTCCATTGTTGATTTTACCGCTTCAACCTTCCTCGATAGTTGTGTCAAAAATACTTTTCAATCTCCTTCGCCTGATCATCTTGAACTTTCATAGTCCTTTAATCAACATAAAAAATTTGATCTATTACCTCAAAATCATAAACAATTTCTATCTCAACATCTTAGTCAGCCTTCGGTTTGTTTTACTTGGTCAATACCATGATGCGTCGGTGATACCTAGGCCGGTTAACACTCAACTTGGTATACACTATGTTTGCTCGGTGTCCACTATTCCAACTTAGTGTATACATAATTATTCAATTTCCAACTACATAAACTTTGTTTATTCCAGATCTTCAATCCATAATAGATGCTTGTTACCATGATTGATACTCAAATAAGTTGACATCAATGACAATACATTAACTGATTAATGTCTATCATCACATTTGTAACTTGGTTGATCATCAACTCAATGACTTCAAACATACAATCAGTTGTAGTTCATCAATCTCTCCCTTTGGCATTGATGGCAACACAATATGAAATATGTAATATGAAAATGCCATAAAATACCAAACTTATTTTCTACAACTATATGCAAAATATTGTAGCTCTCCCTAGCTTGTACATAGAATACGTTTAATCACTACACAACATTAAAACTCACCATGCAGACTCTCCCTGCATATTTGACTCATTTCAATCTTCTCTCCTTGAAATGAATAGATATTTCATTTCTCTCCCTTTCTATTTTCTCCTTTTCTCCCTTGCAGTGGATAGATATTTCATTGAATTATCTCTCCCTTTAACAACAATGCCAAAAAGAAAATATACAGCTCTTCAGTAGCCAAAAATATCTCTGGGTTTTCGGTTCAGATTAGGTACCTTGTAGTGTACTAATATGCAATGTTGGTCCAATTCTCATTTTGCATCAACATGATTGATATTCTGATAAAATGTAGGTTGATGCAACCTCCTAGTCAGCTTAGTGACCGATAGGCAAGGGACGAACCCCTAGTCTATTCCTCAAGTACTCAAATGTATCCTTTGGTAAGGGTTTAGTGAATATGTCAGCTAGTTGTTCTTTTGATTGTACATATTCCGGTGTCACTTGTTTTTCTTGTACTTTTCCCTCAAGTAGTGATAATTTATAGATATATGCTTTGTTTTTGTATGCATCACAAGGTTCTTAGAAATGTTAATTGTACTAGTATTATCACAATAAATTATCACTGGGTCAGTGATCTCTTCATTCATACCTTTCAAAAGTTGTTTTATCCATGCAATGTTTGAACAATTTGAAGCACCAACAACATATTCTACTTCTGCAGTTGATTGAGATATGCATCCTTGCTTCTTACTGATCCAAGTAACTAATCTTTCTCCCACAAAGAATGCTCCACCAGTA
Source organism: Thuja plicata (assembly GCA_018584345.1). Taxonomy (NCBI): domain Eukaryota; kingdom Viridiplantae; phylum Streptophyta; class Pinopsida; order Cupressales; family Cupressaceae; genus Thuja; species Thuja plicata. The sequence continues at coordinate 566,977 of MU225678.1, read as the reverse complement.
AATTTATTTCTATCATCAATGTTCCCATCCCAATCAACATCTGTGTAAACTTTCAGTTCAAACTTGCCATCTTTCTTGTACCACAATCCATAATCTTTAGTGTTCTTCAAATATCTAAAAAATTTCTTTACAACAGTCATATGTGATTCCTTAGGATTAGCAGAGAATCTTGCTACAATTCCAATTGTGTGTGTGGTGTCTAGTCTTGTGTGTACAACATACATCAATTTTCCAATCATAGATCTGTACAATGTCTGATTTACCTTGGTTGTCTGATCTTCTTTTGTCAATTTGCATCATGTGACCATAGGTGTACTGACTGGTTTTGAATCTTCCATTCTGAATGTCTTCAGTACTTCCTTGATGTACTTTGATTGAGTAACGTATATGCCTTCATCTTATTGTAATATTTTCGAGCCAAGAAAAAATTTGATCTCTCCCAACATTGACATTTCAAATTCTTTTATCATTTCATCAGCGAATGATTTGCATAAGTTATCATTACCTCCAAATATAATATCATCAACAAAAATTTCAGCAATTAGAATCTTATCATTAGTTCCTCCTTTCCAGTACAAATTGTTGTTATCACTTGTCTTAAAATATCCAATACTGATAAGATAAGAGTGTAGTCTTTCATACCATTCTCTCGGTGCTTGTTTCAGTCCATACAAAGCTTTGTACAACTTACATACCATTTTTGTCTAATTAGGATCAAGAAACCTTCAGGTTGTTCAATGTATACCTCTTCATCTAGTATCCCATTCAGAAATGCAGATTTAACATCCACCTGATATAATTTAAATCATTTTTAAGCAGCATAAGCAAGCAATATTCTAACTGCTTCAAGTCTAGCAACGGGTGCAAAAGTTTCTCCATATTCAATACCTTCTTCTTGTGCATACCCTTTGCATACTAGTCTTGCCTTATTTCGTGTAACATCTCCACTCTCATTCAATTTGTTTTAGAATATCCATTTGGTTCCAATTACATTTTTATCACTCGGTCTCAATACCAATGTCCATGTTTTGTTCTTCTATATCTGCTCAATTTCTTCATTCATTGCCTTAATCCAATCATCATTTGCAAGTGCATCTCTAACAACTTTAGGTTCAAATTCACAAATCAAACATGTGTTATCATTCAACTTACTTTGTGCCATCATGCCAACTCTCTTATCTCCAATAATTTGATTCTGTGGATGATGTCTTCTTACATATTTTTCAAGTACATGTTCAGTTCTTTGTTCTTCATTGTGTTCTCCAGTTGGTGTATGATCATGATCTCCAGTTGGAAAATCTTCGTGATTCTCGGTTGTGCATCTTGATGCTCGGTAACATTATCTTGTTGATCGGTAATGTTAGGAAGTTGCTCAGGAAAAGTGTTAGGATCTTCAATGTAAGCAAATTTACTATAGTCTTCTGGTTCTCTTTTACTTTCAGCATCATTCTTCTCAGAAAATTCATCAACTCTTACATTTTCACTTTCAATGATCTTGTTAGAAGACTTTTTCAAATATTTATAAGCTTTGCTCTTAGTATAATATCCTAGAAATATTCCTTCATCGCCTTTTGAATCAGATTTCTCATTTCTATCATCTTTCAGAATATAGCATAGAATTCCAAATATTCTAAAGTAACTCACATTATGTGTGTAACCATACCATAATTCATAAGCTGTCTTGTTTGAATCTTTCTTTAGTTGTACTTGGTTCAATGTGTATACAGCAGTACTAACAGCTTCCCTCCAATAAACTTGTGTAACATTCTTTTCAATCATCAGTGTTAGATAGCACAATCCACAATGGATCTATTTCTCCTTTTAGCAATCCCATTCTGCTAGGGTGTCCTCGGTGCAGAGACCTATCTCTTAATTCCATGCTTATTACAGAAGTTAGTGAAATTATCATAAATAAATTCTCCTCCTTTGTCTGATCTTAAACATTTTAGTTCTTTTCCACTTTAGCTTTGTACCATTTGAACATCTTAAATGATTCAGATTTTTCTTTTAAGAACATGACAGTCACCATTCTAGAATAGTCATCAATAAATAAAATAAAGTATATGTCACCATAATAAATCTGTGTTCTCATAGGTCTACAGAAGTCGGTATGAACCAGTTCCAAAATAACATTAGATGAAAACGTTTTTCTCTTAAAACTAGATTTTGACATTTTTCTCATTTGGCAATTCTTGCACATGACATGGTGAGGTTTAGATATGATCGATAAGCCTCTTACTTTCCTTTTCTTACTGATTTTAACCATGTTGTCAAAATTTACATGACATAACCTCTTATGCCACAACTACACATCTTCATTTCTAGCCATCAAACAAGAAATTTATGCAGAGTCAAGATAGAATAGATTACCTTTTGATTTTTCTCTATTGTCGATCAACTTTCCTATTTCATCATAGATTCTAGATTTTTTGTTCTCAAATGCAACTCGGTGACATGTGTTATTTAACTGTGAAACACTCAACAGATTATAATTAAGTCATTTCACCCAATATGTATTCTCACATTTGATCATTTTGTTCAGCAATATAGTACCTTTTCCTTTCACTCGACAAGGTGTATCATTTCCCATTCTAACAGATCCACCATTATAATGCTCAAGAAATTCAAAATTTTATTTATCTCTAGTCATATGATGAATACAACCACTATCAATAATCCAAACATCATTCTTGCTAACTTTAGAAATAAGTGATGTTTCAACATACCTTTCATCGTCTTCTTAATCTTCTTTCATAGCTACAAACATCATCTCAATATATTCATCAGTGTCGGTGTCGGTGTCGGTGTTGGTGTCGGTGTCGGTGTCGGTGTCTTCATCTTTATTTTCAACAAGGTAACATTCTTCCTTGCCTTTGTCTTTGTAATCTCGGTTACTCCTTCTGTCGTATTGCTGATTACTTCTATATTCTCGATCATTAGATCTTTCATTGTTTCTTTCATCATTTTTCTTGTTAGGGCATCTGGTAGCAAAGTGTCCAATTTCTTTACAATTAAAGCATATCAAAGGTAGTTTACCTTTATATCTTCCTTTTACCTTTATGCAATCTTCTGACCATTAATGCTTCAAATTCTCTTTCATCACTGTCACTGTCACTATCATTTCTTACCATTTGTTTGTTACCAAATTTACTAATTTTCAGAGACGACATAAATGCAGACTCAATAGTAGGAACAACACTATTGTCAAAATTGTTCAGCTCAAATGAAATCAGTATACCGACTAGACTATCAATGTAATATTATTTCCAGGTGCTGCTCTCATTTCATGTATTGCAGAGACTCTAATAGAATAAATAGGCGATAAGGTTTTGAGAATCTTACTTATAATAATGTCTTCATTAATAACTCCACCTGCTCCATGAATAGCATTCAAAACCTCCTTGATTCGGTTATTGTATATGATATGTTTTCTCCTTTCATTCTCATGTCATCAAACTTTCCTCTGAGACTTTCAGCTTTAGCTCTTTGCACATTTACATCTCCTCCATGAACTAGTGTAAGTGTGTCCCACATCTGCTTGGCTAGTGTACATGTCTTGACATCTTCAAATTCAACATCATTTAGTGAAGAAGCAAGCTCTATCATCATAGTATTATGTTCATGTATTTCTCCCAGCTGATCAATAGTCAAAGGTCCAATGGGTAAGGTGAACTCAATATCCAAGTATTGTGTGACATCATTTCCAATCCCTAACAGATATAGTCTCATTATGTTCTTCCATGTTGAGAAGTTGTCCTTGTTTAGCTTAGGCACATCTTTTTGATACCAATTGTTAGATAACTAAGAGGGGGGGTGAATCAATTAGTTCTAGTTATCCTACAATCCCAAATACTCCCAGATGTATATAACAACAATTTCAAACATATAAGTCAACTCGGTGAAATATAAACTGTGATCTCAAACTTAATTACCAACTCATCTACCAAGTAGTAGTAAATCAATAATGTGATTACCGATCAATGCATATGAAGTAATGTGTAAATAAAAATAACAATCCAACACATCCATACACATTAACACAGATTTTTAACGTGGAAACCCTACTAAGGGAAAAACCACTTGGGACCGGTAACCCAAAATAATTCACTCTTCTGAAGTGAGATCGGTAAAGAGCCAACCTTGTTAAAGGTTACAATGCACATTGTTAGGTGTGACCTGGTTAGAGGATTTATTACTAATAGTTATCCCTTGACCAATCATTCACTATGGGGTCAACAAGAAAACAATCAACATTCATTGAATGTCATAATAAAGACTGTTAAGTCCCACCCGATTAAGAGATTTTTCTGTAACAATGGTTAAACTAATACAATAATGATCTGACTCAAATACAACTCTATTTGCAGATTTTCAGATCTATGCTAAGTAAATAATATCTCTAATCAATAATCACTTCAGTCCCTCTGATTCTTCATACTCTGTTCTTCTCGGTAAATACTCTTTCTCTGTCCCTCGGTGTTGTCTGCAGAATTGCTCAGTTTTGTCTTCAACCAGTTTGATCAGTCATGCATGAAGTTAATCTCTTCAGCAATATGCATGTGTGCCTTTGCATGTATGATTCATAATGAATCTCTTGTCTCTTATATAGACATCATAAAATCATTTAATTTCCATCCTTAGATTTTGTCGCCTGATCTCCGTCATTGATTTTATTGCTTCAACCTTCCTCGGCAGTTGTGTCAAAAACACGTTTCAATCTCCTTCGTCCTATCATCTTGAATTCTCATAGTTGTTTGATCAACATAAAAAACTTTATCAATTACCTCGAATTCATAAATAATTTCCCGCTTAGCATCGTATTCGACCTTTGGTTTGTTTTACTCGGTCAATACCATGATGCGTTGGTGATACCTAGCTCGGTTAACACTCAACTTGGTACATACTATATTTTCTCGGTGTCCACTATTCCAACTCGGTGTATACAAAATTCTTCAATTGCTGACCGCGTAAACTTTGTTTATTCCAGATCTTCAATCCATAATAGATGTTTGTTACCATGATTGATACTCAAATAAGTTGACATCGATGACAATACATTAACTAATTAAAGTCTATCATCACATTTGTAACTCGGTTGATCATCAACTTAATGACTTCAAACATACAATCAGTTGTATTTCATCAGTTTGGTGCATACCACATTTGAAGGAAGAGCCTACATGCTTTGTCTATACATTCCAAATTCTGTAAGCATGTACATATTGTTTTATGGCCTACATCCACCTATCGTCTAGTTCCATTCCTTGATCAATCTACTTGTTATTTGAATGTCACGTACTAAGGCCCCTTCTACACTTGCATGTATAAATGGGCATACTTTCGAACAATTAGAATGCCTTGTTTGTACATCCATTGTTTCTCATGCACGTGTGCCACAACACTTGTATTTACAACATCTGATAAAACCCTTTATCTCTCTGATATGCCTCGACAATTGTTCAAACTCGTTCCAAGCATCCATAATTATGAATTCACTTTGATGTAAAAGTAACTTTTTTGAAGAATAAATCTTCATTTGCCTTTTCGTGGGGAAAATATTTTACTTGATGAAAAATAAAAACATCATTTTATTTTATTAACCAACTCTATTTGAATCATTTCTTGCTTGGCTTCTGCCTTTACTTTTCACCCACTAGAATTTTTGTGAAAAATACTCCCCATTGGATATTCTTCATGAAGTTATTTCTCACATGTCTTTGCAATTGTATTTTCAACAAAAACAAAATTTCTTTTATTTTCACCCTGATTTGACTTCTTAAACATGTATCCACCTTGCTCTCATTTATGATTTTACCTTCACAAAAATACATTCTCTCATTTCAACATAATATGCTCACTCTTATTCCTAAATATTTGCATCTTACAAAATCAAAACCCCCAACTTTGCATTTTTCAGCTCTCAAAATGATTTTATTTTTCCACTTAGTGAAATGAAATTTCTTTGTGGAGTGTGTACATTCCATTTGTAATTAGCCTCCTTGTTTTATTCTATTTTCCTAATGTCATTCAATCATTTAGGAATTTCATTGTTGTGAAGAAATTAAACCAAAAAATATTGGCCCATTCGCATGAAAATTCTATCAAATTTAAAATGCACCACACATGAGAATATCACATCCTTCTCTTCTGTAAAGCTTGAGACATGGTGGCATTTCAAAATTTTAATGTCCATAACATGTTCCACGCTTCTATTTTGGCACTAGCAGAGAGGACATTGCCAAAGGTTAAATTTGTCTTTACACCTACCAATGCAATGGCTTGAAGTTTCTGAACCTTTCCAATGAATCCACTTTTTTCTTGTCCTGCAATCACGTCACTCATGAGATGGAGTCTTTGTGGCACTTTTCCAAACATTTACAACCTTGTCTATGCTTCCACATTTTGCAGACATATCTACCAGTGTTTTTGCAACTTCATTATTTAAAACAAAAATCCACATTTTATGCTTGGACGACTGTCCATATGTTGCCTCATATGTTAATATGATGGTAATTTAGCATATCAATGTGTCATATGTTTTCCATATATTTCTCATAGAAATATTTAATTGATTTCCGGCTATTTGATATTCTGAATGATTCTATAATTTCCTCATTATTTACAAAAAGCTTATGCATCTTCATTTCTTGTTCATCACAATACTATTGAACCAGGATTTTCTAAAGAAAGCCTCAACAAATAGATTTGTGTTGGAGGTGTTTCAGTGCGACAAGATATAAGATAACACCCATTTTCAAATTTGTACAACATACCCTCCCTAAGTGTATCCGGATTTGAAAGAAATGTGGAGCTAGATTAGAACCAAAATTGATAAGAAACTAAGCAAGTGGGATAAACATTAACTATCTTTGGATGAGAGATATCAGGTGTGTCAAAAGATCCTATCCTCACACAATATTTATTATGCACTTGCCTGGTTATTTAGTCAATATCAGTTCCTTCATCTTCAAAAACATATTAGAAACTGCCTATGGTTGGATGGTAAAGGAGGTAGGAAAAGGCACACAGTGAAGTGGTAGTGGTTTTCGAGCAAAGTCGGGGGTAAGGACTAAAAGACCTCAGACTAAAAGGTATAACCCTTGCAGCCAAGTGTATATTCATAGCACTGCAAGACATGAAGCCATGGAAAATTTTGATAAGAAATAACATAAGCAAATAAGTTCCATGTAAGAGCACAACGTGGAAAGGTCTTCACCTCTGTAACCTCATTCATAGTTATTTCCCAATCAATTTGGCTGGATCAAATGTGGTTAAGTCCATCTAAGAAAGTTGGGACCAGGTGAGACACCTTATATCTCAAAATGTCATTGTCTCAAGTGGCAATAAGTTGTGCAGGGAAAGGCCTATCTGTGGTCTATCTAATGGAATCTAAAACATAAGGACAAGCCCCTTGCCCCTGCTACAAGGATGCTCAACAAAATCTTGGGCAGAAAAAGGGATTAAGAGGATGGATGATATTATAAAGGATCATCAACTAGGATGGAGCTTAAAATAAGGTTAAAAATTCCATAGGTGCTACTGTATCTTAAGGGAGACTTGCAAGTCTCTTTCCCTCCCAAAGCAGTGCAATACTGATGATGACAAGTTTATGCCTTTTCAATGGGTGGATGGTACTACTCTTTCTTGCATAAATGCTAAAACCCTCTACTCTTTCCTGGTGGATAATGAGGATATTTTCCAGCACATTAATTCCTACTGGGATATGAACCGTGAGTTTGCATTTTATGAGTAAAACTTTTGCTAGTTTGTCGAACAAGTTGGTGGAGTCTAAAAATAAATGTTTTCTATGGAGGCTGATATTATATCTGCTCCCTCTTAAACATCTAAATGGGGACTTCAATCCTTCCATAATTTGCAGAGTTCCTGAAACTTTTTCCTTTTCTTTTTTTCTTTTCTTTTCTTCTTTTTTTTTTTTTCTTCATGTTTGCAAAATAAATTTGGAGGTTATTTGGTTTTTTCTTTAATGAGAATACTACTATATCTAAGTTAATGTTTGGTAATATCTCGGGCCTTCACAAAATTTATTGTCTTTTTGTCTTGTATTTTAGTTGAGATTATTTGGATTATATGGAAGCTTAAAAATACAATATTTTTAGTAGTATGGTTAGAAATCTTAATCTTACTGACTCTTCGAGGATACTCATATATGATAGTTAAATGCATGTCACTATTACTATGAGACTTTCTAGGAGGAAGTTAGAGGGCCTCTTGCACTGGGAGAATATGCAAACAAAGTTTGTGGGAAATGGAATGCATCTGCAAATCGTATTTGCTTTAAGTCTCCATGTCATTCCAACATATACATGTTCATTGCATAACCTACAAACATTCCTAACCTAACCCTAACATTCAAGATAAATATTAAAATATTTATGATGTTTTGTGTTATATTTTTCCGTTTTAGAAACATCGCAAGGTCGAGCCAATATTTATTGTTTGGGTTACGATCCGTTCATTTAAAACATTTTAACATTCCCTCCTATTAAGTCGCAAGGTAGGAACATTTTCAAAGAGTATTCTCTTCCTTCCTATGAAATTGCAGTTGGGTGACATGTGGAAGAGTAGACCTACTGACTAGGAGCAAAAAAACTAGTATATATATTTTATTTTAAACCTCTTTTTTGCATGATTGCAACCCTATTTGAAATGATCTATCATGTCATGCAGGGTTGCGATCTAAGGTCATATGACACATAAAAATACTTTATAATATTGTCCTCAAGAATATTTTGTCGAAAAGGCCAAATAATTGAAGGGGGGGGGGGGGGNATACTTTATAATATTGTCCTCAAGAATATTTTGTCGAAAAGGCCAAATAATTGAAGGGGGGGGGGGGTGAATCAGTTATTCCCACACAAATTACAAAACTTTTCCTCTGTGGGTAAATTAATAAAGAACTTTTGATTTATCGGTTAAGTACTTAGACATCCATAGAAAATGTAAACATGAAAACAAAAGAACACCTACACAGAGAACATCAATATTTACGTAGAAAACCCAAACAAGGAAAAACCACAGAGAAGTTAATTCTCATGAAATGAAAACATCTGTTTGGGTGACACTTGTTAAGGTAATTTGTACAAAGGCTCACTACTGGTTATGCTCAGTGTAGGTTGGGATAGCTACCCTTAAATATGAATAGGCTCCCTTCCTATACACAGAGGCTCACTACCAATTAAAAAGAGGCTCACTGCCAATACACAGAGTCTCATTTGTAAGGAAACTCAGGTGCGAAAACAGCTTCCTACACTAATCTCTAAATGAAAGTATTGTGCAAATTCTTTTAAATCCTTACAATTTCAAATTCGTTAACTAATTTAACAATGATATTGCAGCCATATACCATGCATACAGAAAAATAGAGAATGACACAATGATTTACCCTGGGGAAAACCTTTCGGGAAAAAACCCCAACACTCCAAAACCTACACAATGTATTATCTTCAACACACCGGTTACAACACACTTGCAATGCAAGTTCTTTCAGGAGACAATCAACACTCAAAGACAAATCTCGTAGCACGAGATCATACCAACAATACACTCTTTTCCTTTTTTAGTCTACAACCCTAAAAAATGCTTATATCATGTGCTTTCCTTTTTAGGGCAACTTCCAAAGATAGCCGTATTAGGGTTTTACCATTCTTTGAGAAAATAGGAACCCCAAAAATTTTTTGAACCCCACGATTGTGGAAGAGTGTACAGTACTCAACTTTATCAGTTGCCACATGTCTTGCATGTCTTCACCCGTCATTGAATCTTCTAGAAATAGCTCTTACATGTCATAGGAATCTGTCATAACCATTTCAGCCATGATCTCCTTACACACAATTCAAGATG
>MU225678.1:521806-552648 GCA_018584345.1 Thuja plicata | reverse complement strand
TGATATTGCAGCCATATACCATGCATATAGAAAAATAGAGAATGACACAATGATTTACCCTGGGGAAAACCTTTCAGTAAAAAACCCCAGCACTCCAAAACCTGCACAATGTATTATCTTCAACACACCGGTTACAACACACTTGCAATGCAAGTTCTTTCAGGAGATAATCGACACTCAAAGACAAATCCCGTAGCATGAGATCATACCAACAATACACTCTTTTCCTTTTTCATTCTGCAACCCTAAAAAATGCTTATATCATGCACTTTCCTTTTTAGGGAAACTTCCAAAGATAGCCGTATTAGGGTTTTACCATTCTCTGAGAAAATAGGAACCCCAAAAAAAATTTTGAACCCCACGATTGTGGAAGAGTGTATAGTACTCAACTTTATCAATTTCCACATGTCTTGCATGTCTTCACCCATCATTGAATCTTCTAGAAATAGCTCTTACGTGTCATAGGAATCCGTCATAACCATTTCAGCCACGATCTCCTTACACACAATTCAAGATGCCGACACATCAAGTGGAGTGACACATCAACATGCCAACTAAACATGTACACTCACACTTAATTACATTACTTGCAAGAAATACATTTTACAAAACAAATAATAAAAATAGGAATTATCCAAGGTTGAGACACCTTATTCCTAACATCATTGCCAATTACAAAGAGGCTCACTGCCAACATGTATGAAAAGAGATTGAATCCACCATAGAAATCACCAACAATCTGCCACTTGCATGAGCAATACACAAATATCCTGAAATAGATTCACATCACTTTGCATACAAGCAACACATAATCCATGCAAACAACATAAGTCTTTGGCCAACTTATAATGCTTGATGCCACCAACCATGTTGACCAAAACAATTTAAAATAGGTCGCACCAATATGGTGGTAAGGAATTAATTGTGGACCACCTCGGCCAATACAACTTGCCTTGCACATGCCAACACATAACACCTTCTCCAAAGCCATCAATTCCAATGGACATGACGAACACATTACATAGTAACATTTGGGACTGAAAAATGCTTGAAATAGGATTGACCCCAAACAACCAATCCACCATATGTTGCACAAACCAATCATCAAAAGGGATAAGGATAGATATCTGAAGGAAATATTTTGGTGAACATTGAACTACCAATGTAGATACTATTGGTATAGATACCGATACCACCAAGACTATCGGTACACATCAACCAATACCGCTAGAACATGATAATGCACATGATATATTGACATCAATGACAACTATTAATGATAACAATATGAATAGAATCAACTTCACATTCTAACAATATTACCCTTTATCATTGATGACAACATTCATCAATAACAAATAAAACAATACAAAAATGATATCAATATCAAATTTTATTGTTCTCCTCTCTAGCTTTCTCCTCCTTTGACAATAATGAAAAAGGGCGAAACTCCACCTTAAAAAATTACTCTAGGCCCCCAAAGAGAAAGCCACCAGGCAGTGTTCCAGAAAGAAATAATATTGTGAATCACTGGACCAATACACACACCAATGCATTTAGTTATAATTAGGAAGGGGCAGAACAACCAACTTCCCCTCAGATACTCAAAAGTATCCTTGAACAAAGTTTTTGCGAATATATATGTTATTTTCTCCTTTTTGGGTATATACTCAAGTTTTACTTCACCATCCAACACCATCTCTTTGATAAAATGATATATGATGGATATATGCTTTGTTTTGCAATGTTATACTAGATTCTCAGACATACTGATAGCACTGGTATTATCACACATGATCGAAATTGGTTCTTCAAAAGTCACACCTATGTCTTTTAAAGTTTGTTTCATCCATAATAATTGAGTATAACATGAGGATGCTACAATATATTCTGATTCAGTAGTTGATAAAGTTATAGAAACCTGCTTGTTGCTTGACCAAGCAACTAATTGGGAGCCAAGAAAGTAAGCTCCACCACCGGTAATCCTTTGGTTATCCAAAGATCCTGCCCAATCTACATTGCTATAATATGATAGTGTAAAATATGGACATTTTAGTTACCACAAAAGAAAGTCTTATGTTCCTTTCAAATATCTGAAAAGTTCTTTTCACCTCCATAATATGTGATTCTTTCAATTCTTGCTGAAATCTGGTTGCCAAACAAACAACATACATAATGTCTGGTCTAGTAGTAGTCAGGTAAACTAATCCTCCAATCATTGATATGTACTTGCTTGCATCTACTTTTGGCAACTCGTCTTCCTTAGTTAACTTACAACTGGTAACAATTGGAGTACAAATAGGTTTGAAATTCTCCAAGTCGAACTTCTTCTATTATTCCTTGACATACTTGGATTGAGAAATGATATGCCTTTATTTCTCTAATTTACGTACAATCCAAGAAATAAATTTAACTCCCCTATCATATACATCTCAAATTCTTTCTGCCTTTCTTCTGCAAATCTCTTGTACAAGTCATCCTTGCCTCTAAAAATAATATCATCAACACACACAACAAGAATCAAAATTTGATTTGAATCTTTCTTGTAATACAAATTTTTGTCAACAGAACCTTTCTGAAATGTTTGTTCAATCAAATATATGTCTAGTCTGCTATACCAGGCTTGTGGTGCCTGCTTCAAGCCATACAATTCCTTCTTCAATCTGCATACTACTTCTAGTTCTTTTTTTGATTAAAACCTTTTGGTTGTTCAATGTAAGCCTCTTCCTTTATCTCTCCATTTAGAACTAATGACTTCACATCCATCGAATAGACTTTGAAATCCTTATTTGCTAAAAAATCCAGGAATATTCAAATTGCCTCCATCCGAGAAACAGGAGCATAAGTCTCCTCAAAGTCAATTCCTTTGATCTAAGTATAGCCATTGCATACCAACATTTCTTTGTTTCTTATTACCTTTCTATTTTCATCCAACTTGTTTTGGTACACCCATTTAGTTGCAATCACATTATTATATTTTGGTCTGGGCACAAGTTCCCAAGTTTGATTCTTCTTAATCTGATGAAGTTCTTCCTTCATTGCATTTACCCACTTCGGATTATTGTCTACTTCTTTTAGAGATTTAGGTTTAATCTCTAAAAGTAGACACAACAAAGCATGATCTTGTGTTTCTCTACTTATAGTAACAACTCCTCTATTCTTATTACCACTAATTTAATTCTTAGAATGATTTCTCTATACATACCTTGGTTTCATAGTTGTAAATGTCGGTGTTGGTTGAGTCTCCTCCTCTTCTTTCTTACTATATCTTCCTATGTCCTTTGTCTCAGATTTGTAGTCAATATGTCTTTCAAGAGCCTTCTAAAAATCTTCATCAATCTTGACATTTGCACTTTCCACAATTTTATTCAACCTTTTTTTTAACACTCGTAAGCCTTGCTTTTTGTACAGTATCCAAAAAATATATCTTCATCCACTCTGCTATAAAATTTACCAATATTATCCTCATCTTTTTGAATGTAACATTTGCTTCCATTTTTTTAAAATATTTAACTATAGGTTCTCTTCCACGCTAATAGGCCATTTTAATGGCATCTTTTAGATACCTTAGAAGAACTTTTGCTAGGTCCTTTCTTATGTTTTATGTTATTATTCCAAGAATTTATGCTCTAAAACTGTTATTATGCGGTAGTCAACCACTAAACCTATGTCATGGACGTATGCTACTTAATGTGCTTTATCGGGATGAATATGCTCTGTTTTATTGCTATGAAATTATGATCATGTTTTATGAATGAATTGATTGTTTGAGCAATAGATAATGTATGTACTTTGAATAAATGTCATGAATGCTTTTATCCTACCATGTTAATGCAGTGCATCAAAGTAGCAATTGTCATCTTGTTCAGGTGAGCATGTCTATGTGCTGGTCACTTGACTCGGTCTTGCAACAGACACGCACGGATGAAACATCAGCGTAACAGTGGTGGAAGGTTCCAGATTGATCCAAGTGGAGACAGTTGAGCGAAGACTTGGCGAGTGCAATAATTTCCTTGATGAAATTTAGGAGAGAGTGGGAAGTTAGATCTGTTGTCTATGCAGTTCTTTCCTCTCTTCTTGACCGATTCTATTTCCTATTTTCTAGTTTTCCTTTCTGTTAGATGGTTGTAATAAAAGATCTACCTTTTCTTAGGGTATGTGGAGTTTAGCAGTTAGATGTTTTTCCCTTTAAATAAAACCCCATTGTTGCATGAGAAGGAGGGCAGTAGTAATATTATTACAGTTGCATTCTGTTATTTCACTGTTGTTGAGAATTTATGTACTCTGTTATTCAATTCAATGAGCAAATGAAGTTTTGAGTTCAATCTTGTGTAATTGAGTGTTCTATGTACTCACCCAAGTAGGCCCACTTGGTGAGGAATCCATAGTTATATTCATTCTAGTTAGCTCAGTTTCCTGCATTTCTGTTATTTCAATTCCTATGCTGAACAGCTCCTGCAGCAAAAGCCACAAGACAGCTACCGCTTCCTGCGGTCGAGCGACAGAGTAACTAAGGCATTATAGTTGTTTGTGTGCACTCCTCCATCCTGCTAGCAACATTCATTTCCATCATTTATTTTCAATAATCTACTTTAAGTATTCATTTCATGCAGTGATAGTATAGTTTCCTTTCGAAAGCATTTATTTCCTGCAGCCATAGAGTAGTTCCTTTCCAACATTTATTTCCTGCAGCAATTATAGAATGATTGGTTGAGAAAGTGCTTGGTGCATATATTTTTCTGGCTCGTTTCAAGTAACACATCCATGGGTTTGACATATTAAATGAGTTTATTATAAAGTGGATGCAGTGCTTAGTTGGATGTATAATCCCTGAGTTAAAGGATTATGCCTAGTTTCTGAGCCTTTATAACAAGCGATCAATTTTGGCACTGCTGCCAGGGATGGTATCAAGCCTGGTTCTTATTCAACTATTCCTAGGATTTGTCTTCATGCTTTCATTCCCTTCTTTATGTACATTAAGCCTTATCTTGACAAAGCAAACCACTATTCACATCACTCCATACTATCTGCATGCATAATAGACGAAGAGACGCCCAAAGAAGGCACTTGCCAAATCCACACCACAACCTATTTGAGGAAGAAAACTAGTTTGTTGATGCTATTGTTGAGCTCCCTGAAGCCCTTTCATCATCCTCATCTTTTGAGGGTGACTTTTGTGGGTTCTTCCAGGAACAACCAGAAGCCAATCTATTTGCTGAAGCCTTTGCCAATCTAGAACTACAAAATCCTCGAGAAGAAAATCCTTGGCAGTTAGTCATCTACCAACCTCAGAACCCCCCTTAAAATACACCTCTGTAACAATGAAGGATGACTAATCCAACTACATTTCCCTTCCCCATCTTTGATCAACAAGATAATAACAACCTCAAAAATATTCCCTCTTCTACTCTTCCAAAATTTTACGGCCTTGTCATAGAGGACCTGGATACCTTTATTTTTTAGTTTGATATCCTTTGTAGGAGCTATGACTACACCACCGATGCCCACAGGCTTAAGCTCTTCCCTGCAACACTAAAATATTCTGCATTGTGATGGTTTATGGGCTTAGGATAGGATGTTGTCCATAATTGGGATGAAATGAAGGATGCTTTCTTGCTAAAATATAAGGAGTATTGTCAAGGGAATGATATGCGAGGGGATGACATCTTTAATATGTCACAGAAGGAGGATGAGATTCTTGAGGATTATGTCTCAAAATTCATGTTTAGTTTGTAGAAGAATACTCAACATGAGCTCAATGAAGAATCTCAGAAGTTGCTCTTTTTGAAAGGCATTCATGACGGATGCACAGAGGCACTAAATCTAATGGTCAGAGGGGATATCACTCAGGCATCATGGGATGATATCCAAAAGATAAACCTTAAATACTCAAGAGCTGTTGTTAAGAAAGAAAGAGGATATAGGTCCACTCTGGGGAAGTCCAATGGTGTTGGTGCTTCACAGACTGAGATAACCAATCTCTTGTCCGATTTTAAGAAAGATATCATCAACAACATGGCCACCTAGCTAGACACCATGTAGGCTAAGAAGAAACATGAGGAAGCAGAGGCCATGCTAGCAAAATTCTGTCCACATTGTAGACAGAAGAAGAGAGACTGCAAATGCAAACTGGTTGCTAACATGAAGACTACAAAAATGTCAACAGATTACAAACCACTTGAACCAGAGGATGAGAAGTTGTTCTTCATTGCTCAATAATGACCATGGGTACAGAGACAAGGTATGCCCCAGATCCTCTTTCATTTAGTGGTCCTTTTTATAATAATCAATGGAAACCCCTAATGAATTACCAAAATCCTCCCTGGAATAATTCCCAGAATCAGTGGCAGAATTACCACAATCTATGGTGGCCAAAACCTCAAGGAGGTTGGAAACAACCTCAAGGGGTGTGGCATCCACTGCAAGGTAATTGGTAGCAAAACCCAGAGTGGCGAGGTGGCCATCAATGGCCAAATCAACCATAAGGATTTTTTCCACCACCTATGCAGCCTCCACAATGGCAATCTCTTTTGCCACCCATTGCAGCTACTAATCCACCTCCTAAGCCTACTCATTTACCTACACAGACGTAGCCAAATCCTAACAATCAACCTCCTCCACCGCAGAAAAATGTGTATGCTACATACCAGTCGCAGTATCCCATGCAATACCATGCGTATGCAATTAACCTCAATGATATTCACCTGCGGTCTGGTACCACTCTGCCTGCACATGAGCCTCCTATAATCACTAAAATAACTTCTAAGGATCCCAATCAACCTAACAATCCATCTAATCTAGTAGCCCCTGCATCACTAGCTAAGATCAATCAGCCTACCATTCCTCCTTTCCCATAAAGATTGCAGCAGAGCACTCTGAAGACCACTGATGAATCAACTTTCAATATCCTAGACCAACTAAAGAATGTCATCATCCAAATTCCCCTTTTCTAAGGAATCAAATATGTTCCCACATATGGAAAATCCATCAAGGAAGCTTGCTTTAAAAAGCATGGCCGCAAGAAGAAGGATCCCCAAACTGTCCATGTCCTGGGAAAACTAGCAGACATCATGCTAGGGAAGCTTACCATCCCAAAATATTTTGACCCTAGCAGCCCTGTTGTTGAGGTCATTATTAATGGGACTACTAAAAAAAATGCCTTGATTGATCTTGGAGCTGCCATTAATGTCATGACCAAGGACATTATGCAACCCCTTGGTATCACCAACCTCCGCAATACGCCTACTGTCCTGCAGCTCGCAGACGGTTCGACTGTAAAGTCTGATGGAGTGGTTGAGGACATTGTGGTTGACCTAGAGTCTTGGTCCTACCCTACAGATTTCATGATCCTCTCACCAAAAGCTACCCTAGGAGGCTATCCAATTATTTTGGGACGTCCTTGCTTGGCTAGCGCTGATGCCTACATCAGTTTTCGGTCATGAGATATGACCATTTCTGATGGCCAGCACACCAAAACTTTGGCCTTATATCCTCCTGCTCAACCTCAGATGGAATTAGACTCTCCCATATGGCCATATGTAGGAGAGGAAGCTGAAGTTATTAATTTAGTCTCCCAATTAATGATTTTAACAAGGGATCCCTTCCTGCAACTTCAGGAGGAAGCTAAGGTAATCACCAACATCCTCAGCAGCAAACATCATTGACCAAGCTCCTGAAGACTCATGCTATAGCTTTTGCCTGGGATTACGTTGATATGAAAGGTGTGGAACCAAAGTTATGCACTCATAGGATCTTCCTAAAGGAGGAAAACCCCCAGTAAGGCAGTTTCAAAGACGTGTCAACCCTGCCCTTCGTGACATAGTCAAAGCCGAACTCCAAAAACTCATTAAAGCCGATTTCATATATCTTATATCAGACAGCCAGTGGGTTTCCCCACTAGTCATAGTTCCTAAGAAAGATGTCAAGTAGAGTGTGTGTAGACTACAAAGAGCTTAACAATGCCACAAAAAATGACCATTTCCCTCTTCCATTCATTGACCAGGTCCTGGATTCTCTAGCAGGAAAGAAATACTTTTCTTTATTGGATGGGTACAATGGATACAATCAGATCTGGATTCTTCCAGAGGAATAGGAAAAGACCACATTCACCTGCCCATGGGGGACTTTTTCTTATTCATTTTTGCCATTTTGCCTCTGCAATGCTGCTGCTACTTTCCAACGGGCGGTTATCAACATTTTTGCTGATATTTCCCATGACTGTATGGAGATCTGCATGGACAACTTTACAACTTATGGGGAAACTTATGAGGAAGCATTGGCAAATCCAGAAAAATTCCTCACCAGATGCAAGGAACACAACTTTTCTTTGAACAAGAAGAAGTGTTTTATGATGATGCAAGAAGGAGTAGTGCTTGGTCACTATATTTCTGCTCTTGGCATTCAGGTAGACCCGACCAAAATTGAAGTCATTGTGAATCTGTCTACCCCAGCCAAACAAAAGGATGTTAGAAGCTTCCTTGGTCATGTTGGGTATTACAAAAGATTCATAAAGGACTTCAACAAGATGGCCAATCCTATGTATTCATTGCTCACTAAAGATGCTGACTTTATTTGGACATCAGACTGTGATGAAGCTTTCTTGCAATTGAAGTCTATACTTACTCAGACACCTGTCCTGCGAGGTCCTAAATGGGCACTCCCATTCCACATACATACAGATGCCTTTGATCATGTCGTTGGAGAAGTTCTTGGATAAAAGGAAGGTACACTAAAACATGCCATTTACTTTATTAGTAAAAATCTACAAGGAGCTGAGTTGAACTACACAGTTACCAAAAAAGAGCTATTGGCTGTTATCTATGCTCTGAACAAATTCCACCATTATGTCACTGGTTACCAAATCTTTGTGTATACAGACCATGCATCTATTAAGTACTTAGCTAAAAAACCTGCCATAATAGGGAGGTTAGCTAGATGGTTGTTGCTGATACAAGAGTTTGATATTACCATCATAGACAAGCCAGGAAGATCAAATGTGGCAGCCAATTTTCTCACATCTGCAAAATGTTGATGAGCCTATGGCAATCGATGATAGTTTTCCTAATGACCACCTATTCTCCATTGCAACAAAAGCACCCTGGTATGTTGATATTGCTAACTATCTGGTTTCACAAAAGGTACCTCCACACTTCTCTCCAAAGGAAAAGCGGTTACTAATATAGAAAATTTTCAACTTTTCATGGATTGTTGATTGTTTATTCTATACTGGCCCCGACCAAGTATTGAGAAGATGCATTCGAGAGGATGAAACTTATGACATCCTCCAGGCTTTTCATGATGAGCCTTGTGGAGGACATTTTGTTGCCAAAAGGATAGCCATGAAGGTACTTAATATTCATTACTATTGGCCATCCCTCTACAAGGATTCAACCAATTACACTAGAAAGTGTGATCGATGCCAGAGGATGGGGCGGCCTACTAATTCTGATGAGATGCCATTCTTTCCTCAGGTTGTCGCGACTCCATTTGATAAATGGGGAATCAATTTTTTCGGTCCCATCACTCCTGCATCTGATGATAATTCATACATACTCATATGTACTGGTTATGTAACCAAGTGGGTGGAGGTCAGAGCCATGAAGCATGCCCGAGATAACAGAGTTACATAGTTTCTGTATGAGGAGATATTCACATGCTATGGTGTACCCCATGAGTTAGTCACTTACCAAGGAGCTCAATTTACCTCCACATTGATTACTACTCTAATGAATGAGTATAATGTTCACTACCGAAAAATCAAGCCCCTATCACCCATAGGCGAATGGTCAGGCAGAAATCACTAATAGGAAGATAGAAGCTATCCTCACGAAGATAGTTTAATTGCATAAGAAATATTGGAGCAGTCACCTCCAAGAAGTAGTATGGGCCTACCGCACTACATGGAAAACCACAGCAGGGTTTACCCCTTTTGAGTTCGTATATGGAAAAATAGTTGTGATGTCGATTGAGTTTGAACGTAAGACTTTACGAATGACATTGCAGGTAAACATTGATCTTACTGAGGCACAATGCGACAGGATCCTATAGCTTAACCAGCTGGATGAGATAAGGAAGGCATCCCTACAGTACACAGAGTTGGTTTAGACACAACAGAAAAAGTGGCATGATTCTCACATCCTTTCCAAACAGTTTGCTCCTGGTAACTGGGCTCTTTTGTATGACTCAAGATTCCAAGAAAACCAAGGTAAGCTTACAACACGTTGGCTTGGCCCTTATGAGATTATTCATGTTTATTCTAATGGAGCAATTCAACTATCCACCATCGACCCTATATGTTTCAAGTTACTGGTGAATGGCCATAGGCTCCACCTATACCATAAACTACAGACAAAGGTTGATTTCTTGCGGCAGTTTGAGATTTCTTTTGCAGTCGCTGAACCTCGTGCAGCCATAGAACCTCCTGCAGCTGAATAACCTCCTCCTCCTCCTGCTGACAACTTTCCTGCAGCTGAAGGACCTCCTGCAGCCAAAAAACCTCCTCCAACTGAAGACTTTCATGCAACTGAAGGACCTCTTCCTACTAAGGGCATTCTTGTAGCCAATCGGAGTAATTATTTGCTCCGGTCATCTCTTTGAAAATTTCCCACATGCAGTCATAATAAAAGTTTTGTTTCCCACAAAAATATCTTTTCCATAACAAAAACGTCATTCCATCCGCTTTTTCATCATCTTTTTCTGCCATCCATGCATTCACGTCACCTCATTATTGCGCCAGCTCAAATTTTTACTCTGCCAACATCATCAAATCTTTCTGGATTTGTGCATTTAACGTTATAATATTCAAAGGTACGCATTACTTTATTGTCTCAAAATTTTTTTTTACTTCATTTAATATGATTATGACACATTGTAATTAATAAGAGTGATTCGTCCATGATTTTGCCATACATTGCCATGCAAGTGAGGACACTTGTCATTTTTTTGTAGCGGGCAGTAAATAGAGTTTTGTGTATAATAAATGAAATATCCCATCAGCTCAAAACTTACATCATATCCAAATCAGTTGTCATAATTACCAATCTTTGTCATTACTATTTTTTCTACCCGAATTGTACTAAGCTGTCATATCAAAAATTATGATTTGACAACCCTTGCGTGTAAACTATCGAAACTAGCCTTGTTTTTAACTCAAAATTTTAGCTTAACTTCACATCATTATTTCAAAATCTTCTGTTGTGTCTTTTCTATCTGGAAAAACTAAAAAAATTTCATTCCAATTCTGGGCACATAAGAGAGATTTTCAGCAAAAACAGAGTAGAGACTATCGGTGGAGTAAGGCGATTTTTTTTGAGTTTCTCAGACATTGTTGGAATTTCAAACAACGGAATGGGTTGTTCTCCTATACGGCATGAACCATGAAACCACTTGGTATTGTTAGAAGACCAGGACAACATTCAAGTTTTTAATAGAGTAGGTTGGCTCACCTATTTTGTTAGGTTAAATGGGTATGACGAAGATACGACACTGGAATTTTTGAGAACATACAGCAATGGCGTTGCATATGTTAAGGGGTCACGAATTGAAGCTTCAAAAGCACAAATTGCTGAAGTCTCTAGACTTCCTTCTGCAGGTGAAGCATTTCCACATGGGCATGACGCACGAACAACTAGAGTGGAATTTGCGTTGCCAGCAGACACCCCAATGGATTACAGTAAACAAGGGGTAAAGCGGACATCTCTTCCAGGTAAATTTCCTCAGTTGGTCATTCATGTCATAAGGTACATTACCTATGAAGGATATTGTTTCTTCTTGCATACAGTTCACTTTAAATTGTTGAGCCATTTATGACATAACCGTTTAGTAAATGTTCCAATTTTTCTTTATGCCCTTTTGAACGTAAGTGTTAAAGAGATACGGAAGGGATGGAAGAACGCAATGACCCACCATAATTTAATTAAACTATTTGTCGAAAGGTCACTGAGGGATGTCTCTCCCATGTCCTAGGATAGATTTATTTTGGCACCTCATGTTGAATTGCATGGAGAGGGGCCACAGCCCGAGAATCAAGAAGAACAGGGAAATACCCCTGATGAGGAAGAAGAATTTGGTGAACAAGATGAACCCTTGAGGAATTCTTCTCCTTTGGGAGTTAATGAGGAGAATGTTCCCTCCAGCCATCCAAACCCTACTTTAGGGAGTGGAGAAACTGAGGTTCCTACAGTTTCTTGGCAAAAAGATAAAAAGAGGAAGGGCAAAGCAAAAATGCAAGAATATATGAGTCAGGATATTCCTATGTCTACTATTTCTCCTGCGGCCACACCTACCAAGAAAAGTAAACTTTCACAGAAGCAACCTGCAGCCTCTAATGATACCCCATTGCGTAGAAGTGTTCATTTGAACACGACACAACCAGACGATAAAAGTTCTCCTGTTACGGTTGATGATTCTCATGTCTCCTCGGAGGAACCCTTACAGAAACAAATGCAAATAGGCAGTCCTATTGCTGAATGCCAAGGTATGATGGAAAAGGATGCTGCAGCCGCTGAGGTGATTCGAGAAGCAGTGTACATAATACCGGAAGTAACAAAGCCTAAAGTTTTTGAAATAGAATCTTCTTCTCTACAGGAAGGCAGTCACAGGGAAAGTCCCCTTATTCTAGAAAATGTGCCAGTTTGTCCAAAGAAAGAGGAAGACCCACAAGCAATCAAGGCAGTCCCACATTGGCAACCTGAGGAGGTAATTGTTCACTCTCTATCGGTTGACTATTTCAAGGCAATGCAATATCAAAAATTGATGTGGGAACTGGAAAAGAAAAAATTAAGAAGGGAGATTGAAAGAAAACAACAAGAAATTGAATTTCTACAGAATAAGGTAAATAACATTGCATATATAATTCTAGAATTGATGGAATGCAGACCACCACCACGGGTTTATGCCCTATGCCTCAAGGAGCAATTTTTCTGGTTAAAGTAATGAGAGTCCTCGGGGATGTTAGCTCAGGCATAGAAACCCCACATGAATTTGTGGCTGCATGCAACACATCACCTGATTGTGTTTAGAATCTGCTATGTGAATTGTACATACACAATTATGTTGTTCCTTTTAATACTGACTGGAACCCCCTTCTTTTTATTGGTGATATACATTTGTCTGCCCTTGTTTCCTGGATTCAAAATGAAATAAATTATGGTGAGCATTTACATAAGTACATAATATTGGAAAAATCCATTTCATTGCCCCTACGTCCTGAAAGTTGCTCACCATGACAACTTTACTATGATTGGTTGCAAATTGTATATGGATTTCATGGTTCTGCACTGAGGAAATAGATTTTGGAAAGCCGTGAGGAAGTTTTCTTGACATTTGAAAAATTGTCATTATCAGATGCGGACAGGGAAGCTGAAGGGTTAAAATAGAGATGGGAAAGACTTCCCCTGGCACTTAAGAAGGCATAGCCACATAGTCTGATTAACTTGCGGGCTACAATGCAGCATGTTAGTTGGTATATATGCCAGGGAAGATAACCACGGCCTGAGTGATGGTTGCCACTCACCTTCCAGCCTCCCCTTCTTTTATGGCCCTTCTACAACTATGTGGATGATGAAATAGATGAATAATAGGAACTGAGCAGATGGGTAAAGATGGAGCGCACAAATGGGTTCTACTGGCACGTTGGCACCTCCATGGCTGGAGAAACACTGGAAGGAGACCTTCGGGTTCTTGTCAAAATCTAGAATGTCTTAGTGCCTGAGGACAGGCAATAGTCTTCATAGGGGGCATAAGGATAGGCCATTTAGTGGCATCTTTTAGATACCTTAGAAATTTTGTTAGGTCCTTTCTTATGTTTTCTATTATTATTCTGGATTGATCCAGGTGGAGATAGTTGAGTGAAGACTTGGCGAGTGCAATAATTTTCTTGATGAAATCTAGGAGAGAGTGGGAAGTTAGATCTTTTTTCTATGCAGTTCTTTCCTCTCTTCTTGACCGATTATATTTCTTGTTTTCTAGTTTTCCTTTCTGTTAGATGGTTGTAATAAAATATCTGCCTTTTCTTAGGGCATGTGGAGTTTAGCAGTTAGATGTTTTTCCCTTTAAATAAAGCCCCGCTCCTGTGTGAGAAGGAGGCCAGTAGTATTATTATTATAGTTGCATTTTTTTATTTCACTGTTACTGAGAATTCTTGTACTTTGTTATTCAATTTAATGAGAAAATGAAATTTTGAGTTCAATCTTGTGTAATTGAGTGTTCTGGGTACTCACCCAAGGGGGCCCACTTGGTGAGGAATCAATAGTTAGATTCATTCTAGTTAGCTCATTTTCCTGCATTTCTGTTATTTTAATTCCTGTACTGAACAGCTCATCCAGCCAAAGCCACAGGACAACTACCGCTTCCTACGGTCGAGCGGCAGAGTAAGTAAGGCATTATAGTTGTTTGTGTGCACTCTTCCATCCTGCTAGCAACATCCATTTCCTTTATTTATCTTCAAGCATCTACTTTCACAACAATAGTTTAGATTTCCTTTAAGTATTCATTTCATGCAGTGATAGTATAGTTTCCTTTCGAAAGCATTTATTTCCTGCAGCCATAGAGTAGTTCCTTTCTAGCATTTATTTCCTGCAACAATTATAGAATGATTGGTTGAGAATGTACTTGGTGCATATATTTTAATGGCTCGTTTCAAGTAACACGTCCTTGGGTTTGACATATTAAATGAGTTTATTATAAAGTGGATGAAGTGCTTAGTTGGATGTCCAATCCCTGAGTTAAAGGATTATGCCTAGTTTCTGAGCCTTTATAACAAGCAATCACACACCATAACTCATATGATGTATTTCCATATTTCTTTTGGTACAAAACTTTGTTCAATGTGTACACAACAGTATGTACTACTTCTCTCTAGTAGATTTCCTTTAAACTTGCTTCCTTCAACATTGTTCTTACTGCTTCCTAAATTGTTTGATTCGTCCTTTCCACTACATCTGTAGACACCTAAAATTGACTAGGTGTATCTCAAGCATTCAAAATTGTAAATCTCAGTCAAATGCCTTAAAATCCCATCTCAATGCAAAACAAATAGATCAAATCAAATGGACATTTATCAAATCAAGTGGAGAAAAATCAAATCAAATTAAAAGATCAAATAATCATGAAATCAAATAATTAAATTCAAGCCTAAAGGGATTAATCAAATTATGCAATTGATTTTAATCAATCAATTGTATAGTTCAAATCAAAAGGATCAAATCCAGCCCATTCACCCTTCCATGGCTAAATTAAATAAATGATTGAGTTACTTAATTCTTAATTTCTTTGAGACAACCAACCAACTTTCCCTCCATTTGAGAACACCTCAAATCTTTTGACTTAACCAAAGTTTGATCATGATCAACTTTCCCTCCATTTGAGAACACCTCGAAGCTTTTGACTTAAACAAAGTTTGAGAAAGTGCTTGGTGCATATATTTTGCTGGCCCATTTCAAGTAACACATCCCTGGGTTTGACATATTAAATGAGTTTATTATAAAGTGGATGAAGTGCTTATTTGGATGTCCAATCCATGATTTAAAGGATTATGCCTAGTTTCTGAGCCTTTATAACAAGCGATCATTTTTGGCACCGCTGCCAGGGATGGTGCCGAGCCTGGTTCTTATTCAACCACTCCTAGGATTTGTCTTCATGCTTTCATTCCCTTCTTTAAGTAGATTAAGCCTTATCTTGAAAAATCAAGCCACTATTCACATCATTGTTGACGCTATTGTTGAGCTCCCTGAAGCCCTTTCATCATCCTCAACTTTTGAGAGTGACTTTCGTGGGTTCTTCCAAGAACAACCAGAAGCCAATCTATTTGCTGAAGCCTTTGCCAATCTAGAACTACAAAATCCTCAAGAAGAAAATCCTTGGTAGTTAGTCATCTACCAACCTCAGAACCCCCCTCAAAATGCACCTCTGCAACAAGGAAGGATGGCTAATCCCACTACATTTCCTTTCCCCATCTCTGATCAGCGAGATAATAACAACCTCAAAAATATTCCCTCTTCTACTCTTCCAAAATTTTATGGCCTTGTCATAGAGGACCCGGATACCTTTATCTTTGAGTTTGATATCCTTTGTAGGAGCTATGACTACACCACCGATTCCCACAGGCTTAAGCTCTTCCCTGCAACACTTAAAGAGTCTACATTGCGATGGTTTATGGGCTTAGGACAAGATGTTGTCCATAATTGGGATGAAATGAAGGATGCTTTCTTGCTAAAATATAAGGAGTACTATCAAGGGAATGATATGCGAGGGGATGACATCTTTAAGATGTCACAGAAGGAGGATAAGAATCTTGAGGATTATGTCTCAAGATTCATGTTCAGTTTGCGGAAGAATACTCAACACGAGCTCAATGAAGAATCTCAGAAGTTGCTCTTTTTGTGAGGCATTCATGATAGATGCACAGAGGCACTAGACTTAATGGTCAGAGGGGATATCACCCAGGCATGATGGGATGATATCTGGAAGATTTTCCTTAAATACTCAAGAGATTTTGTTAAGAAAGAAAGAGGATATAGGTCCACTCTGGGGAAGTCCAATGGTGTTGGTGCTTCATGGACCGAGATAACCAATCTATTGTCTGATTTTAAGCAAGATATCATAAACAACATGGCCACCCAGCTGGACACCATGCAGGCTAAGAAGAAACATGAGGAAGCAGCGGCCATGCTAGTAGATTTATGTCCACATTGTAGATAGAAGAAGAGAGACTACAGATGCAAACTAGATGCTAACATGGAGACTACACAAATGTCGACAGATTACAAACCAGTTGATCTAGAGGATGAGAATTTGTTCTTCATCGCTCAACGATGACCATGGGTACAGAGACAAGGTATGCCCCAGGATCCTCTTTCATTTAGTGGTCCTTTTTATAATAATCAATGGCAACCCCCCATGAATTACCAAAATCCTCCCTACAATAACTCCCAGAATCAGTGGAAGAATTACCACAATCCACAGTGGCCAGACCCTCAAGGAGGTTGGCAACAACCTCAAGGGGTGTGGCATCCACCACAAGGTAATTGGTAGCAAAACCCAGAGTGGCGAGGCGGCCAGCAATGGGCAAATCAAACACAAGGATTTTTTCCACCACCTATGCAGCCTCCACAATAGCAATCTCTTTCACCACCCACTGCAGCTACTAATCCACCTCCTAAGCCTACTCAGTTACCTACTTAGCTGTAGCTGAATCCTACCAATCAACCTCCTCCACCGTAGTAAAATGTGTATACTACACACCAGTCGCAGTATCCCATGCAATACCCCGCGTATGCAATTAACCTTGATGATATTCACCTGCGATCTGGTACCACTCTGCCTACACATGAGCCTCCTGTAATCGCTAAAATAACTTCTAAGGAGCCCAATCAACCTAACAATCCATCTAATCTAGTAGCCCCTGCATCACTAGCTAAGACCAATCAGCCTACCATTCCTCCTTTCCCATAAATATTGCAGTAGAGCAATCCGAAGACCACTAATGAATCAACTTTCAATATCCTAGACTAACTAAAGAATGTCAGCGTCCAAATTTCCCTTTTCCAAGAAATCAAATATGTTCCCACATATGGAAAATCCATCAAGGAAGCTTGCTTTAAAAAGCATGGCCACAAGAAGAAGGATCCCCAAACTGTCCATGTCCTGGGAAAACTAGTAGACATCATGTTAGGGAAGCTTACCATCCCAAAATATTCTGACCTTGGCAACCCTGTTACCGAGGTCATTATTAATGGGACTACTAAAAAAATGCCTTGATTGATCTTGGAGCCGCGATTAATGTCATGACCAAGGACATTATGCAACCCCTTGGTATCACCAACCTCCACAATACACCTACTGTCCTACATCTCACAGACGGTTCGACTATAAAGTTTGATGGAGTGGTGGAGGACATTTTGGTTGACCTAAAGTCTTGGTCCCACACTGCAGATTTCATGATCCTCTCGCCAAAGCTACCCTAGGAGGCTATCCAATTATTTTGGGATGTCCTTGGCTAGCTAGCACTGATGCCTACGTCAGTTTTCAGTCATGAGATATGACCATTTCTGATGGCCAGCACACCAAAACTTTTGCCTTGTATCCTCCTGCTCAACCTCATATGGAATTAGCCTCTCCCATATGGCCATATGTAGGAGAGGAAGCTGAAGTTATTAATTCAGTCTCCCAATTAATGATGTTAACAAGGGATCCCTTCCTGCAGCTTCAGGAGAAAGATAAAGTAATCTCCAACAGCCTGCATAACCAGTATGGATCAAACTTGGACCCTTTGGATAGTTCCTTCCAGAACTACTCCCTACAGCCATTGTACTCTGATTACCAAATATCTTCCCTTGTATCCAACCAGCTCTATCACCAAATGCTTCCTTATGAGATCCAATTACCCTCATTGACGAATGCATCTATGGTAGATCTCACGAAGCAACTGGAAGTTTCCCCTGAACGCTACTTAAACATTAACATAAAACTTTCTCCTCAACAACAAACATCATTGACCAAGCTACTGAAGACTCATGCTACAACTTTTGCCTAGGATTATGCTGATATGAAAGTTGTGGACCCAAAGTTATGCACTCATAGGATCTTCCTAAAGGAGGACAAACCCTCGGTAAGGCAATTTCAAAGACATGTCAACCCTGCCCTTCGTCAGATAGTCAAAGCAAAACTCCAAAAACTCCTTAAATCTAGTTTCATATATCCAATATCAAACAGCCAGTGGGTTTCCCCACTAGTCATAGTTCCTAAGAAAGGTGGCAAGTGGAGTGTGTGTAGACTACAAAGATCTTAACAATGCCAACAAAAAGGACCATTTCCCTCTTCCATTCATTAACTCGGTCTTGGATTCTCTAGCATGAAATAAATACTTTTCTTTATTGGATGGGTACAGTGGATACAATCAGATCCGGATTCTTCTAGAGGATTAGGAAAAGACCACATTCACCTGCCCATGGGGGACTTTTTCTTATTAAGTTTTTCCATTTGGCCTTTGTAATGCTCCTGATACTTTCCAGCGGGCGGTTATCAACATTTTTGCTGATATTTCCCATGACTGTATGGAGATCTGCATGTACAACTTTACAACTTATGGGGAAACTTATGAGGAAGCATTGGAAAATCTGGAAAAATTCCTCACCAGATGCAAGGAACACAACTTTTCTTTGAACAACAAGAAGTGTTTTATGATGATGCAAGAAGGAGTAGTGCTTGGTCACTATATTTCTGCTCTTGGCATTCAGGTAGACCCGACCAAAATTGAAGTCATTGTGAATCTATCTACCCCAGCCAAACAAAAGGATGTCAGAAGCTTCCTTGGCCATGCTGGGTATTACAGAAGATTCATAAAGGACTTCAGCAAGATGGCCAATCCTATGTATTCACTGCTCACTAAAGATGCTGACTTTATCTGGACATCACACTGTGATGAAGCTTTCTTGCAACTGAAGTCTGTACTTACTCAGACACATGTCCTACGAGGTCCTAAATGGGCACTCCCATTCCACATACATATAGATGCCTTTGATCATGTCATTGGAGCAGTT
The DNA here is from genome assembly GCA_018584345.1 of Thuja plicata. NCBI lineage: Eukaryota > Viridiplantae > Streptophyta > Pinopsida > Cupressales > Cupressaceae > Thuja > Thuja plicata. The sequence goes on along the minus strand of MU225678.1, from coordinate 533,110 downwards.
CTTGTATAGAAGGAAGGTACACTAGAACATGCCATTTACTTTATTAGTAAAAATCTGCAAGGAGCTAAGTTGAACTACACAGTTACCGAAAAAGAGCTATTGGTTGTTATCTATGCTCTGAACAAATTCCACCATTATGTCACTGGTTACCAAATCTTTGTGTATACGGACCATGCAGCTATTAAGTACTTAGCTAACAAACTTGCCATAATATGGAGGTTAGCTAGATGGTTGTTGTTGCTACAAGAGTTTGATATTACCATCATAGATAAGCCAGGAAGATCAAATTTGGTGGCCAATTTTGTCTCACACCTGCAGAATGTTGATGAACCTATGGCAATCGATGACAGTTTTCCTAATGACCACCTGTTCTCCATTGCAGCAAAAGCACCCTAGTATGGTAATATTGCTAACTATCTGGTTTCACAAAAGGTACCTCCACACTTCTCTCCAAAGGAAAAGCGGTTACTAATAGAGAAAACTTTCAACTTTTCATGGATTGTTGATTGTTTATTCTATACTGGCCCCGACCAAGTATTGAGAAGATGCATTTAAGAGGATGAAACTTATGACATCCTCCGGGCTTGTCATGATGAGCCCTATGGAGGATGTTTTGTTGCCAAAAGGACAGCCATGAAGGTACTTAATACTGGTTATTATTGGCCATCCCTCTACAAGGATTCAACAAATTACACCAGAAAGTGTGATCGATGCCAGAGGATGGGGCGACCTACTAAATCTGATGAGATGCCACTCTTTCCTCAGGTTGTTGTGACTCCATTTGATAAATGGGGAATCAATTTTTTTGGTCCCATCACTCCTGCATATGATGATAATTCATACATACTCGTATGTACTGATTATGTAACCAAGTGGGTGGAGGTCAGAGCCATGAAGCATGCCTGAGATAACATAGGTGCATAGTTTCTATATGAGGAGATATTCACACACTATGGTGTACCCCATGAGTTAGTCACTGACCAAGGAGCTCAATTTACCTCCACATTGATTACTGCTCTGATGAACGAGTATAATATTCGCTACCAAAAAATCAAGCCCCTATCACCCACAGGTGAATGGTCAGGCATAAATCACTAATAGGGAGATATAAGTTATCCTCATGAAGACAGTTTAGTTGCAGAAGAGATATTGGAGCAGTCACCTCCAAGAAGTAGTATGGGCCTACCGCACTACATGGAAAACCACAACAGGGTTTACCCCTTTTGAGTTAGTATATGGAAAAATAATTGTGATGTCGATTGAGTTTGAACGTAAGACTTTATGAATGACATTGAAACTAAACATTGATCTTACTGAGGCACAACGTGACAGGATCCTACAGCTTAACCAGCTAGATGAGATAAGTAAGGCATCCCTACAGTACACAGAGTTGGTTTAGACACAGCAGAAAAAGTGGCATGATTCTCATATCCTTTCCAAACAGTTTGCTCCTGGTGACTGGGCTATTTTGTATGACTCAAGATTCCAAGAAAAATAAGGTAAGCTTACAACACGTTGGCTTGGCCCTTGTGAGATTATTCATGTTTATTCTAATGGATCAATTCAGCTATCCACCATCGACCCTATACGTTTCAAGTTACTAGTGAATGGTCATAGGCTCCACCTATACCATAAACTACAGACAAAGGCCAATTTCTTGGGGAAGTTTGAGATTTCTTTTGCAGCCGCTGAACCTCGTGCAACCACAGAACATCCTACAACTGAAGAACCTCCTCCTCCTACTGACAACTTTCCTGCAACTAAAGGACCTCCTGCAACCAAAAGCCTCCTCCAGCTGAAAACTTTCCTATAGCTGAAGGACCTCTTCCTGCTGAGGGCATTCTTGCAGCCAACCGGAGTAATTATTTGCTCCAGTCATCTCTTTGAAAATTTCCCACATGCAGTCATAATAAAATTTTTGTTTCCCACGAAAATCTCTTTTCCATAACAAAAATGTCATTCCATCCACTTTTTCATCATCTTTTCCATAACAAAAACTTCATCCCATCAACTCAAAACTTACGTCATATCCAAATCAGCTTTCATAACTACCAGTCTTTGTCATTACTATTTTTTCTACCTGAATTGTACTGAGCTGTCATATCAGAAATTATGATTTGACAACCCCTGCGTGTAAACTATCGAAACCAGCCTTGTTTTTAACTCAAAATTTTAGCTGAACTTCACATCATTATTTCAAAATCTTCTATTGTGTCTTGTCTATCCGAAAACACTAAAAAAATTTCATTCCAATTTTGGGCACGTCAGAGAGATTTTCAGCAAAAATAGAGTAGAGAGTATTTGTGGAGTAAGGCGATTGTTTTTTAGTTTCTCAGACATTGTTGGAATTTCAAACAACAGAATGGGTGGTTCTCCTATACGGCATGAACCATGAAACCACTTGGTATTGTTAGAAGACCAAGACAACATTCAGGTTTTTAACAGAGTAGGTTGGCTCACCTATTTTGTTAGGTTAAATGGGTGTGACGAAGATACAACACTGGAATTTCAGAGAACATACAACAATGGCATTGCATATGTTAAGGGGTTGCAAATTGAAGCTTCGGAAGCACAAAATGCTGAAGTCTCTAGACTTCCATCTACAAGTGAAGCATTTTTAGATGGGCACAACGCACGAACAACTAGAGCAAAATTTGCGTTGCCAGCAGATGCCCCAATGGATTACAGTAAACAAGGGGTAAAGTGGACATCTCTTCCAGGGAAATTTCCTCAGTTGGTTGTTCATGTCATAAGGTACATTACCTATCAGGGTCATTTTTCCTTCTTGCATACAGTTCACTTTAAATTGTTGAGCCATTTATGACATAACCATTTAGTAAATGTTCCAAATTTTCTTTACGCCATTTTGAACTTAAGTGTTGAAGAGATACGGAAGGGACGGTAGAACGCAACGACCTGCCATAATTTAATTAAATTATTTGTGGAAAGGTCACTGAGGGATGTCTCTCCCATGTCTTTGGATAGATTTATTGTGGCACCTCATGTTGAATTGCATGGAGAGGGGCCACGGCCCGAGAATCAAGAAGAACAGGGAAATACCCCTGATGAGGAAGAAGAATTTGGTGAACAAGATGAACCCTTGAGGAATTCTTCTCATTTGGGAGTTAATGAGGAGAATTTTCCCTCTAGCCATCCAAACCCTACTTTAGGGAGCGGAGAAATCGAGGTTCCTACAATTTCTCGGCAAAAAGATAAAAAGAGGAAGGGCAAAGAAAAAATGTGAGAATATATGAGTCAGGATATTCCTATGTCTACTATTTCTCCTGCGGCCACACCTACCAAGAAAAGGAAACTTTCACAGAAGCAACCTGCAGCCTCTACTGATACCCCATTGCACAGAAGTGTTTGTTTGAACAAGACACAACCAGACAACAAAAGTTCTCCTATTACGGCTAACGATTCTCTTGTCTCCTTGGAGGAACCCTTACAGGAACAACCGCAACAGGCAGTCCTATTGCTGAATGCCAAGGTACGATGGAAAAGGATCCTGCAGCCACTGAGGTGATTAAAGAAGCAGTGTGTATAATACCATAAGTAACACAGCCTAAAGTTTCCGAAAGAGAATCTTCTTCTCTATAGGAAGGCAGTCACGGGGAAAGTCCCCTTGTTCCAGAAAATGTGCCAATTTGTTCAAAGAAAGAGGAAGACCCACAAGCAGTCAAGGCAGTCTCACATTGGCAACCTGAGGAGGTAATTGTTCACTCTCTGTCGGTTGACTATTTCAATGCAATGCAATATCAAAAATGAATGTGGGAACTGCAAAAGATAAAATTAAGAAGGGAGATTGAAAGAAAACAACAAGAAATTGAATTTCTACAGAATAAGGTAAATAACATTGCATATATAATTCCAGAATTAATGGAATGTAGACCACCACCACGGGTTTATGCCCTATGCCTCAAGGAGCAATTTTTCTGTTTAAATTAATGAGAGTCCTTAGGGATGTTAGCTCAGGCATAGAAACCCCACATGAATTTGTGGTTGCATACAACACATCATCTGATTGTGTTTAGAATCTGATATGTGAATTGTACATGCACAATTATGTTGTTCCTTTTAATACTGACTAGAACCCCCTTCTTTGTATTGGTGATATACATTTGTCTGCCCTTGTTTCCTAGATTCAGAATGAAATAAATTATGGTGAGCAATTACATAAGTACAGAATCTTGGAAAAATCCATTTCATTGCCCCTACGTCCTAAAAGTCGGTCACCACGACAATTTTACTATGATTGGTTGCAAATTGTATATGGATTTCATGATTCTGCACTGAGGAAACAAATTCTAGAAAGCCGTGAGGAATTTTTCTCGACATTTGAAAAATTGTCATTATAAGATGGGGACAGGGAAGCTGAAGGGTTAAAATAAAGATGGGAAAGAATTCCCCTAGCACTTAAGAAGGCATAGCCACACAGTCTGATTAGCTTGTAGGCTACAATGCAGCATGTTAGTTGGTATATATGCCAAGGAAGACAACCACGGCCCGAGCGATGGTTGCCACTCACCTTCCAGCCTCCCCTAATTTTATGGCCCTTCTACAACTGTGTGGATGATGAAATAGATGAATAATAGGAACTGAGGAGATGGGTAAAGATGGAGTGCACAAATGGGTTCTACTGGCACGTTGGCACCTCCATGGTTGGAGAAACATAGGAAGGAGACCTTCAAGTTCTTGCCAAAATCTAGAATGTCTTAGTGCCTGAGGACCGACACAAGTCTACGTAGGGGGCATAATGATAGGCCATTTTAATGGCGTCTTTTAGATACCTTAGAAGAACTTTTGCTAGGTCCTTTCTTATGTTTTATGTTATTATTCTAGATTGATCCAGGTAGAGACAGTTGAGCGAAGACTTGGCAAGTGCAATAATTTTCTTGATGAAATCTAGGAGAGAGTGGGAAGTTAGATCTGTTGTCTATGCAGTTCTTTCCTCTCTTCTTGACCGATTATATTTCTTGTTTTCTAGTTTTCCTTTCTGTTAGATGGTTGTAATAAAAGCTCTGCCTTTTCTTAGGGCATGTGGGGTTTAGCAGTTAGATGTTTTTCCCTTTAAATAAAGCCCTGCTCCTGCGTGAGAAGGAGGGCATTAGTATTATTATTATAGTTGCATTCTGTTATTTCACTGTTACTGAGAATTCTTGTACTTTGTTATTCAAGTTAATGAGAAAATGAAGTTTTGAGTTCAATCTTGTGTAATTGAGTGTTCTGGGTACTCACCCAAGGGGGCCCACTCGGTGAGAAATCAATAGTTAGATTCATTCTCGTTAGGTCATTTTCCTGCATTTCTATTATTTTAATTCCTATGCTAAACAGCTCATGCAGCCAAAGCCATAGGACATCTACCGCTTCCTACGGTCGAGTGGCAGAGTAACTAAGGCATTATAGTTGTTTGTGTGCACTCTTCCATCCTGCTAGCAACATTCATTTCCATCATTTATTTTCAAGCATCTACTTTCACAACAATAGTTTAGATTTCCTTTAAGTATTCATTTCATGCATCGATAGTATAGTTTCCTTTCGAAAGCATTTATTTCCTGCAGCCATAGAGTAGTTCCTTTCTAGCATTTATTTCCTGCAACAATTATAGAATGATTGGTTGAGAAAGTGCTTGGTGCATATATTTTAATGGCCCGTTTCAAGTAACACGTCCCTGTGTTTGACATATTAAATGAGTTTATTATAAAGTGGATGAAGTGCTTAGTTGGATGTCCAATCCCTGAGTTAAAGGATTATGCCTAGTTTCTAAGCCTTTATAACAAGCAATCACACACCATAACTCATATGATGTATTTCCATATTTATTTTGGTACAAAACTTTGTTCAATGTGTACACAATAGTATGTACTGCTTCTCTCCAGTAGATTTCCTTTAAACTTGCTTCCTTCAACATTTTTCTTACTGCTTCCTAAATTGTTTTATTCGTCCTTTCCACTACATCTGTAGACACCTTAAATTGACCAGGTGTATCTCAAGCATTCAAAATTGTAAATCTCAGCCAAATGCCTTAAAATTCGATCTCAATGCAAAAAAAATGGAGCAAATCAAATGGACATTTATCAAATCAAGTGGACAAAAATAAAATCAAATTAAAACATCAAATAATTAAATTCAAGCCTAAAGGGATTAATCAAATTATGCAATTGATTTTAATCAATCAATTGTATAGTTCAAATCAAAAGGATCAAATCCAACCCATTCACCCTTCCATGGCTAAATTAATTAAATGATTGAGTTATTTAATTCCTAATTTCTTTGAGACACCCAACCAAAGTTCCATCCATTTGAGGACACCTCAAAGCTTTTAACTTAAGCAAAGTTTGATCATGATCAACTCACTCTACCCCCTACCCTTGGGAAAATGCTATAAATAAAAGCCATTTCCTTTGTGTTTGGGATCCAAGAATTCAAGAGCAAAATCATCCTTATTATAGGCATTTGGAGAGCTTTTGAGAGCTTTTGATCATATTTCAGCATTTGCATAGCATTTAGTATATCATGTTTAGGAGCATTTGTTGTTTTCTAACACATCTTGGAGCATTTTGAGCATTTTAAGCTATATTAGAGCATTATTTATCATTTATTTCTCGTTCTAGGATTTTCCTTGAGAGAGATTAAGACTGAGAGCTCTCTTAACAAAGCTTAGATAGAGAACCATGAGATGATATGGATTTTTAGCTTCAATTCTTCAATTAAATAGCATTTTTTTTCCACAGAATTATTGCTTATTATCCTAATTTCATGAAGGTGTTAATCTTACACACACAAATGGCGCCTACCGTGGGGCTCTAAGCCTCATTTCTAACATTTTTATCATAATATTTTTTCGTGTTTTACTTTGTTCTTGGTGTTATTTTGCAGAAAACAGGAGAAGAGCCGCCTATGCGATATTCAGAGTCGCCTAGGAACAATAAAACGCCGCCTACAGGGCTTCTTTCGTCTCTGTCTTTCATTCTTCAGTCGCGTGCTAGATAAAATGTGCCGCCTGATAGATAAAGTGTGTCTCCGGCTAGATAAAGTGTGCCGCCTACTATTTTTCAAGAGCCACTTACCAACAACCTTTGGCCGCCTCTTATACTTTCTGTGACCGCCTGTTAATTTTGTTTAGCCGCCTGTGATTTGTTAAAAGCCACTTAGTAGGATTTAAAAGCCGCTTTGAAATCTTCTATTTACGCGTGAAAGGATATAAATGCCGCCTTTTAGCTGGTAAATGCCACGTAAATGTTTCTGCATTAAATCAGGGTTTTATTGATTTACTCACTATTTTAACTCTCTGTGTTTTTCTGTCCCGCAGATGAAAAATCACCCAAAGGTGTAGAAACCAGAGAAGCGAGTCACAAGGCTCAGCAAAGAGGTGAGAATCAAGACTAAAAATGATAAACAAATACATGCAGCCAATCTTTTAGAGAGTTTATTTGAGGAGGAACACTTATATGATCACTACATTAAAGTGTTTTTTGCTTACAAGAGACAATTTCCCACTCTTTAATTGATTTTTTATGCCTAGTTCTTTTAAAGCTTTGATTCAATAAGATTTTCATTAAAAGAGATTTTAGGAGGAAATTTTTTATTTTAGTTTTTCCATGTTTTCTTCACTTTGTCCCTCTTTGCGTTGACTAACTTGTTGGAGGAGCCAGAGTGGGAACGATCGCCACCAGGTGAGTGAAAATAAGCCAAAACATTCAAAAATGCACCTAGCCTTGATAGCTTCGAAAAACCAGGTATTTATCTAATCAAGATTGCATTGCTTAACTTGTGGCAAAATTCTTTGAATCTAGTATAATTAGGGACACCCTACTATTTTCCATTCAAATGAGACATTAGGTATATGCTCTCAACTTTTTGAAGTTGATCAAAAAACCAAAAGTGTCAAGTTTGGGTGGTAAAAAAAGGGAGGATTAATTGAACCACGCATCTAATTTTTTAAGAACCTCCTTGTCAAGAGGTTGAAAACGAACAATTTTGTTTGAGGTGTTTGGAACAAAGAAAAACAATAGGGATATGCTCTTCACTCTTTGAGTGAATCAGATTCCCAAACTTGTTGGACTGAGTTCAATTCTTGCTTTCCATATTCATGTTAGCTAAATAGAGCTTTAAAGGGCCTGCCTCCCTAGAATTGCCTTACGAGGATGGTGAGAGGGAACGACCCAAAGTGGGAGATATTCTCTTTTACCATGATGTCGTCCGACCCACTATAAATAAATGCACTTTACCTTAATCAGAAAGTGATTAAAACTTGTGCAAGCCATCCTCACTTCCTCTAGTAGTCCTTTGGGATTGCGCAAAATTGTACTTTTGTGCGTGTGGGAAGCCCGCAAGGGGGTAAAGGATCTTGTCAAGATTTAGACCGGAATAATTTGAGACCTTGATAAAGTAGCAAACCTACCTTTGTAGAGCCATTGTTAAAAGACAAATTTGTTGACTCTAAGGTAGACTATTTGGAAGAAATTCTTGTGCAAACTTGTAAAAACATTCGAGAACATACACTTTTAGTGTGGTTTTAGGGATATGGTACAATTTTGATGTGTGTGTTGAGCTTGTACTTTGTTTTTACGCAAGAATCCTTTTTGACAAATCTGATCAAAGCCCTTAAATTTTTAATCCAAAAAATACAAAAAAATTGATAAATTCAACTTTGATTAGCAAAGTGTCGCGTACCACCATTTTAGAGCTGAGTACAAACAACGTTGGGCCGCTTACAAACCTTCAAACGCTGCCTGAAAACAATCAACAGCCGCGTAAGTGACTAGAAAGTGTCATGTGTCAACATTTCAAAACTGCGCTTGCCAACTGTAGAGCGCCACGTACAAAGATTCAGGTGACCGCGTACTAATAATTAAAGGCCGCCTACACACAGGTAAGAGCCGCCCAAAAATTAAAAAGGGCAAACAGTGGGTATATGCCGAGGGGTTAAAAATAAGAAAATTTCATTTTTGGATACCCTTTTGGACGTTTTACCTCTGTGAATACTTAACTGGATCAGAATATGCCATTATTGGGAATTTTGCAAATTTATCCACGGATTGATCATTGAAGTGAGTTAAAAAACCCAAGATCTTTATTCGATTCATGTTAATTCCAGTTTTTACTCGATCCCATTATATCAAGACTACCCTACAACTAGACGGATCTTATCTGAGGCAAGAGTGTCCTTTTGTAGGCGATCCTTTTTTTGCAAGGCCCTTACACGAACCCATCAAAGAAGCAGAACCAAGAATGTCTTTCCCATTTGGCCATATAGATCCTAATCAGATCAATCATGTGAACAAGGATATGAACAAACAGGGAAATGTCAATACCAATGGAGGAACAAACATGGACCCTAACAACCAAGGGATGAACAATACCAACAATGGGGGTAACATTGGCCCTAATGATGAGGAGTTAACCGATGAAAAGGTTATGAAGCTATGCAAAGCCCTTTCTTCATGAAACTTATGGAAAAAGTGTTGGAAAAAGATAAGGAGAAATATTTCTTAGACCTAGCACAAACGGGTCTCAAACTTCCACACAAATATGATGTCACCAAACTCAAACAAGAAGAAGCTGAGGCTAATCCCATTGACATCATGAACAAACAATTCCAACTTTTCCAGATGCAATTGGACATGATAAAACAAAGTGGGGCTCCTAAACCATTTTCGATCAAAGCTTTGTGTCCATTTCCATTTGATAAGTCTTTAATCATGATCCCATTTCCAACAAATGCTATTTATCCTAAATATGACAAATATGAAGGAACATCAGATCCTCAAGATCACTTAAGGGAATTTTGTGCCCTAAGTCTAGAGTTCATGCATGACACAACTTACCTTATGAGGTTATTCCCTAAAAGTTTGGGAGGTATGGCAATGGAGTGGTTTTCAAAGTTACCCTCCGACATTCAAACCTTTGAGGAATTGGCCTCTAAGTTTGTAACTCACTATTCCTATAAGATCAAACATGAGTTTACAATGCTTAATCTATGCAACACTAAACAAAGAGAAGGAGAGGGATTCCTACTTTTCCTACAATGATGGAGAGCGATATTTGCTAGATACCCTCGGAGTGTACCCGAAAAGGAAAAGATGGATATTTTTGTCAACATCTTGAATCATGAAATGAACTATCAATTAAGGCTACAATGTCCTAGATCATTCCAAGACCTAATTGAGAATGGGGTGAAAATAGAAGAGGTATTGATAAAAAGTGGAGAAATCAAGCTTTACAAAGATAACAAGAATAACAACAACAACAATACCTCCAACACTAATCAAAATCGAAATTCTAACAACAACCGATTTTGGACGAAGAATAACAACAATAAAGGAGTGGTTAATGATGGAGTGGTAGAGGCTCACACTTTAAAGGCTACCCCTTTCAATCTCACTCAAAACTCAGCTCAAGCCAATAATGTGAATCAGGCATCCAAAGTGCCCTTCAACAACAACAACACTAATAACAACTTTGGGAATAATCAAGGGACTCCCAAGCCTAAACCATTCTTTGCACCTACACCCAAAAGGACATTCACTAATTTGGGTGAACCATTGGAGAATGCATTAAGGACACTTATTGCAAATAAACTTATTGACCAACCAAAGGATCAACCATATGAACCTCACATCAAGCTAAACTGGTGGAATGAGAACAACCATTGTGACTATCATCGAAATAGGGGACATAAGACCAATGAATGCTTGCGTCTCAAACATGTGGTACAAGATCTCATAGACAATGGTGTGATAAAAGTGGATGGCCCTCAAACTAATGAAGATCACATAGCCTTTAAAACTCCTTTCTATAAGCATGAAAAAGGAGAATCTTCCAATTCAAACAATGGAGGAAACAGTGCGAATAATGCAAGAGGCAATCATAATGTTAACTTTGCTCATACTTATGACAATACCATCAATGTTGTTGTGGTTAAAGATCAACCTATTCAAGGGTCCGCTAATACCATCACAAGGGGGCAAGCCTCGAAGGTTACCCTACAAGGGTGTACTCCTATTACTATTGGCCCCAAAACATCAATTATTTTGGCTAAACAAACACCACCCACAACAAATCCTTATAGTTTGGTGGATCAATTACAAAAAACTCCAGCACAAATATCAATTTTGGAGTTGTTAAAATTATCTCCTAATCACAAGGAGGTCCTGGAAAAGGCCTTGTGTGAAACCACTATTCCTATAAACTTGGAGGAAGAAAAATTTCAGAACATGGTAGGGCATCTCATAGCCCCTCATTGTCTTTCCTTTTCAGAGCAAGATGACATGTCTATCACACATCCTCAAAACTTACCCT
>MU225678.1:501701-518610 GCA_018584345.1 Thuja plicata | reverse complement strand
ATTTTCCTCTCAAAAGTTAAGACATTATATGTTGTTGCATAAGGTGAAGCTCATAGCCAAGATTGATCCCTTAAAATACTTACTTAGCAAAATAGCTTTAACTGGAAGGATTGCAAAGTGGGTCATGGTCCTTAGTGAATTTGACATTGAATATGTTGATATGAAAGCAATCAAAGGTCAAGTTATAGCTGATCAATTGGCTGAATATCCTCAAGAATCTACACATCCTACGCAAGTGGAATTCCCATATTCTAAAATTGTGAATGTAGAAGCTAAGACATGGACTTTATACTTTGAAGGATCTTATACCCAAAATGGTAGTGGAGCAGGCATTCTTTTGATTACACCACAAGGTTACACAATCCCAAAATCTTACAAGTTATTGTTCCCTTGCACCAACAATATAGCAGAGTATGAAGCTTTGGTCATTGGAATCAAGATGGCCTTGGAATGGAATGTCATAGAATTACATGTCTATGGGGACTCTCAATTAGTCATTAATCAAGTTAATGATGAATATAATACTAAGGATGAAAAAATGATGCCTTACAAGAAATTGGTGGATGATTGGAAAAAGTACTTTGCTTTGATCACTTTTGAACAAATTCCAAGAGACAAGAATAGAGCAGCGGATGCAATGGCTACCTTGGCATCCTTACTTCAAATGCTCGATCAAAATGAAAAGTATGAGTTCTTGGTGGAAGAATTGGTTAAACTAACATTTGACCTACCTGATACCCAAATTATTTCCCTTTTAAATGGACATGAGTCACCATGGTATGGACCCATCTATGCCTACCTAAAAGATCAAACCCTACCTATAGACCAAACCCATGCTCAAAAGAAAAATTTCATAAGACAAGTGGCCCGTTATACCTCCTTTCTGACACATTGTATCGTAAAGGTCTTGACGGATCGCTCCTTAGATGTCTAGAGGAAGATAAATCCAAATTATCTTTAAAAGACATCCACAAGGGGATTTGTGGGTCACATTCGAGTGGTTTAAACCTAGCTAAGAAAATCTTACGTATGGGGTAATTTTAGAAAACCTTAGAAAGATATGCTTGTCAATATGTCAAAGTTTGTGCAAAATGTCAATACCATGGAGACCTGATCCATGCACCAGCACAAGAATTACCCTTTTGTCACACCATGGCCATTCTATCCATGGGGCTTTGGTTTAATTAGCATGATTTATCCACCTTCTTCAAATGGACACAAGTATATAATCACGACAACAAAGTACTTCACTAAATGGGTTGAGTTTGTCCCTTTATCAACTGCAATAGGGAAGCAAATTTCCATGTTTATCCTAAATCATATCATTTGTAGATATGGCATTCCTCACGCCATCATCACGGATAATGGAAAATAGTTTAAGAACAAAGATTTTGATGAACTTTGTGATACATTCCATATTACACATCACTCTTCATCCATTTACTATCCCCAAGGTAATGGACAAGCAGAAGCTACCAACAAGAACATCCTTACAATCCTTAAGAGATCCGTTGGAAAATCAGGAAAGGATTGGCATCTTCAAATCAATCCAGCATTATGGACCTATAGAACTAGTATTTGAACCCCGATAGGAGCTACACCTTTTTCATTGGTTTATGGGGCCGAAGCTGTTCTACCTTTAGAAGTTGAAATACCATCCCTAAGAGTCTCGTTGCATGGATTAATCATGGATGAAGATTATAGAGTTGCCCACCTCCAACAATTGGAATTGTTGGAGGAACATCAAACTCAAACCTATGATCATTTAAAATTGTATCAGAACCGAATTTGAAGGAACTATAATAAGCATATCAAACCAAGAACCTTTCAAGTAGGAGACCTAGTATTGAGAAAAAATCCAAAAAATCAGGCTGATAGAGAAAAGAAAGGAAAGTGGGAAGCAAATTGGCTTGGTCCTTTTGTTATTGTTTCTTCATTTGGAACGGGGACCTACAAATTGGCTGATTGTGATAGTGATGAATTACAAGAACCTATCAATAGCATTCATCTTAAGAGGTTCCACACTTAATTCAGAGGAAAAAGTATCAGTAGAAAGAGTATAAGTTGAGAGTATCAGATGAGTCGGCATCACCTTTGTACATGGAAAAATTCAAAAATACCAAAAAAATGAGAAAAGATAAAAAAACAAAAAAAATCATAAAGTTCAAAAGCCAAAAACATTTGAAAAAGAGAAAAAAGTGCCTTGGTGAAAACCTAGCAATAGGCACCTTGGTAGAAAAAAAAAAGAGAGAGAAAAGGAGCAATAAACCCTAGAGGTGAAAACCTGGAAACAGGCACCTTTTGTCCCTTAGGTCTTTCCTAGTTGCATTTGTACATATTGTGTTTCATCATCTCACTTGTCCATATCCTCATTGCATCTGTCATTTGTGCATCATCCTGATAAAGTCTCAGAGCTACATTTTTGTCGCATTCTAGGTTCAGTTGCCCCAAGTTTCACATTGGTCACATTTATCACTTGGGGGCATGCACCATAAAATTTTGGTACCATATGGATTCAAGAGTGCTGCATCTTGGTCACACGATAGAAGCAGATTTTTAGATTTAGAAGAGAGATTTTTGGAACCTTTGATGGATATCATTGTTCAACCTTAAACAATTTGATCGCATAACATGATCCTTGATCTTCATTGACTTATTTTATCAGGATTAAAAATTGCCACACCCTAAATGATCAGACTGTCTGGAATTCTTATTTGAAAATCTTGATACATTTCACAAACACTTGGAAATTTTTGATGAGTTTTTCATTGACCTTTTTCGAGTCATGTTCATTTTAGCTAATCAATGATGTTTTGACTAGATTGGAAATGATAGAGACATGATGTTTTCTTAAGCTTCTGAGTGACTATTTTGAGGAAGATTCTTTAACTTGTGTGAATTAGTCTAAGGACATGGTCATCAAAGAACCATAGAGGACATTCATATGGGAAGAAGGGTTAACCTTTGTTTGTTCACGCAAAAGGATACCTTGGCTATTTAGATTTTCCATATCTTAATACCAACATCCACTTGCAACATTGAATCTGATTAAACTGGTATTCATACTCCCATAGTTGGTCATTCAACTAGTGAGGGTTGTACTTGGTTTCGTAGAAGGGGTTACCACACAAGATAAAGTCATATAAATATTCTTATGCTCATAGTGGCACCAGTAAAGATTGTATCGAATCCTAGTTCCACAATGCTTAATGATGAAAATATATCTCAGTTTGCATTTCTTTCGCAAACCTCAAGGACAATTAGTTGCATTGCATCTTCATGTTAGATTAATTGCATCTTCATGTTAGATTAATTGCATTCTCCAAGTTGGTTTTAAAATGGCTTGTCTTTCTAGCAATTTTCCAAATTCAAGGGGGGGATTAAAGTTGACAACACTTCATCAAATTTAATGGTTTCAAGTCATCAAATATGAGATTTTCCTTTGCATTCATAATCATTAATCATTATTCATTATATATTCATATCAAGTGAAAAGCAAAGAAAAGAAACATTAATCATTATTCATTTATCTGTATCATTTAGAATTGTATATCATAAGTTAAAATTGCATACATCCAAAAAATCAAAAAGATAGTTGCATTCATTTATCATAGCACTAAGTATTGCATCCATTGCATTGCATAATCCATACATCATGGTTAAATCAGAAAAGCATATAGAAATAAGTTGCATTAACATCATTTGCATCCATTTATCTATCTCCTACTCTAAGACATTGCATCCATAGCATAATAGAACTAAATGCATCATAGAAACATGTAGATATGCATAAAAGGAGATCTCATAACGTCATCAAAGGAAGAATCACAGATCATCATAGATAAATGTTCATCATCAATGTCTACAACATAAATCAGTACATCAAAGGTACATCAATAAAATGGTCCATACATAAAAGTCCTGATAAAAAATACATATGATACATCATCAATGCCATATCAAGATATCATAGCTCCCAAATCTGTCTCATGACCAAGCAGGGCACCTGATCCATCTCCAGCTATACTTGTGCCTTAACCCCCTACACCATCGGGATCCCTGTCACCTGCTCTGTCCTGTGTACTGGGAGGTGCCTGACTAGTGCTCGCACTGGTAGGTAACTGAGCCAGAGTAGTCAGAAACTGCTACAACATAGTAGAAACCTGATCTAATCGAGCAGTCACTGCAGTCATCCCTGCCTATAAACCCTGAAAATCCTGCACTAAACCATCCACAATGGGAGGAACTGGAGGTGCCTGTGATGCTGGAGGAGCCTGTGGTGCTTGTGGCGCTAATGGAACCTGAGGTATCATTGGTTTCGTGCTGCTCTATGGATCAACCTGTGGAATTTTTCCATGCACTGGAACCTGTCTGGCCACCTGAACACGTCTGTGTCTCTGTCTGGCCCAATCTGCACCAACTATCAAAGGAGCTTGACCCTGAGGTACCTGTTCCTGTGCTAATCTCCTCCTAGGCTACCTAAATCTGCCACCTCAGCCTCTAACATGTCCACCTCTCATCCGAGGTCCTGTAGCTCTCTATACTCAAGGTGCCCTAGGTGCCCTCTGAACCCTCTATCTCCGAGGTCTCCTGCCATCATCACCATCATCTCCATCATCCTCAGAAAGCTCATCTACATCGAGAATAGGCTCTACTGGATCCGTGAATCTAACAAAATGATGTCGCATGAACCACTCTCAATACTTAGCTAACATGCGTGCATTTGCAACATGTGTCATCATATCCCACACAGCATAACCTAGTTGATCAATCTGTAAACACACCAACCGATAGTCCACCTATGCACCCCACATCGATCTCTCAGCCTGTACCCTGGCATAAAGAGCCATACCCTGAGGCATGTCCTGAACTCGGCTGTATTAACGGAGAACTCTCCCAAAGAAAAATCTCTCTATAACTAATGGTGATCGGTCGATCATCCACTGAGGAGAAAACATATATGGTAGCTCATCATCATCCTCTCGCCAACTCTCACAATGCAGATATGGTCTCCATATGACCTGATCTATATCATCAATAGTCTGTCTCCAAAAGTCAACCTTGTCCAGACGATGCTGGACAACCATACCATCATACACAAATGCATATGGATATCCACGGACCTGCACTCGTGCTAAAACTGGTCTCGTAATAGGGATATGCTCCCAGGTCCACAACTGTAATACCACTACACCTGCAGAAAGAGTTGCACTGCGCCTATAAATGACCTCATGCAGATCATGATACAACTAAGCTAGTATACAAGAGCCCCAATCAAATCTCTGAGGATGTGCAATCAAGTCCTCTAATATCCGGCCCCATCCGATCGCAAAGCCACGTCCTCTCCTATCTGGAAGAAGTAATCCTCCAATCACAACTCCTAACAATGCTAGCAAAGTGGAAAAAGAGGCAAACTGTGCCCAAGTAATACAATCATCCGCAATGGTGTTATCTCCAAACACCCGTCTGCATACACTGCTATCATAAACTGAATCATAATACACCTGCTCTCCATGAGTCGGGATCCTCAATAATCTGTAAACATCCTCGGGCGTGATAGTCATCTCGCCGAGGGGTAGATGAAATGTATTATGGTTAGAGTGCCATCGCTCTGCCATAGCTGTCAAAAGACCTCAGTTCAACTGAAATCAAGGGAGATCAAGAAGAAAACTGAGACCACATGTCTCGATAGTCCACCGCTCAGGCGCTGTAAGCTCATGAACTAAATCAAAAATCCAAGACGCTACACCCTGTACCCGCAACCTGCGGTAATGTTCCTACATTTTGAAACAAAGTGAATCATATTAGTCTTTCTATTGGTGAACCATTCTACGTCAATCAATCACATTAAATCTATCTTAGCTCTAACTTGAGCGCGTCAACTTATTTCTCCTAACCTCTATATCGTGAGACAGAAGGACAATTTGTAATCATTTTAAATCAAATCTGATTGACCTATCAAACATTCATCAATATGACTTTTCTAATATCCTAAACACTAAGTGACAATCTAAACAACCATTTTCTAGCTTGGAATCTAATTGAGTTATCTGGACGATCGATCGAAAAGACTTCATCTATTTTCTATCTCGAATTTCCAACTTCATGGTAGGCCACACTTTAATAAGTGTACGCAGCTTTTCAAGCCCCGCGGTGTTTCAAGCCCCACGGCATTTAAATCATTAAATGCGACACTTTAATCCTCGGAGGTGACGCTTGGCTAATTAGGCGACCTTTTAAAGTCCTACGCAGCTTTTTAAATATCATAAGTAGCTTTTAAAAACTAGGGTTTTTTAGGCGGCTTTTGGCTATTTGGGTTACAATTTTTTCTCTAATTCTTACGCATCTTTTTAACGCGCGGAGGTGGCTTTTCTAGGCCCTAAGCGATACTTTATCTATCCTACATGACATTTCACTAAATTTTACCTATAAAGCATTATAAGCATGTATTAAATGCTATTTAAAGAGCAATAAATGCACTAGGAGAGTTCGAACCACTCACCGGAGGCCCGTAGTCAGGAGGTCTTTGATATCGGCGTGCTCGCTCAAACCTATGCTCTCTAATGGGGACCACCATCACTGTCAATTGTCAGAGGCTCAGAGCAAAATCTCAATAGTAAAAAGTGAAAATGAATAGTAAATTTGGGTTTTTCAATCTATTTAAGCTATTTTACCCTATTTTGTGAGATTTTTGACCCAGTCAAACCAAATCTGCATATTTTGCACATTGGGGCATTTGTTCGACATCTTTCAGCATCATTGTTTATCAGAAATGCAATCATCTTGGATATATTCTATCAGCAGTATTCATCAATTTTTTCACACCTAAGATCAATATGATTTCATTTCTGAGGGGGCATCATCATATCATCCAACTAGGATTCTGCATTATATCTTGTATCAAATCTGGGGCATTAAAAATTCAAACTTTATCAGTGAGTTATCAAATCAGGGTTTCATATCAGGGTTTCATGTTAGAGTTTCATATCAGAGTTTCATGTCAGGGTTTCATATCAGGGTTTCATATCAAGGCATCATATTAGAGTTTCATATCAGGTTTTTGTATCAGTCTATTAGCTCATCAGCATCAAATCAACGATTAGGACATCAAGCTTTCTTTGAATCAATGTGCTTCGCACATCAATTCAAAGAGGGGCATTTGTAGACACCTAAAATTGACCAGGTGTATCTCAAGCATTCAAAATTGTAAATCTCAGCCAAATGCCTTAAAATCCCATCTCAATGCAAAACAAATGGATCAAATAAAATGGACATTTATCAAATGAAGTGGACACAAATCAAATGAATTAAAATATTAAATAATTAAATTCAAGCCTAAAGGGATTAGTCAAATTATGCAATTGATTTTAATCAATCAATTGTATAGTTCAAATCAAAATGATCAAATCCAACCCATTCACCCTTCCATGGCTAAATTAATTAAATTATTGAGTTATTTAATTCCTAATTTCTTCGAGGCAACCAACCAACTTTCCCTCCATTTGAGAACACCTCAAAGCTTTTGACTTAACCGAAGTTTGATCATGATCAACTCACTCCACCCCCTACCCTTGGGAAAATGCTATAAATACAAGCTATTTCCTTTGTGTTTGGGATCCAAGAATTTCAAGAGCAAAAGCATCCTTATTATAGGCATTTCGAGAGCATTTGAGAGCTTTTGATCATATTTCAGCATTTGCATAGCATTTAGTATATCATGTTTAGGAGCATTTGTTGTTTTCTAACACATCTTGGAGCATTTTGAGCATTTTAAGCTAGATTAGAGTATTGTTTATCATTTATTTCTCGTTCTAGGATTGTCCTTGAGAGAGATTAAGACTGAGAGCTCTCTTACCATAGCTTAGATAGAGAACCATGAGATGATATGGATTTTTAGCTTCAATTCTTAGATTAAATAACATTTTCTTTTCATAGAATTGTTGCTTATTATCCTAATTTCATGAAGGTGTTAATCTTACACACACAACATCATTTTGTTGTGGTGTTTTATCCACTAAAAACTCTCTTACTGTCATGTTTCTCATAGTAACTTTCAAACATATCAGAAGTAAATTCTCCTCCTTTTTCAAATCTTAAACATTTAATCCTTCTACCACACTCATTTTCAACTCTAACCCTGAATAATTTAAACATCTCAAATGCTTCAGATTGCTCTCTGGGAAATACAACCTAAGTCAATCTTGAATAATCATCAATGAAAAGTATAAAGTATCTCTCACCTTGAAAACTCCTTGTTCTGGTAGGACCACAAATATCAGTGTGCACTAGCTCCAGTAATCCAGTAAATGAATAGTCTTTTGATTTGAATGATTCTCTCATTTGTTTTCCTTCTTGAAACCCCTTATAGATCACATTATTTGGTTTGCATAATCTAGGTAAGTCTCTTACTGCTCAAGGTGAAATTATTCTTACCATATTATCAAAATTGATGTGACACATCCTCAAGTGCCAAAACCAATTGTCATTGGTCTAAGATAGAAAACAACAAACTTTTGAATCTCCTTCAAGCTGGTAAATGTTTCTTCCCATCCTTTTTCCAACTACAATCACATCTCCATACCAGTTTTGAATCTCACATGCTTCATTCTTGAAAATAACATCATATCCATTCTCACATATGTATCCAACTTTCAAAAGATTGTGACACAAACCCTTCACATAATAGACATTGTCAATGTTATTATTGCCATCAAAATAAATATATCCTCTTCCAAAAATGTAAGTACCCTTATCATCACCAAATCTGATAGAACCACCATCATATTTGTCAAGTGAAACAAATTTACTCTTATCTCTAGTCATATGATGAGAACAACCACTTGTCAATTAACCATTCACTTTTCTTTCTCCTAACATATAAAATAGATTCGACATCATCTTCAACCTCAACACAGATGTTAGAAATATCAATTTCCTTTTTCTTATCTTCTTCAACATAAAACAAACAATCTTATGTCTCTGACTCATCGTATGAAATACTATCATCTTCATTTACATAATAAGACTTCTTATTGAACTTCTTAAACTTCTATGTAGGACCCTTCTCTGGACATCTAGTAGCCAAATGACCAATTTTTCCACATCTAAAACATTTTGAAGGTAACATACCTTTGTACTTTTCGATACCTTTCTTTAGTCTTCTTGAAAATTTTGCTTCAAATTCTTCTTCATTATCACCTTGGAATTCATTATTTGATTTTGTTTCTTTGAAAGTTGTATCTGATCTTCTCTTTTCTCTCCCAAACTTCCTTAACTCAAATGCGGTCAGTGTGTTGAATAATTTTTATTTAGTAAACTTCTTCGGATCATACACCTCCTGATTGTAGAGATCTTATCAGTGTAACTATCTGGTAATATCATTAAGATATTTTAAATGAAATCCTGATCACAACATTCTCAATTCTCTGAAAATAGATCTTAATGTCTTTACCATATTGCATTCTCGGATTGTCATAGTGTCTCTTAGCTGCAAGCTTCTTAAATAGATTGACCCTATCATTTCCTTCATAGATCTCTTTCAACTTTTCCCAAACTTCGTAAGTAGTCTTCAAAGAAATAACTTTAGCCAATTAAATCTTAGATAAAGAAATAGTAATAGCATACCTTTCCTTTTCATTCTCCTCATATGGCTCAATTTCATCCTAAGTGGTAAGTCCATTATGAGAAAAGACATATTTTGTCTCCAAATGCTTCTAGGTCTTATAACCAACCAAGACCAAATAACCTTTCATCTGTCATTTCCATGAACTGTAGTTTGATCCATCGAATATGGTAATGTTCAATTTACGTGTCATCAAATCTGCCTCAAGCAGCTAAGCTCTTCACCGAGGAACCAAGATATGATACCAATTGTTGAACATGTTGAATAACTAAGAGGGGGGTGAATCAGTTATTCCCACACAAATTACAAAAAATTTCCCCTGTTGGTAAACTAATAAAAAAAATTTGATTTATCGGTTAAGTACTTATACATCCACCAAAAATGTAAACACAAAAATACAGGAACACCAACATAGAGAACACCAAAATTTACGTGGAAAAACCAAAATAGGAAAAACCACGGAGAAGCTAATTCTCATGAAATGAAAACACCTGGTAGGTTGAAACCTGTTAAGGGGATTTGTACAAAGGTTCATTTTCAGTTATGCTCACTGTAATTTGGGGTAACTACCCTTAAATATAAATAGGCTCACTACCAATACACAAAGGCTCACTGCCAATTACAAAGAGGCTCACTGCCAATACATAGAGGCTCACTCCCTACACGTATGAAAAGAGATTGAATCCACCACTGAAATTGGAAACACTTTGCTACTCACACGAGAAATACACAGATGTCCTAAAATAGATTCACAATCACTTCACATACAAGCAACACATAAGCCACAAAAATGACAAAAGTTTTTTCCCATCTTATATTGCTTGATGCCACCAACCATGTCATCCAAACCAATTTGAAATAAGTCGCACCAAGACATTCCCATGATGATAAGGAATGAATTGTGGACCACCTCAACCAATACAACTTGCCTCACACATTCAAATATGTAACACCTTCTCCAAATCCACCAATTTCAACAAACACGATGAACACATTACATAGTAACAACTAGGACCGAAATATACTTCAAATAGGATTGACCCCAAACAATTGATCCACCATATGTTGCACACACAAATCACCAAAAGGGATAAGGATAGATATGTGAAGAAAATATTTTGGTGAACACTTCTACCGACACACATACTATCAATACAAATACTGATACCAAGAATATCAATACACGTCAATCGATATCGCAAGAACATGAGAATACATAGGGTATATTGACATCAATGACAACAATAAGAATAGCATCAAATTCACATTCTAACATGTTTCTCTTCACCCTTCTTTAAGGGTCACCGTTATTTTATGGACAAACCATTTTAAAAAGACTTCAATTTTTTTCCTTTTTAAAAATTCCATCGTAGCCTCATAGATAACATTACCCTTTCCATTTGATGTCTATGTTGTTAAGAGCCTGTGCCACGTGGTTGGATTTAAAAAAAAAATTAAATTAATCCTTAATAAAACACATTACCCTTTTTATTTCATGTCTACATTGTTACGAGCATGTGCCACGTGGTTGGCTTTAAAAAAAATTAAAATATATTTCACAAAAAGGATCAAGGGTCCCAATATTTTAAATGAAATTTGAATGTTAAATCATTTTCAAATTCCCTAGTTAAAATAAAAGATTTAAATAATTTATTTTTCTTTTCTCCAATTTGGTACATTTTTTAATTTGTTTGAATCACAAAGATGATTTAAAAAATTACTTGTTTCACCCTTTTGGAATATAACTCTATTTTGTCTTTTAAATAAATATTACTACTTAAATCAAAATTTGATTTTAAATGATAATATTCATCTAAGAAACCATATTGAAACTACCCTATGATTTCATGGCAACTGACGAGTACTATGGGGAGTTATAACTTAGCAAATATGCTTACTTATAAGAAATGAACATGACCCAAAGGTATTTTGCATGAAAATCAATGAAACTTAAGTTATTAGCTCTTAAACTAGGTCACTTAAAAAAGTTTTCATAGGGATGTGCCTAGGTGTCACAATCAAATTTCACATCAAACCACTTCAAATTCCTTCTTAATTTGAAGGTGTGAATAGAATGAATTATTTATGCTCCCAAGTTGTATTGACTAGTTTATATACTTGGTTTATGTTTTAATAGTCAACTTCTTGACACGTGTTTGAAGAATTAACTTTGGTTCCAATATGATTCTTCCTTTGAGATCTGCTAATATTGTTTGTGTATTTATATTACACCCAATTACCTTCTTGAAACAAGAATCATGACAAAATAGGTATATCTTTTTTTTTTGCAGCTAAAGTTTGTAGGTGACACTATCTATGTTTTGCAAGATATGGTATGGACAATACTGCTCTAGGGATAACTTGTTGGTATTTATTTATCACTTGAGTGAATTTTGGCTACAATCTCAAGAAAAATTTGCTCCCAAATTCAAAACTTGTTTCACTACAATGTTAGTTAGCTCCATTTTTTCTGAATGGGTAGATTCTCCTTGAGTCCTAAAAATACTTGTTCCTAATGAATCATATGGTACTCCATAACCCACAATCTTGATGAAACCCTCAATGATGATATGATGGAAAGAGGATGATATAAAAAGTTTGATAAATGAAGATATTTTTAAAGCACTATAGGAGAAAGTGTTATACCACAAATTTTCTAGTGGTAGCGAATCTACCTGTTGAAATTTATTATCTAAAGGAAAAATCATAGATACCCTTCCAAAATCTTATTAAAAGCTTCAAATTTGTCATTAAATTGAGTATGGTATGAATATATATGAGCCGAATGAGTTTCCAAACATGAGAATAAATTTTTCTAAAACTGATTAGGAAAGATTGGATCATGGTCACTGATAATAACCTTAGGTGTACCACGTAGTTTTTTGTATAGTTTCCAAAAAATATTTTAGCATTGTACTTGATATAAATGATGTGATAATGTATTAAAATGGATGTATTTAGTGAGGTGATCCATCCCAACCATGATGACATTCTTACCTTTAGATCTTAAAATTTCTATGATGAAGTCCATAAGGATCTCTCCCCAACGTTGGCTAGGAATACTAGAAGTTATCAAACATCTAAGCTCAATAATTTTTTAACATCCCTTTTAACCGCTCCCAAGAGAAGGCTTACTTGATTCAATGAAATATCTTCAAAAATGCTAAAATAACTGCCAACTCGTTACTCATGCATCTTTGTGAGAATTTTTTTTTGAGAGTAGATTTTGTAGATATGTAAAATAACTATGTATACCAAAAAGAATATCCCTTCCAAAATAATTTAAATATAATAATTTTTATCACTTTGTAATTACTTTATGCTTGAATGAGATTGTGTGTAGAAAGACCATTTTTCCACTTTACTTTGACATATAGTACCCAATTTGCTTTTAATATTGAAATGATATACAGTAAATCTTAATCCTTCTCATCCTTCCTATATAATGTATCAACCACGATATTTTACTTCTTTTTTAATATACAACATCAAAGTCATATACCAATATCTTAGTGACCCATTTTTGTTGCTCTTTAAAAGACAACCTTTGTTTCAAAAATATTATAGGTTATCATGATCTTTCTTAACTTTGAAGTGTTTTCCTGTTAGATTTGGTCTCCATTATTTTAATGCATAAATAATAACAAGCATTTCCTTCTCACAAAAAAGTTTAAGTTGATTCATACCCTCTAATTGATGGCTCTCAAAAGCAATGGGTTGACCCTCCTGCATAAGAATTGCTCCTATTCCATAACTTGAAGCATCACATTCTGCAATAATATCCTTGGTGAAGTTTTGAGTAGTATACATAGGTTGAATTACCTAATTCATTCATTTGAAAATAATAATTCTCCAAAAAATCCATTAGGGGTGATGTTATATGACCACATTTCTTCAAAAATCTACTATAGTATCTAGTTAATAAAAAGAAACCTTTCAATTTTTTATTGGCTTTTGGAATAGGATATTCCATGATAACCTTACTTTTGTTAGGATCCCCTTTTACTACTTTACGCAAGATTATGTGTCCCATGTGCTCCACCTCTTTGAGACCAAAACAATACTTGGAATGTTTAACATAGATTCATTGATCTTTAATAACTTATAATTCTTCGTCTACATGTTGTAAATATTCTTAACATGTATTTATATAAATGAATATATTATCAAAGAATATCAATACAAACTCCTCAAAAGTTTCTTAACGTTGGAGTTCAAAACTTTGAAATTTAGGTGGTGGATTAATACGACCAAATTACATCACTAAAAAATCAAAATGACCCTCACAAATATTAAATATTATATTGGGAACATTTTATTCCTTAATCAAATTAGGATAACTTGATCTATAATCTAACTTTGTAAAAAAATATAGCTCTATTTAACTCATCTAGTAAATCAAGGATGATTGGAATTGAAAACTTATCTTTAATAGTTTGCATGATGAGCACTCTACAGTTTGAAAACACTCAACATTTTTTATCATTCTTATGTACCATCACCATGGGTAAGGGGTAAGTACTTTGGCTACAAATAATAATTCCTACCTATAGCATCACTTGAACAATATTTTTAGTCTTATATTTTTATATATGGGTGCCTAAAAGGATTTATGTTGGGGGTGGGTGGCTCCCACTCACTAGCTATATGGCATGATTATGATCCCTCTTAGGAGAAAGTCCTTTAGGCATATCTGTAAGACCAATGATAAATGATCCATAATTCTTGTAGCTATGGATGTGTAGGAGCATTTGATTGATAGAATGCTAATTGAAATAACTAGGCTAAAAATCCATTAGCTCTTTTATTAATAAAATTATGCATCTTATGAGAGATTACCATTTGTGGGGACTTTGTACATAACCCTCATAGCTCCATTATCTTTCCTTCAAATTGAGATCTCAGGAATAGTTTTTGGAAGTTCATCTCAATGTTCCACAAAGAAGTAAGCCACTAAACTCCAAAAATAATATTTGTTGCACCCATGGAGGCATAAAATATTGCGTTGTGAAGATGATAATCTCCCATGAATAATTTTATGCTATGGAATTTCCAAAAGTAACTAATAGGACCATTATACAATAGAAAAGGGGATCAAATGGGTAGATATGATTGTTAGAGTAGTCATAGTATTGCTAATAATTAAATCATTTAATTATTAGTCTATTTACTCTATGCTTAAGTTATACTTAGGCAGCTTATAATTCTTTAGGTTTTCCCTTTTAGGGTTTCATGATTCCTTTTATAAGGATTCACTTCTTTGCTTTTCATAAGGAGATTGTATTCAGTATTGTTGTTAATAGAAGCTTTATTCTTTTCAACGTGGATTTCATATCTCTGGCTTTTTGGCCTCCATAGTTGTTCTTCTGTCTTTTGTATTTTGCTTCTTTATGTGACAGTCTTGCATGCAGGTGTTCTTGGGTAGATTTGTGTTTTCCTCAAATCTAACATGGTATTAGAGCCATCTTGCTGCTGGCTGTTCATTTTTTGTTGAAGCATACCAGACACAGAGGGTTTCAGAGTTTTTTCTGACATTTTTCATTGGTTCTAGGGGTCTCTATTTTTTGGGGCACTTTGGACCAAAAATGACCTCACGGTTGCGTCTGGAAGGCCCAAAAACCTTAGAATCCATATAAGACACGCCCATTTTGGACACCGGAGCGTCTGGGAGAAATTTCTTGGCCTATTAGGGCCGTACGGGCACGAGAAACGAGGCAGGATTGAAAAATTTTCAAAAAAAAATAAAAAAATGCTTAAAAAAGGCGCAGTCAATGTTTTTTTGAGGGCACCACCGTCGTGCCACCGCCACCGGCTGCGGGTGCCTCCGGCAGCGTCCCCCGCCGACCCCAGCTCCACCGGCCTGTGCTCTCTCCGGAACCCATCGCCGCTATGAGGCCCGCGCCACCGCAAGCCGCCGCTCGGCCATCGCCGCACCGCGGCCCCCGCCGCCTGGCTGCCCCCGCCACCGGCCCCCGCCTCCTCTGCGCCCCCGCACCACCAACCGCTCAGGCCACGCCTAGCTCCGCTTCGTCCTTAGCCAGCGGCCCCCCCGCTCCTATGGGGGACTAGCCCTTGGCCCCCTGCGCCTATCCGTGGAGCCCCTGGTCACCCATGTGACCAGGGATTTTCATTTTTTAGTCCTCGGTCGGCTAGAGCTGTGACAGCCATATGGCCGTCATTTTTAAGCTCGTTGTTGTTGATGTCAGCAGGTTCTTTGACCTTTTTTGGGTTTTTGGAGGTACCTGGGCCTTTTTTGCGATATCTTGAGCATCTGGGATCGTCATTAAGCATGCAATATATGGTCAGAAAGCTGGTTCCAAGCCCGATCTGAATTTTCTAGTATGGTTTTATGTTTTTGCCATTTTGATACTCTGTTTTGCTATCAAAGTCAGATGTTCTCTGTAATCATGTCGGTTCTGCCCCCTTGACGTTGTTTTTGCTCTATCTGGAGCATACGGAGGTCTTTTTCAGACTTCTTTATATCGTCGGAAAGCTCTTTCCGAGATCTTTCCAACTATGGTAATTAGGATTTTTGGGTCTGTTGTTTTGACAGCGTTTTTTTCTGTTGAAGTCTGATGTCTGTTTTTGCCTTCCGGGAGTCATATCTGGCTCATCGGGACTCTATTTTTGGCAAACCAGATATAGTTGAAAAGTTGGTTCAGTGAAATATTCAGTGGCAGGGGTATTTTTTCCAGATTCTACTCCAGGTTTTCTCTCCTCTGAGTTTGGCAGTTTTTGCACTCTGGTGGATTGCTTGGGTTTACAGGTCCTGGGATCTCTTCTACTGTACTTCTGGCTCACTCTTCTTTCTGACTTCTGAGCTTGTATGATTTTCCACTATTGCATCTTTCTTCTATAAATGCACTGAGATAAAGTGCCTATTTCTATATATCTGAGATCTTGTACACCTTGTATGGTTTTAGTACTTTCACTCTATTATAAAGTGCCATGGGGGGTTATGATGTTTATGTCATTTTAGGCACATCCACCTTTGTCAAGTGAGCGTACCTTCCATGAAATTAGCCCATGCTATGTGTCGGTGACACCACCCTTTATCCTGTGTTTGTACTTCTGTTTCACTGTTGGTGTTCCTGGTTCTTTCTTCTGCAGATGTTTCTGGCATTGCATTTCAGTGTTCCTATCACCTCTCCCAGTTTAGAATTATGGGGGGGTTCACCTGTTGGTTCTATTGCTTCCTGGTTCGATTGATCAGCTCTTCAGACATTGTCTTCTCTACCTGGTCATGCACTTCAGTGGGGGTTCCAACAGTCTCTTCTGACAGAGTTT
>MU225678.1:473567-501386 GCA_018584345.1 Thuja plicata | reverse complement strand
TAGGTTTTCCCTTTTAGGGTTTCGTGATTCCTTTTATAAGGATTCACTTCTTTTCTCTTCATAAGGAGATTGTATTCAGTATTGTTGTTAATAGAAGCTTTATTCTTTTCAACATGGATTTCATATCTCTGGCTTTTTGGCCTCCATAGCTGTTCTTCTGTCTTCTGTATTTTGCTTCTTTATGTGACAGTCTTGCATGCAGGTGTTCTTGGGGAGATTAGCTTTCAGCCTAATCTAACATTGTTAGAGTAGTCATAGTATTGCTAATAATTAAATCATTTAATTATTAGTCTATTTACTCTATGCTTAAGTTATACTTAGGCAGCTTATAATTCTTTAGGTTTTCCCTTTTAGGGTTTCGTGATTCCTTTTATAAGGATTCACTTCTTTTCTTTTCATAAGGAGATTGTATTCATTATTGTTTTTAATAGAAGCTTTATTCTTTTCAACATGGATTTCACTCCTCTGGCTTTTTGGCCTCCATAGCTGTTCTTCTGTCTTCTATATTTTGCTTCTTCTTGTGACAGTCATGCATGCTCTGATACCACGTTAGATTTGAGGAAAACACAAATCTACCCAAGAACACCTGCATGCAAGACTGTCACATAAAGAAGCAAAATACAGAAGACAGAAGAACACCTGCATGCAAGACTGTCAATAATATTTGTTGCACCCACGAAGGCATAAAATATTGCGTTGTGAAGATGATAATCTCCCATGAACAATTTTATGCTATGGAATTTCCAAAAGTAACTAATAGGACCATTATACAATATAAAAGGGGATCAAATGGGTAGATATGATTTCCTTATTACACAATTGAAAGGAAGATGACCCAATAGGCTCAAGTAGGAATTAAGCGGTAAGTGAGTGCAATGATCCTTCATTATAATAATTATGATGAGTTGGATTTGAGGGGGATATGATAGGATGGTGCAATATAGAAGGCTAAATAGGAAAAAATGATCAATTTCATTATACACAAATCGAAAAAAAATAAATAGGAGCCTGTAGTGTCTTGAAACAAAAACCAAACAATAGTACTAACTTGTAGTTTCAATCTAAAGTTGATTTGCAGGGTATAGATAATCATGGGTGTTCTTTATATAGGAACAAATCGTTCGAGTCATTGTATACACTATACTTTTGTCCAAAAATTTGACAGATAGTCCGTTGGATCCGGTACTTTCTAGATTAAGTCCCAATAGATTCGTCACTTGTTCTTGTACATAGAAAAATGGGGAAAATATTGTGGAGAGGGGTTTTCCTCAGTAAAAATCTGGTCGAGGAATCAACATTGAAGTGAAATAAATAAAATAATACTTTGTTGTCATATAACAGAGGCTAGATATGAAAAATGAAGTATATCATACCTTGGCAATGCACATGCTTCTTTGAATGTGATCAAATGTGTTGATGCAATAGCTTTGACTTAACACAAAAAACCCAAAAGGAAATCATGAAATACAAAACCTTGTGTAATGGATGTTGTAGTTTTTTACAATTCTTGATTGAGAAGAAGAAATAATTTAAAAATTGAATGAATTTGGATGGATGCTTGAATGTGTGTAGATCTTCTTCCTTAATGGTGGAATCCTTTGTTTGGCCTTCAATGAGGGAAAGAAGCTTGATCCATGGAGAAGATTTCCTTGAAGACACGTTGAATGCTTGAAATCTTGCTGGAGAATGCTAGGATGCAAAATCTTGAGAGTGGATATGAAAATATCAAAATGAGGAGAGATATGGTGCTTATATACCTCTCACAACATTTTAGGACTAAAAAATTGAAGTAGGTCGACATAGGTTCTAATATCCTGATAAAATGCTAATGTGGGCCACCTATTTAAATTTGGGCCCATATCCAAGGGTACAAATCACCCAAGGTATTTTGTTCCTGGGAGTATATCTCCCAAGTTATATTTTTCTCACTAATCAGGGATTAGATAAAAACCAGGGGTCCCAAATAGCAGGGAGATGCTAGATTACGAAGCATAGTTGATTTTGAGGTTGGGAAGAAGCACATAGACCACAAAAAGGTAACATAGGGCCCATGCTAGCCAATAAATGATTGAAGGAGAGAAATAATAAAGGGAACACCTAAAAATAAGAGCTCACATTAATTTTGGCAAAATTGAAATAACATAGGACCCATATTTGAATTTAGGTGTTCATTAAGTACCATATGAAGTCTTATTATGCATATTAAAATGAAAAAATACTAAGGTGGGTGACAAATAATCATAAAATTGTATACACCAATAGGGTGCTTAAAATTCACTATGGTACATTTAGCCCCCACTTTAGCGGGACTATGATGCTGCCTCATGCTCACAGTAAAGGAAATGGTAGAGAGGAAGAAGAAATGATAGAAATTATCTTGGGAAAACTACAAAGAGATAAGAAATCACTAAGTTTCAGGAGTCAAGCCCCCAAATGAAGGATCTCAACTCAGACAACCACGTACAAGGGAAAAAAAAATACAAAAGGAAACAAAAGAAAAAAGACAAAAATAAACAAACAAAAGTTAGTACTAAAAACAATACTCCAAATCAACTAGCTGAAGGAACCTCGATTGAGAAAACATATCGACCACTATTATCATGCTTGGAAAACTATTGCAAGAGCACAAGTGGTTACATGGAAAGGCAAAGAGCATACACCGAGGATAAGACAACACTCCATGATCTAACCCACTGGAAAAGTTATGATAGATGGAAAGAAAGAGAGAGAAACCATAAATATGACAATCTAGCAAGTTGTGTTAAATGTTAGGTGATCCAAGGGAGAGAAGAGGAAAGAGTATAGAGGATAGCAAGTTGTATTATGCTAGTTTGACTCATCCCAAAAAGAGAGAGAAGGAGAATTTATGGTATATAAAGTTGCATTATGCTATTAAACTCTACCTTAACAAATGATTTGTACATATGGCATCTTACAAGATCATTCCTTCATAAAGCATAGTCTCCATATGGATCCAAAAAAGTGATCATTCTAAGCATCAATGAAAATTATAAATTTACATATCAATAAACGAGGCCAGTCTAAGGACCAATGAGGAGATTTCCTTAACAACAATGTATGCCATAACCTTAGAAAAGAGTGAAGACTCTTATTATCGAAGGAATAGATAATCATGAAATGATATCCACAAGTGGGAAGAGACCCTTGAGAAACAAAGGGGGGAATATTGGCTACAAGACATCTACCTTCAAGAGGAGTTCTTGAACAAAGATAAAATCTTCAAGACAAAGAAGGGAGGGGGAAGAATGCACCCTTTTAGCCCCCCTATTTATAGGTGAAAAGGGTATTATTGATTAAGGATGACACACTTTAAACCCCCAAGTAAGGGTATTTGTTTAGGATGAACATTATTTTTATGAATAAGGAAGAGGTTGTGATCAATGATATAAATCTCTTGAATAAGAGATAATCTCAAATCAAAATGAATAATTCCATATAAGAAAAGAATGTATATGATAAAAAAAATACCACTCCACCAAGGAAAGTGGATCCTTAGAGAGATAAAAGGGAATCAAAAGAAAAAACCATTTTGCCTGTCAATCACAGAGGCAAGAGAAAAGACAACACATCATGCATAATAATCTAATGATCAATTTTTATTGACGCTTCCAATCAAGGAAGAGATTGCAAACAAGGATATCAATCTCTAGAAAAGAGATAGATTTGAGAATCAAAACAAGTCCATGCAATGAGGGACATCACATTAGAATTGATAAAGATAACAAAGTGATAATGTGTCTTTAAAAAAAACAAAAAGAGGAACAACATATACTCCCTAAGTGAAAGATCATTTATAATAGACATGCCCTTTGAAGCATCAAAATTTTTGTTTGATAAGGATGAAATTTCCTTGTTTGAAACAAAGGATATGCTACAAAGATTGTACCACTATAAAAGATGCAAGTACACAAAGAGAAAACAAGGTTCCATGAAAGGAGAATAGATAAAGGAAGTCACATTATGAAAACATAGTGGAAAAATGAATTACAAAAGATATACACTTCCAAGCATAATGGAAGTTCTGAACAAGGGTAGAAATCTCGTGAAGAGAAATATCATTAACAAACAAGTCTATGCATGGAAGGACATCGTAGAATAAAAGATTCAACCAACAAAGAGATAATGAATCCTTTAGGAGGAATGAACAAGATAGAGAGGCCTTGCACCTCGAGCAAAAGGACAAGGGAAAGAGCCTATTATATTTCTCACAATGAACATCATGCAAAACAAAAATCCCCTATTGATGTAAACTACTAAGAATAAATGACGGAGAACAACATAATAGGAAGGCAGAATGCTAAGGTATATTTTTTATATTAAGAAAAATAATAATATCCATTGTTAAGAAAACAAGAGATATGTCTACTAAATATTGAACAAATTTCCTAAATTCAATACAATCAGCAAGAGAATGTTTCTTTATATGATGAAAAAGACCTAGAAATTCACCATTATGAGGTCTTTAATTCTTTGGAAAATGTCTAAAAGGAAAATGAATTTTAGTTCCATACTTAAGTCTCCAAAATATTATCTTAGCCAAAGCCAAATAAAAATGGATTATGTTGGTAAAAGAATGTCTAGAGGAGGTTTGTGTAGTGATGAAGAAGTATTGGAAGAAGAAAAAGTGGTGGATTGAGGTATAAATCCTAGACCACATCTAGTAACTTGTGTAGGAGGATCTATAGGGACTTTTTTGGTCCCACTAGGATGGGGAGTGAATCCGACAAAATTGAACTTAAACACTTAAAACTTATCTCACTGATTCACTCAGTAGAACTAAATATAGTAATAATTAATTCACCAAATAACTTAATAACTTAAACAACCATACATATCATAATATGAAAATCAATCATTCAAACTTAGTTAACACTAGATTTAACTCGGTTGACCCCTTATTTAACGAGGAAACCCAATAAGGGAAAAGCCTCTGTGGAAATTGTGACCCACAATAAAAATGTACCTTTCTAAAGTATGCTTAGTTAAAAACGTATCGTGTTAAAGATTACAAACACATTTGCTAAATGTGACCCTGTTAAGGGATTTACCTCATATCTATTAAGATCTTCACCATGTCAGGAGTGGTCTTGCTAGAGGACTTTAAACACTCTTTTGGAATGTCACCTACGTCTAGGATTTACAAATAGGACTGTTAAATCCACTCGGTTAAGAGATTTTATTGAGTGAAGTGGGACCAGTTCCTATTGAAGAAATTTCTATGATGCATCTCATAGGTTATTTAAAAAGAATTGAAAACATGGAAACAAGTAAATGGCTAAACATTGTTTTAGCGATGGCTTGAGAAAATGAAAGAAAACTTGGACGAGGCAAAACAACAGATGGATGTGCAAATGGAATACATGTTTGAATGCATGCCCCTTAGACAACAAAGAGATGAAAACTTTCATTCCAAATAAATTTAGCAAACATTGTTGGGGTAAAGTGCTTGGGAGAAAAAAAAACTATATTAAGGAGTTCAATCCCACTTGTGCTCTCTCTCAAAAATCATACATAAAGGTCTGTATCCTGTAGAAAGACAAATTTTTCATTGCTCAATTAAGAACTAACTCTCATCAACTTCGGTGTCAAATTGGGAGGTGGAGATGGTCGAAAGAAATCTGGGAAGAAAGAGTGTGTACTGTAAAGAACCTACTGGCTCTTTCCTTAGATTTCAACTGCAATTATTCTTTTACTCTGGAAATAAATGTTTTTGATATTTTCTCTAAAAACAAATATATAATTTTTTGTATTTTTAATATTTGAGAGAATATTGCACCACACAGGGAACAAATCGATTCTATAATGCCATATAGAAACCACGCCATACATTCATAATTTATTGGCATAAACAATAATCATACTAAACAAAACGTCCACCACTAGCAATGTTTAAAATCTACCTTGATACGATCCATGATTGTCTATTGTTATCATCATGCTGCTACGAATGACGCATTAGATGAAAGCGATCCCCAAACACATCCAACAAATACCATTACCAACGCTCTCCAAAATGTGTGAAAACTGTGGTTTATAGTGCATGACAAATACTGAAGGAACAACTCGTGAAAGAAACAAGTTGTCCATACGTCACACAATTCACTAGACAAACATGTCCAATTCAAAGGCACAAATCCACTATATTGAATTTATCATTCAAACAACTCCAAACTCTTTCAAACCCTCTCCTTGCAAAGTCATCTCCAAGAAAATCACATAAGTTTTTAAATTGATCAAAAGTAATCTTCAAGAAGTTTCGAAAACCCTTATAAGAGCAACATCTTCTTCATGAAGGCTCAGCTTCAAGATGAAGCTTCACATAACTTAAACCATTAACTCTCTTAAGTATGGTTTAAAAGATATAATTTTCAAATATGTCTCCTTTCCCATCTTTTAATGAACCAAACTCAAAACTTTAATATATCATTAAATGAATAATGATATAATCATATTAGAAGATTAAGACAATTAATTAAGATAACTTAATTAATTAATTTAACTCACACCAAGCCCATACTATCAACTTTGCTCTGCTCTTACAAGACATCTGCTTCGACACCCTACCAAAAATAGAAACTGACAGGAGAAGACTTACTATAAATAGTAAGTTCATACTAAGAGACCCCCCAAAACAAGACATTAGCCCACGGAGGTCGCAATGATGGGCTAATAAACATGTCCTCTAGACACCTGCTAAAATGGGGACATCACATCTACTTTGCACTTCTAGGGCAGTTGAATCTGAAAGACACTTCATTTTGGAGTGTGATGCTTATTGCGACATCAGGAACAAATATGGTAATGTATTGACAACTGGGTCATGGTATAGTCTTTTCAGCAAGGGGGCTATTGAAAATTTGGGGGAGCTCATCATAGTCCTGCATAGAAAAAGAACAAAACTGCTTAAGGCTAAGTTTTCAAGGTAGACTAGGGGAAAATACCCAATTACTGACAGGGGGTCCGATAACCGTTATGCTTTTGTCATAGATAACCCCCAATTACTAATACTAAAGGAGCCTCAAAAAATGAAAAACACATGTACCAATAGTCGATCACACATGTATCGATTATTTTTTACCTTTTTTGGTTGGTAATTGGCCCAATTATGCACCACTATTGAGACTTTTTGTAACTACTACTAAGACATTTGGCCACAAGTACAAATATTTTTTGAGTAAATGACTATTGGTGTAAGAACATAGCGGGTATCAGACAAGCATTTTGAAATGACACTTTTGGACCACTTTGCGCTCCATGATCCCTACAAAGAGATCTGAGAATGCCCAAAAGCCGAAACCTTAGCTTTAAACACTTCACTCACCTATGAAGGTACACCAAAAGAATTGGCAAAATTTGACTTACGGTTTAGAAGTTCTAGGTGCGCAAAATTAGCCTAAGCGAGTACTGAGTGTTTTCCCTATCCGATAGGCTACATTTTGTTGCTTCTTAGAATATAAAATTCTTCTTCTTCCTCTTCTAAAAAAACCCATTCCATTTAAAAAAATGGACGAACATGTTACCAAGCCTTAAGTAATGCTTATTCTGAAAGGCTCAATTTTTCTTTTGAAAATTTGAAAAATCTCCTCCGTAAGACCACATCCTAAAAAACAAATGTGCCAACAATCCGCCTACCTATTCTTTCATTTAAGCAATCCAGCGGAGCTTTAGAAAAACAATTCAAATTGAGCTGTGATAATGCTTCGCGTGTTTGAGGATGGCAGGAGGAATCCAAATGGCTCCTCCTCGTCCGCCGACTATGCTCAGATTTGCAAGGCTCTCCTCGACTTACAACAAGCTTCTGACAAAGTTTTGGATGCAGTTGCAGACAGGGTACTTGGATTTTGTTAATCAGTCATAACTTGTTCGTCAGCAGTTGCAATCATCGGTTAATTAATTTGTGTATGATCTGCCATAGATTAGGCATTGTTTGTATTTGCATTTTTTTGCAGGTTGGTGCGGAGCAACAGCGGCTCAAGAGTCTCTCCAGTAGGATTCGAACTGCTAAGGTCTCATTTGCATCCCTACATTTTTCCCAGCTAAATACTTCATCCTTTCTACGCTCGGTTGTATATAGATATATATGAATACCAATAAATCATAATGCGGAAAACGACGAAATTTTAGAAAAGGAGGAATTGAAGCTGATCCCGGATCATATCCTCAGACACGCATTCATGAAAAGTTCAAGGTGGAAGGTGTTATACTTGTCAAGGTCTGAATAATATGGGATAAATCCCAGACGGAACCCTAATTGATGGCGCAAAGCTTTCTGAATGAAAATTTAACTGAATTGGAAATAGAGAAAAAATAAAGGATTAATAACCCTAATTGACTGCATAAAGCTTTCTTAATAAAAATTTAACTGCATTGGAAAGAGAGAAGAAAGAAGGAATCATATTAGTGTTTACAAAGGCACATCCAGCAAACACAGCATTAGCACGTGCTTAAAAGTATGCTCAACCTAAGAAGGAAAACGAGTTTGCTGGGAGGAAGTTAAATTCTAAACAAGAGAAAATTAAGAGTGCACATATAAGTACTTTGTATAAAGCCAAGCAAAACAGGGGGTCACTGTGGGTGAACTGTTGATACCAAATTTTGTTGCTGCATAATACAGACTTTCATACAACATAACACAGATTTTCATTCTTGATACGGATGCTAGTTTAGATTCATCAGAATACCATACAACTTTGATGCTCAAAACCTTGTTTATTTATGTGTTCAATGTAATATCCCCTTACTTTTTTTTCTCTTATTTTGTACAAATTCACCAAACCTTAACCAGCAATGATTGGTAATTCAAAATACCTCCAAGGGGTGTGATTTCTTACTGCAGAAAACCATGATTTCTCCCTTATATATGGCGCTGTTTTAGCAATAATTCCACTTGAAAGTTGAAACCCTAGATGATGGTTCTGAAATCTAGAAAGATATATCTTGATTAGCAACTGAAAATTTGAACAAATTTGCATAATAATGATTTCTGTGTCAAATAACTCGTAGGAATTGTGGGTTTTTGCCCTCCATTTCCACACCTAGAGTGCTTTTCTCCTTAGTTTAATTGAACCCAAGTCCAATGGTTCAACAAGGATTAAACGTTATAAATTAGAATGGTTGATCAATATATCCTCTTCCTCCTTGCTTGGCCTCTCGTAAATAGAGTTTTCCTCCCAAAAGTCATAACTCTTTCAAATTTCCTTTATGACCTTTGATTGATATTTGAGAGGAATTATTCAAAATAAACTTCGTCAATTATAAGAGACCTTGTTATTTTACATTTTAAATTTATTTGAGGCCCTCTTAATAATAATTAAACACCATTTCGTAAGGGCAGACTTCCCAAAACCCACGGAAAATGTGTGATAAGCATTTTGGGTTTCAAGCTGGTTAAATTTAGAAAAAAGGGACATTCCATTCAATGCCCGTGTACTTGTATCGTGCGGTGCCGAGTAATATTGTAGTGGCTTCAAGAAAAAACAAGGCTGGATTAGATGGCACAATATTGGGAATGAAAGGGAGATCATTTCCTTTGGAGGAGATCATCAAGCAAGGAATAAATAAGTCATATATTGGGAATGAAGGACGGTGACTCAATTACTGTGAAAGGTGGTGACACTTTCACCAATAAAATATAAAGGAGAGATCATTCCAAGGATTCAATCATCACTCTATCAATTCAGCATTCTTTCAATCATTACTCACCAATACATCAAATCAGCAATCATTAAATCATCACCCATGAATCCATCAAAGGTAAATCTGAATCGTTCAATCATCCATCAATCATCATTAGGGAATAAAGAATCCAAAAAACAAACCAGCAAGCAAACAATCAATCAATCATGCAGACATCCATCATTCAAACATCAACTATGTAAGCATCAACCATTCTTGCTTCAAATCATTCAAATATCAATCATTAAGACATCAATCATTCAAGCATCAAATTCCTTCAAGTACCATTTAAGCATCCACTTATCAATTGTTCAAGAAATGACAGTAAAGAGAAATCAAGCAATCAGCAATAATCTCGCAAATACATCAAGACATTGGTTTTGAATTCTAGTTGGTATGTGCGAACCAAATGAATAATAAAGGGATTGTGGCAATTAAATCATTGAAATTTATTCCTTTATGATTCATATTTACATTGCATAAAGAAGTTTGAGTGTTTAATTTTGAAAATGGACAAGAAAAAACAATTTGAGAGTCCTAAAAGGTGTTCAATCACTCTTTAATTTTTTTTTTAACTCATTACAAAAAAATTGTTGCTCATTATTATTTTCAAACAGAAATTGTATTTAAATGAGAAAGGCAATGTGAAATTTTAAAAAGAAAGAAGGGAAGGTAAGGGAATGCAAGGTGAAAAGTGGAGATTGAAGGGATGAGAGCCATTTTTGAAGGCTGTTATTGAAATATCAATAAAATATGAATTAGATCAGCAACAAAGAAAGATAAGATAAGATAAATTTATTAATGTCCAACGAAAGACCACAAAGGGGGTCCAAGGGACTGCCAAAACAAGCAGATGGCCAGCCCACAACAGGAACACCAAACGGTGCCCGAGGAGAGAAAACGAAACAACAAAAGCAAGAAACAACAAACAACTCACAAACGACTCTAAGCAACCTAGAAAAAATCTAGAATCGAAGGATAGGCCATAGGGGGAGAAGGAACCACAAGCCCCCTCTGAAGACCCCTGGAAGAGGAAGAAGAAGAAGACCGGTGCTAAGTGGAATTCTTGCGAAACCTCATTGATCTGGTATGGCCAGAAGGGGGACCAAGCTGCCACTTGGTAACATGCGCAGGGGAAACTACCATGAAGAAAGAGGTGATGAGCTGATCGGTGTGCTGTCTCGTGGGGAGCTGATGCTGTAGAGAGTGGTCCTGAAGTCTCAAGGCCTCTTGGAGATAAAGCGCAAGGCACCTCTAATCAATGTACCTGAAGGAGGAGAGAGGCTGAGTCTCCCAGGACAAGTAGTAGAATCTCCCTCTGATCTCGTAGTAGATAGGGCAGCGGAAAATGAAATGCGTCTCTGTCTTCGCCTCCCCCACGCTTAAAGCTGGCAAATCCTGTCCTCCCTAACTATTTGATGGTCGGTCTAAATTCGGAGCCGATGTGATCCCACTCTAAAGGAGTCAAGGGAGATGCGGAGTGCATGCGACCAGCGGTGAGAAAGGTAAAAAGGACGGACAATGATCCCGTCTTGTATCTTGATAATGTGCTCAGCATAGAAAGCCATCTTTGGGCGAAGTCCCCCAAGGGATTTAACCCAAGTAGTGTGGAGATGCAGATTTGAAGGCAAAGAGGAAGCTACATGAAATTGGGAAGAAAATGGGAAGAAAGAGGGATTAATAGTGAGAGGTCATGAAAGGCCATTTATGTATTCAGGCGCAGATTTGTGTAATTTGTTTTAAAATTCTGTTATCAATAAAATTTGGCGAGTGTTTGTAATTTTCAATCAGTTTGGGAGTTATATGTTGTAACAGCAGAATGTCTCTTTGCATTATATGGTGACTCAATTTTTGTGAAAGGCGGTTACTCTTTCACCAATAAAATACAAAGGAGAGATCATTCCAAGGATTCAATCATCATTCTATTCAGAATTCATTCATCACTCTATTCAGAATTCATTCAGCCTTCACTCACCAATATATCAAATCAGCAATCATTAAATCATCACTCATGAATCCATCAAAAGAAGTCGTTGAATCATCCATCAATCATCACTCTGGAATAAAGGATTCAAACAAACAAACCAGTAAGTAAAACAATCAGTCGATTATACAAACATCCATCATTCAAACATCAACTATTTAAGCATCAACCATTCTAGCATCAAGTCATTCAACTATCAATCATGAAGATATCAATCTCTCAAGCATCAATTCCTTCAAGTATCATTTAAGCATCCACTCATCAATCCTTCAATAAATTATAATAAAGATAAATCAAGCAACCAGCAATAATCTAGCAAATACATGACGATATCGGGTTTGAATTCGAGTTAGTACTTATGAACGTAAAGGGTTTGGGTGCACAAGGTGGAGTAAGGTTTGGAAGGACATGGCCTTTTCCTACCCTTTGGCAAGCTAGGGACGGGGTCCTTGGTATTGTCACCAGACAGAGTCTAGGCTCACAAGGTGAGCTAGGGTTTGGAGGGACGAGGTCTTTCTACCTTTGAGAAACTAGTGATGGGGTCATTGGTTTCGTCGCTGTTGAGTTAGGGACAAGGCCTTTTAACTCAGCAGATTTGCAAGGTACTTATGGAAAATTCACGACTTGATCAATTGAGTATTGTGCTATGATTTATTGATTTGAGTATCATTGATCTTCGACAAGACAGTTTGAAGGAGAATAATTGCAGAAAATCAAGTTAAGTTCCAGCTTCTGAATCATTCATAGAATTATAAGTTGAATATATTGCAAAAATAAGGAATATCCCAAAACAGGATATTACAACTATAACGAATAAACATTAGAGTTCAAGCTTCTCATCAGACTTCTCATAGACGTTGTTCTTGATTTTCAACTTTCCTTTCATATTGACTGAGTTTTCAATACAAAGACTCATCAAATCTGCCACGATTTGACCATATCCTCCTTTGTTGCCAAACAAGGCCCTCTTTTGCACTCAACCTAATGAAACTCGCACCATCGGATATCTTAGTAGTTTTCTTCTCTTTTGCAAAGATTAACTATAGGTTAGAATTATTTTCATTTTTCTATTTTATAATTTATAATTGTCATCCTATGTGAAAATTTGTAATAGTAAAATGCCTAGTAGTTAGGCTGTTTGTGTAAGATTAACTAGTTAATTTGTTTAGCTTTTTGTTACCCATATTGGTTTTCATCCAACAAATTAAAGAACTTGTAATATCTTCAAAATCTTTTAATTTTAGTATAGTTTATGTCCATAAACCATTTAATCTTTCTTTACAAATTTGCAGCTTCCTTTTTTAGAGACTACTGTCAGTATTCTGCTGAATTTGATCTCTGGCTGCCACATTGCTTGGATCTGCTTCAATTTTTGTCAACCAAGTAAACTTTTCTAGTTGATATGGCATCTTTCCTCCGTCTAGTTGTTTCATGAACCTGTTAAACACTCTATTGTTTGGGCAAGCATTAAATCTAAGAGACTCTTGTCAATGAGAATTTGTGCTATAAGAGAAATAACTTGAAACTTTTCCAGAACATAAATACTCATATGTGCTTTTGAAATATATTCAGGGCACTCCAAAGATTCAAGGAAAAAAATTTCAATGGGATTTAGTTGGTTGCCCTTCGTGTGAATATGAGCCTTAATCCACATAGGTTTAAAAGACATAAAAATGAAAGGAAGACAAAGAAGAGAAATAAAAAGAAACAGCAACAAAGAATTTGTCACCATCTATGTTTCTTTGTCTTGACAGGTATGATATAGACATTACAGATATTCAATTGCTTTTTTTATAATTTGGAATCTGTGCATGTTTGGAGACCCTTTTGTTATTGATTGTAGATAACTTATGCCTTTGTGAAGAACATCTTTAGATGTCTAAAAACTTGCATTTGTGGCTGCAGTTTGATCTGACATTCCTTTTTCTAATGGGATTTTTTGTTAAATTTGCATCCTATCATGTCAGACCAAAATAGATGCGATTTCAGGCACAAAGCGTGCAATAACAATAAAATCAAGTTCAAGATATCCATCAACGTCTTCAGATGTAGAAGATTTTCGTCCTCTTTTTGGGGGTAAGTTTGGAGGAGTTCGTACTGCGTTTCCTGTGGCAACATTGTCATTGAATGGCGGGCTCAGTCGGGTGCGGTTTAAACCTTTATATTTAAAGTGAAAAGTTGCTTTGATCTTGTATAATGTGCATCACTGATTATATTCTCATTTGGAACATTCAACTCTTCAGGAATCTGGAGAAGATGGGACTCTGGAACTTTTCCGGTTTTTCTCAGAAACAAGTCATGAATATCTCAGTAACGATAAAAATAGAAATGTATGTTTTGAAAGGTTTACGTTGTTGCATATTTATTTCCTTATCTCCTTTCTAGAATAATTTACAAACTTTTGATGTATCTTTAAAGTGCAGTTTATAAGATTATGAACACTGAACATCTTGAAAATACATCCTTACATGCCTTTAAGTTTATTTGTTTTGGGGTTAAATTATACTATTTCAGAATGGTAATCTTGGGAATTAATTTTCTCCCTGTTGTAACAATTTTTATCCGTTGATTTCTTAAGAGAGCTCCCATTTGCAGAAAAGCTTTGTCAAAGCAGGTGCAGTTCATGCTTAACATGACAGAGTCACATCGTCAAGTTTGACTTTCTTATTACCCAAACACTATTGAGATCCACAAGGAAGACCACTGGAAAACATGTTGAGCCTTATTTTCTATATGCATCCCTAGCAGCCAAATCTTGAGTCATACTCTTGGTCTCAGTATCTTGCGTCTGTGCATGTTATAGTTATTAGGTAAATATTAGGGTGAGAAAGATCCTAGCTGTTTTACTTAAAAAAAGTAATTAGAGACTTGCATTGTTGGTTGGGTTCCATTTATCTCTCTATAGATGCTATGTACAGGATTCTCTGATTAGTAAAATTCTGTTGCAGCTCTCTATATTTCTTCTGTTATTTGGATGCACATATTATTTCGTTTTCTACTTCTGACATTGAAATTTGCTTTTGTGTATAACACAACTAAATCTCTGCAATTTTTGGAGTGTTGTCCACGTCCCTGCTAGTACAGTTTGGATAATCCATTATCTGCGTCTTTTAAATTTTAAACAGCCCACCGACTCCTTATGAAGACTTGCTTTTTGAATCTTCTTTGTTAATTTAAACATTCATATGTTAATATCTCTAAGACCTGCATCAGAAAGCTGAGCCATAGAACTTGGATCTCCTATAGAGCAATCCTCACTCTAGATGATCTTTGGTCCTCTCATACACCATACACAGGATTTGTCCTCCGTAGACTGAGGTTTTGACATTGAAGGAAGTTTTGCTGGAATCTTACAAATATTTTATGAAATCTTTTTCCATAATATTAGCTTCTGCCCGAAAGGCCAAGAGAGTGTTTTGCATAGTAACTGGTCACATTTTGAATGCTGAAATCTGCTACTAAACAAAAGTTTAAACAGATTCAAAAACAACTAAAACCTGAAATGCCTGAAATGAAAGGATGGATATTGGTTTTCTTTCTTACCTTTAGTTTACAAAAAACATATCTAATCTTTTTAGACATCAAGATAGCACAGCACATGAATAACTGACCAAATAACTAAAACTTCCCTAGCATTAAATGAATGATTATAAATTAAGATTTCGACATTGTTTGGATTGCCTTGTATTATTCCTTGTAAGTGCCATGTCATATAAATACCCCTCCCATAACTCACATATTTTTTTTTTTGAATATGCTTTTTGATATATGTGTAATGTCCCCATTTTCATGAGCATTGGAATTTGAGGGATTAGCCTATTATTGTGTCCCTCGTAGGCTAATTTTTATGGATAGAGGGACAATTTTGTATGTTCCAGTTTGGTCTTCGTTTGGCTCAGATTGGACTTCGTTTGGGCGCAGTTTCATATACTTACTATCTATAGTAAGTCTGAGGTTGATCGAGAAGGACCCTTTCTATTTTTGGAAAGTGCATTTGGTCACGTGGGGAAATATTAGGTGTGACTCCTGCTTTAGACGACATATTTAAAAGATAAGTAATTTGGGAGTTATTATTATTTTAGTGGCCAAATTATTATTTAATCATTAAATGACTTATTGTAAAGTTATAATTTAACTTTATAATTTCACTGAGGGTTGAGTCATCATTGGAAGGGGCCATTTATCCAATTAATTCATTGAAGCCTAAGCCAAAGTATTAATTAAAGTATAGAGTAAATGAATTATTAAAAGGAAAAATATATCTATTTATCCTGCATTGGCTGGAAAAGTGTGTGAATTCTCCCACAAAAGTTATAAAAGACTCACAAAGTTCTTTTTTATTATTCATGACCTGTGCATTTGCTTTTGTTTGTGTGGAGAAGAAATTGAAACAAGGGTTTCAAATTTCGAGCTTGAAGAATTGTGAATTCTTCCAAGTTATTTCAGGATAGTGAATTGGTGAAACACCCAACGAATTGTGCAAAAGCTTTGGCTTCATCCAGAGGCCAAGATTAAATTTATTGTTGTAGAATTAAGGGTTTGAATGCTTCATTATTTATCAGAACAGTTTGCAGTGATAGAAGGAATTGACAGCCATTATTAATCAGATTTTAAGCATTTATGAGCAGATTTGTGAAGTTTATTCAAGGGTTTCAAGACATATCATACCTGTAAGTTCATGAATCGTAACTCTTAAATTTTTTGGGTATTGTTAATTTAGATAAGAGGGGATATTTTATGAACTGGGTTATCGATATTTTGTGAAAATACAGAGTATCTAAGCTGTTGTAAAAATCCGGAATTTTCAGCTATATAT
Source organism: Thuja plicata (assembly GCA_018584345.1). Taxonomy (NCBI): domain Eukaryota; kingdom Viridiplantae; phylum Streptophyta; class Pinopsida; order Cupressales; family Cupressaceae; genus Thuja; species Thuja plicata. The sequence goes on along the minus strand of MU225678.1, from coordinate 484,890 downwards.
TCCCTATGTAACGTCTAGTTTTTTAGTTGAAATAATTATTGCAATATCTTCTATTTTGTTGCATTGTATTGTTGTATCGAACATTGCAAATATATCAAAAAACATCAATTGCGGCAGACCAAACCATAACAAATTAAATAGGATCTCAAATCAGCAAGCTTATACATTGTTTGCTAAGTGTTTGACAAAATGTCAAGACACTATTAAATCAGAAAATACCGTGGTAAAATTAGAATAAACAGGGGTTCTTACAATATGTATATATACAGTAACTTTATGTTTAAAATTTTAAATCCTAAATTAACATAGGATCATCACATAGAAGGGCCTTTGATATATATAAATTATGTGAAGCCTAATTTCATGACAAATTCTTCACCTATAAACAAATATCTACTTTTAATCTGCCATCACTTTTCATGTCATAATATTCGTAGCATTAACTGTTGGGAATCATTGACTCAATGGCCTAGATTGTGAAAATTACAGTGTTCCACCACCCATTCAAGATGGGGGGACGTTGGGACGGGTTTCTCAGAGGGGGGGGACAAAGGGCCTAAATTTGGGGGTGGCTGGGGGGGGGGGGGGGTGTANGGGGGGGGGGGGGGGTTGTATATACTATATACTATACATATAGTATTTGAAATGCTAGTTATGAAAAGATGTATTAGTAAAATTTCCAATACTAAATACAGATACTTAAACATTGAACAACGAACATTGAATATCAATAGAATATTAGAATACTAAATAAAATTTCAATTTGACAAATGAAATTGTCGAATTGGCAAAGAAAAGATTTCTATTATATCAAAAATATCATAAAGATGATTACAATGAGTAGCATGATATCAAAACAAGTACAAAATGTCAAAATGTAGTGAAGGGAGGCCTCTAATCATCCCTCAAGGCAAACTACTCATCATTGAAACTCAATAAAGTGGGTATAAAAACATCAACTTGAATCGATGTGATTTCCCCATCAATTCTCTTTTGTTTTTAAATTTGAAAGCGGGGGTTTGGGGGCGGCAGCCCCCAGTGGGGTCAAGGGGCAATGCCCCTTACAGGTTCCCGAAGCAGCACCACCCAACCACCCCCACCGCCAAGCACATTTGACCTCTTGTGTGGCCTTTGAATTCTTAATTTTTGAAGCATTTTTCTCCCAAAACTGACGTGGCGCTTGGGTGGTGGTGGTGGTTGGGTGGCGCTTGGGCGTCGGTGGGGGAACGCCCCATCCCCGTCCCCCTGTCCCAGGGACGTCCTTGTCCTGGGAATTCATGGGTTTAGGGGTTGGGACGTGTCCCCGTATAACACTAGAAAATTATAAATGACTCAGTCTCCCTTGCAAAATAAGAAACATGTTTAAAATTTGAAGCATCTGCAATCTATAATATTCTGAGAAATGTTTCTAGAAAAATAGTGTAGATAGGTGTTGCCCCATTTTTGTTCTGCATATCTTTAGAGAAAAATGGATGTTTTGTGCGTAGCGATGGTCTTAAAATCATTGTGTAAGTCTTGAGTCTAAGTCTAGTTTTTCCTTTAGGCAAGGAGGCCTTTATTGGATTTTCCCAAATCGACTTCTCCTTTGTAAGCCGGGTTTTTTTAATCTGAGATCATGTCATATTGGGTAGGTTAAGCTCCCAAATCCGATAAGGGTCACGATTCGGAGGTTTCTAACATCAATTTTATGTGATTTTGAAATCTTTAGCTTTGATACTTCATTTTGCAAAGCATTGGCGGAAAATTGGTTCCGAGCTTCTCCTTGGCGGGTAACCACCTGCAGAGTGTGTTTTCCGCAGATGGCAATTTTAAAAGTCTCAGCGGTTAGTGGAAGTTGGAAATAGATAATTGGAGGCTAGAAAGACTATTGCACTCAAAACGAATCCCATCGGGCAAAAGGAATGATCAAATGATGAAAAATCTAAGATAAAAGCTTATCGACGGAAGTGCGGAAAATTGCTTCTTCACTACTCCCACAGGCGGATAATCACCCGTAGGATGCATTTTCCGCCAAATTGTTATATGCAAGATTTCTGAAGAAAAATCAACCTATGAGGTGACTTAAGGCACAAAGAAAGCAGATGAAACCGTCACATATCATTTTAGCATTGTAATAGGCTAAAACTCCTCCTTGGCGGATTTCTGAGTAGGGAGTGCTCCAAAAGCATTTCTCCGCCAAAAGAGAAGCGGAAAAGTAATTATCCGCTACCTCTAGAAAGTTACCGTTATACCTATCCAAAGTGAAAAGATGTTTCCTAACGGCCCGTAGAGGTAAGGTAATTAATTCAAATGAAGCCGTTTTACTTCATAACGGACTTTTTCATAAATACTTAAGTCTTTTCACTCATGTGGCACAGGAAGTCGGCCATTAATGGTAAAAAGTTGGAAGTTATAAAATCAATGAAGTGTTGCAAACAAGAATTACCATCTGTTTGTCAAAATTGCCTAAATTAAAACCCCTGGCGATAGTTGTTCCTTGCTTTTATATTACTGAGATAGATTCCTGGTTCTCGAATCAAATCAATCAAAGCATGGCCACTAGATTCATGGGATTCGATGGGATGAATGGTATTACTTCCGAGTGGCACAAAATCACGAATACTTCTCTGAGGTTCTTCGACATGCAGAGCTTTCACAACAGGTTGAATGCAGAAAGAATACATCCCATTACATAAAAATTGAAGGAGAGTGGATTAGTTGAAGCCACTGGTTTTCCCGTTGCAATTCAAGTTCCAGAGCTTGTTCGTGAATGCATAGCCCGCTATAATCCGGATACCAAGCAAATTTTTTTGCCTGATGACACGGTGCTACTCTCTATTGATCGAGATTCCATCCAGAACTCCCTTCGTATTCCAGAGCAAGCTGAATACTCGGAGATGACATACAGCCGGGCGGTCACTGAGTATGGAGCAAAGAAGACTGTATGGAAGAAGGAAATAGTGAAAACATGGTTCCAAGAGTCGAGGAGCGCCAAGGGCAAGTTGCCTAAGACACTATATGGCACGAACTTGAAGCCAGAAATTGTAGACATCCTGGTATTGCTTCACAGGATCAGAGGTGAGAGTGATGCACTTAATTTTGTTGAGCACCATTTCTTCCTAGTCCAGGTGATTTGCTCCCAGCATAATTTCATTGATTGGGCTCACATGGTAAGTGAAAATCTTTCAAATGCCCTAAATAGAGCTAAACATCAGAATGAGTTCCATATGTCCTCGGTTTTATTATATATCTTAGCTACAATTCAAATTTGGCCGGGGCTTCCTAGGCTAGAAGAATTCCCGGAGGATGTTAAAAGTTACGAATTCTTTCCCTGTTTGCAATTACATAACAGTTATACTGAGTATATCAAGGTTAATGATGCATTCACAATGAGATTATGCAGGGAGTTGCAAGGTTGCCCAGAAAGGAGATTTTCTCCAGAAGCCATGGCATTCATCAGCCAATTTGGGGGTTATTTTATCCAATTTGCGAATTTCTCATATATTCGTCTTGCAGGATTTGATGATTTCCCCTTGAAGCTGCCCAGGTATCCTGACGACATGATTGTGCTGGTTGAAGTGATGAGGCAAGCAGTCCAAGTGAACTTGATCTGTGCAGGTGCCTTGAAGAAAGGCTATGACTTCCCCATGACTATTGGAGCCTACAGCTGTGCATCTCGGTCTGATGCAAAGAATGTTTTGAAAGCATTCACGAAGAAGTTTCATTTAGAAACATATGATGTCTTGAGGCCCCAGTATGATCCTGTGAACTACGCCAGAGATTACTTGCAAATGGGTCGCACCATTCATCACACAAATGACATAGAAGACTATTGGGCCAACTGCAAGGACGATCTAGAAAGCAGAGATAGATTCATTGAAGGTTAACTATTGAACAAATCAAAAGGTTCAAAGTTAAGATTGCAATTGAAGGTGTAGAAGATGATGGCCAGCACATGTATGATGATACATACATGGAGAAGATTAAGCCCCTCCCTATAAGCTCTGAACCCATGCTAGGTCAAGCTATTGATGACTTGCAGACCTTGATGGGTGGGATCTACAAAAGAACAGAGCAACGGATCCAATGGACGGCAGGCAGGCAGAAGAGGTTGGAAAGGAAGCCTCCTTTTCAACAAACTCCTGCAAAAGTGACCGGGAACACTCTTGCATCATCCTTAGCGACTATCCCAACCGTAGCTAAAGAGCCAGCTCAACTAGCAGGCGGAGGTGATGAACCTCCTGAAAAGGTGATTCCATTAGAGAAGACATGCGGAGATGGCTCGCCTCCAGTCATTGGTTCAACAGAAGAAGCAGTTTGTACAGATCTGGTCAAGTCTATGACCGAGCCTATGAAAAGTGCAGAAACAGAGCAACCAGTTAAAGCTAGCACTTTGGGTACACAAGGTGACACCTCGATTCAAGATACTCCAAGGCGAGGGTCCCCTATTATAGTAGAGGTGGGTGAGGATAGTTCTAGTACTGCAGCCACATAATCAGATGAAGAGGTTGGAAAGCAACAAGAAGTTGCTCAAATCACTAAATTAGTTTCCTCTTCTCCTACCTCAGTAAATCCATTTGCTTCCAGACCAAAATCTACTCCTCCGGTCATCAAGAAGTTGTTTATAGAAGAATTGGTCTCTACCACCAAAGTTACTAGTGCGGAGTCTTGGATAGAGAACACTCTAGAGCGCAAAAGGAAGAGGATAGAAGAAGGAGCTCCCAGCAAGTATACTCTTTCACGGGCCTTACAATCCAGTACCATTGTGAGCAAGGTGAAGAAAGCAAAGGCGTTGTCTACATTAGGCCGAGATCCAAAAACAGGGCACTTCACCATGGAGGTAGCAAAGCCCACAAAGGAAGGCAGGTTTGAAGATTTAACTTCTTTTGATTTTGAGCTACAGTCATTTGATATGGGGTTAGCTCGTCATGATACCAAGGTGGATTGGTGGAAATCCACTAATATAGTAATTGAAGAAGAGCTTGAGGAGCTTAAGACTGCTAAAGTACAACTTAAAGCAGAAGTCAATGAACTGACTAACTTTATCAGGCAGTTAGTTACTCTAGTTGCAAGCATTCCTAGTGCCCAAACCACTTTCGACCCCAATGTTGCAGAGAATCAAGCCATCACCGCCAAGTTGCAAGAAGACAGACACTTTGGACAAATTGGTAAAGGATGGATCGAGAGACTCAAATCTGAAGGGCTTGTAGTTATTGAGCAGCTGGGTGATACTCTCCTAAAGTTGGAAAAGGAAAGAAACAATATTGATAAGAATTTGCAGACTCTTACGTTGGAAAGGGTGAAGTGTCAAGAGTGCATAGTAATGTTGCATGTAGTAGTCAAAATGAAGACTAAAGAGGCAATAAAGGCCAAGATCTTGCAAAAAGGAGATGAGCCTTTAATTGAATGGCTGCAAAGTCTGGGATTTAAAACTGAGATGATCATCCAAGCTGAAGGAGGGTTGCAGCAGACAGACATCAAAATCAAAGAAGAACAGAACAAAGATTTCAAACTCCTCTAAGGTGTTCACACGGAGTCACAGATGAGTGGTGAAGGAAAAGAAATGATCGAAGCGACTAACATGCAGAAATCTTTCTCCGATTATGTAGATAAGCTGGCAAAACAGTCTTCCTCTCATCTGGAAAAGGTACCAGAACTCCAACAGTTGAGTGGGTGCATCTATAAAGCCATGGAAGAGCTGAAAGATCGGGTAGATGCGGTTAAGATTCTGGCCAAAGATCATTCCCGATGGCTCATCAGATATACAAATGTCCATATCAATAGACATGAAGAGCTTATCCCAATCCTCACAGCTGTCACCGCCTATAGGGCGAAATTAGATAAGGGGAAGAAAACAAAAGCATAAATATATTCCCTCTTATACTAAATTTTGATAGAGCTTGTAACGGATAAACATTTATTATTTCTGGTTAGGGAAGTTGAACTGTTTGGGTTACCCCCTTTTTGTAACGGTCAAACTCTGAGATCTATATGTACTATTTTGAAAATCAATAGAAAGGTCGACTAAATTTTGGTGTGAAGAACTTCGTTTTTGCTGAGTCAAATTCGTTCATGTTTGAATGCCAATGTTTTAACTGTTCCATTGCATTTATCTTTCTATCAATTTGAATGTTTCTTTAAATTGGATTTACAACTCAAGATTAAACCAAAGTTTTGTATTATGATTTGATACAGTTAATTGAGGGGAAATTTGGGTGTCATCCATAAATTATAAAAAATGTTCTTATGAAATAGATTGATTCATCTTTGTTATGTTATCATCGATCTTTCGGTTTTGCATTTGTATCCTCATTATTCACCATTGCATTACCAATTTTAGGATCTTATATGATTGATAAAGTTAAGATTGGCTAGATAGAAACCTGAATCTATTTGCCTGAGCTAGTTCCTGTCTAGGCCTAGTTCGGATTACCTCTTCTGTTCTCAAGTTAAGAACAAACCCCCATTAAATTAGGAAAGAACAAAATTCATTGAAGATTAATCACTTAAGGGAGCTGTACCTTCAAATTCAGAGGGAAATTAGTTATTCAGTTACATTTCCTAACTGTTGTATTCGATTGTTTCTTTAATATTTGGGCATTTTAGAGTTAAAGTGAAAAAGAACAATTTGTTTACCAACAATAGGATACTAGGTCTCCATTTGGGCCATTATGTAGCTTTTTATTTTATGAATTCAAACGAACTTAGACTCTTTAAGAGAAACTCAAGCTAATATCGAAAAAGATGTTACCACTAAACAAGGCATTGAGCCTGCAATTGTGGGTATATTTTCTTGTATGGTTGGACACAGAGGGTCTTGCTAAAGTCTGTGAGTTGATCGAATCGAACTTGTTTTCTGTCACTAGCCACCTGAACTGTGAATTTTTTGATTGATTAAGAAAGTTTTGTAATTGATGTTTGCTCATCAAAGATGGAACTATTATCTTACCAATATGAGAAATAACATAAGGATAAAAACATAAATGGTTGTCTATTTTATGAAACACAATATTACAGGGATTAAGGGGAAACCAGGCATAAACTTCCTTTGCTTAAACAATTGTATGGAATTGAAAGTAAGATGTAAGCTGTTATTTCCTTGTTGACTCGATTGTCCATACCGTGGCTGGAAAGCTTGGACTTGGCAATAACTCGGTAGCATGAAATTTTTTGGTAACTCAGGACTCGGCAAAAATTCGGCAATAATTTGATAAATTTATCGAACTTTTGAAAATACATAATTTTTAAAAATATTCTAATATATTGAATTTATAGAACATGCTATTGATTTCCATCATATATAAATCAAAATTCTAGTTTAATGCATATCAACCAAAAGGAAAGTTTAACCTTTGAATACACATGAACTTCAAGTTTTGGTATCAATGAAAATTGTAAATCATAAATTTTGTCTATGACTAAAGCTCAAAAAGTTTGTTTCCGTTGTGTGAGTGTTGTTGAAGTAGATAGTATAGCTGCAATATCTTCAACAGGTGCCTCATTCATAGTGATAGGATCAAGCTGTGTATGTGAGGACATTGCCTTTTCTAGGTGACCAACCTTGCTTTCTGCTTCCTTATATGCTGCCGCTTCCACTTCCCATTTAGTTGCCTCTCTCTCTCTCTCTCTCTCCAAATCAGCAAACTCATCGTCAATTAACAATGGATCCACATCAACACTATCAGGCTCAAGTATCAATAATCCAATTTGAATATGGATTAACATCATCAAGGTTGAGTGCGTCATGCGAACCTTGCTCTCGTACCTTCTTTTCATCCAACAAAAGATTGTACCACATATAGGGAAGGTTATTCAAGTGTTTTTGACTCAACCTTTTGTGCTTCTTTGTGTGAATGGCCACAAAATCACTCTAGTTGTGCTTGCAACTAAAAGCACTCCAAGGCTGTGATAAAATGCGAATGACAATCTCTTGAAAATTAGGTGTGGCACCACAATTTTCCCACCACAAATCTGCAAGGATAACAATTGCCATTTATAACTTAGTAAGTATTTTAATAAACTCAAAAAAATGGTAAAATAAAATAAAATACGTTTTTTTAAAACTTGGTTGTAGAGGGGCTATCTTACGAATGCAAAAAATTGAAGAAAACAATGCCCCTTTGACCTTTGTATAACTCTATATCTCATCAAGTACAAGGTCTTGAAGTATCTCATCATTAACCAATCTCTCATTACATGTGTTGAGCCTAAGAAGAATTTTTGTATCTTCTTTGGAAGTAGGGGAGAAATGAATCTTGGGGTTCAAATAGTAGGCAAAAGTATGAATATGTTGGTGGAGTTGTCGTTTCCACCTCCGATCAATTATGTGCTGTATGGATTTATATGTGGTCTTGCTTGACCCATACAAATGTTTAATCGCCTCTTTGGCCTTATCCACGGCCTCATAAAGATACTCCTAAAGTAAACACACACACTTATATTGAGACGGGAGGTGGATCAGTATGAGACAATTTTTTGCCTATTTAAATTTTAGTAATCACAGAGCAATAAATACAAGCAAGATCTAGCAATAAGGAACACAAGATGCACATACCATTTTACATGGAAACCCTTGCGAGAGAAAACGTGGCAAAATATTCCTTTTATATATCTATTTACAAGCTTTGTAGGCAACATTGCACACGAGACACCAACCCCCTGTCACTGGACTCCAATCCAATAAGATACTCCGATCTCTCAATAAGGCTCGGATCTTTGATCACTGTACAATAGAATATGAATGAGGGCAAGCTTCAAAAAATGGTTCACAAATCTGCTCAAAATCCTCTTTAAATATTCACAAACAACTCTCACATAACTTGCATAAATTTGCCCTCAAGATGAGATTAAATTAACCTCATAAATCTGCTCACATATATGATATATATCTTCTGTAAACTCTTCTTGATTCTGCCCTTCATACAATTGAAAACTTTGCTTGAGTGCTTTAGAAATGAACTCCAAGTAACCTCTATTTATAAATGCAACTTTTCACCAATGGATATGCCTCCTCAAATCACGTTGACCAAGTCTGAGATGAATGTTTATTTTTAATTTAAATATCCCTCGAAATTTGGCACTTAACATCACTAGATCCACACGCAATTAATTTTATTTTTCCTTTCCAAGGACATGTACTAGCATCTGTGTGTGTGTGTTGTATCGGCCCTCTTGAAAAATACTTAAAAGTATGTTTAATTAAAAATTTTCCTTCCCAAATTTGGGCGTCAAACCTTTTAAGGTCAGCCCAAAAGAAATGAGTTTATTTACATCAAGGAGTCGTCCAAAATATTTTATTTGTGTTTGTCATGATTAGCAAAACTCAATCTTAGTGCCATTTGACACAATTCCTATCTAGTAAGCCACTGATTTTGCCCTTTGACATCAATGACAATATTCCAACAATGTTCCCCTTTGTCATTGATGGCAACACTATAAGAATAATCTTTTGAAAACAGCCGAGTAACTGAAAAACTCCCCTTGACTGAAATACTCTCCTTGACTATAAGGCTCTCCTGTACTTGACTTCTGCCCTTTTGACATCAATGACAAGGATAATCCTTGGCTAACTAATTAAGGCAATGAATAAGTCCCCCCGAACACATGCTTCTCTTGAAAAACTTAGTGTGTCTTTGGGAAGAGGCTTTGTGAAAATGTCGGCAACCTAGTCCTTTGTAGCAACATGCTCCAACTTCACTTAACGATCAAGTACTTACTCCCTCAAGAAATGATACTTAATTTGGATATGCTTCATTCTGGAGCGCATATGTAATGCCCCCTTTCTAAAATAGGATTTAATAATAAAAGTAAAATATAAAAATAAATAAATAAATAATAAGAAAATATAATATAATATAAATTAACTAAATTAATGAAAGGTCAAGAGATATGTAATGAAGAGTTGTGACTCCCTCAAAATAAGATATAAAAGGGAGGATAGTTCATTTGAAAGGGGATATGGAGGAAGGAAGAAGAGGAAAGCATAGGAATTATAGAAGGATTAATGGAAGAAGGAAGGAAAGTAAAGAAAATAAGGAATTGACTTTCAAAATTTAGTGATGTGAAGTACTGTAAATCTTTCCAAGGGTTGTGACTTTTCAAAAGGGTTGTGACTTTTCTAAAAGGTTGTAATTATGAAGGGTTGTGACCTTTTGAAAGGGTTGTAATTATGAAGGGTTGTGACTCTTCGAAAGAGGGACAATTATGAAGGGTCACGACTTTTGAAAAGGCAAGTATGATGGAGAGGTGTGATCTCTCCCTCATACGAGAAGATATAAAAGGGACAAGGATTCATTTGAAATGTGCATCCAAAAAGGATCAAGGAAATAAGTGTTTGTTTTGTAATCAGAAAAGAAGGATTCAGAAGTACAGATCTAATTTAAATAAGAAGTGCAGATCTGATTGTGAAATGTTGTGTCCCTTTCAAAGTGCAGAAATAATAAAGAGTTGCACTCTTTCAAGGGTGCTAATAGTGAAACGTTGTGTCTCTTGCTAAAGGGCATTTATGATAAAAAGGCGTGACATTCAGTAAGGATCAATATTTAAGAAGAGAGAATAAGGCATTCAATCAATCAAAATAGGAGATAGATATCTAAAAATAAGCAGCAGATCAGACTGCTATAAGGAAAACAACAGACTTATATATTGATATAATGATTTGGCTGACTATGATTGGTCTCTCATCTGTTAGGAAGTAGACTATTACATCATTGCTACTGTTATGTAAATATAAATTCCATAATACAGGAGATATTAGCATACTCTAGCCATTCCTTAATCACTTGCTATAGCCCCTTAAGAGGATAGGTTGGTGTTGTATAGGGAGAGGCAGAATAAATCCTCACAAGGTAGGTGAATCCCAAGGTGGGATATGGACTGTGCCCTGAAGCCTTGAGGGAGCCTACTTGTAGATTGGTGTCCAAGCGCCTTATGACAAGTAAATCCCCATCCTCCTTGGGGTTGATGCTTAGGAGAGAAGTAAGGAGTTAAGGCTTAAGTATATTAACTGTCACATATTATTAATCATTAATCTGATTTAAATGCATAGTGATGCATGTTAATTGTTGGGAATTGACAAGCTCTTAGTAGGGAACATTAAAAGTCTAAGTAAATTGCCATTTCCAAGTGCAATCCAAATCCCAGTTGTGAATATTAGGGTAAATCATGTGAAGTCCTAGTTGGGGACATTACAGCATTACTGGATTCTTTGATATAATGTGTTGATGTGAGTTTTGTACCACTACATAACATATAGGATTTAGACACTTGATACAGGATATCAAGCACTCAACCCTCTCTTGAAAAGTAATTACTCATGAAGAACATGAGAAAAACTCCAAGGTTC
>MU225678.1:448150-460491 GCA_018584345.1 Thuja plicata | reverse complement strand
TAATCGAGGGTATGATCACACTTAGGGCAAATAGGGTCCATAGTTGGAACAGACCAAATTTAGGTGGTTACATTTGCCCCTCTTTGAATTGATGTGCGAGTAGCGCATTGATTCAAAGAAAGTTTTTGATTTGACTTCAGAAAGATTGAGAATCTCGTTCTTGGTTGTCGAACGAAATGCTGATGAGATCAGTCTCGCACTTGATTAAACTAAACTAATAGAATTGATTTTGAACTTGGTTGTCGTCCAAAGATCAATAAAAGATTTTAAAGATACCAATTTTGAACTTGGTTGTCGTCCAAAGATTGATAATACTAATTCTGAACTTGGTTGTCGTTCAAAATGCCAGTACGAAGCTGCTAGGAGCTTTATAAAAATCTTTTAAGATGAGGAAGCATAAGATATCCAGCTCATGAGAACCAAAGCTTTCTATCCAACAGTTCCGACATTAGTCAAGGAAACTGTTATGCCCCTAGTTTGTTTGATAACGAAGTCATTTTTAATGCAGTTTTGAGCAAAAATTTAATTGATGATAGTATGATCATGCCCCTTCGGGAACGAAATCGAAGAAAAAGAATAAATCCCTCCGGTTGAAAGAACGAATTACTTGCAGGAAGTAGTTAGGGCAAGAAAGAACAGAGTAGAAGAAGTGAAGGAGCAGGGGTGTGTTTAAGAGTAAACACACAAGTACCAAGCTAATCACATTGAAAATATGAGTTTGATTTTGTTCCCGATAGATCAAAGATTTCGGGAAGCATGGGTATTAGTAATAAACTTGGATTTCAGATGAATTATAAATAGAAAGCAGTTTGAGCTCAAATCCTTATGTTTTCTTTCAAAAATGCATTATGCAATCTCTAAATGCAGCTATATGCAGACTCTTAGGACTTGTCATTGATTAGCAAATATTGCAACATTTTTATATTCATTGGGCACTTTTCGGAGTGGATACCATCAAATAGCACAATCATTACTAATACCCACTGATATCATGATAATATGAATATTATATGTTTATTGAAATGTCGGAAATAGACTTAGGCATCAAGGCATAGAAGCCAGGATAACAATATAGTCACCTTCCTTTTAATATACCAGATTCTAATTAAGGCAAGATATTGGACCCGCAATGACCTTGAAAATTCATATCCTTGGGTACATTATGATTCGTATACCTTAGTGAGAATCTGGATCAGAAAACAGACAAGGAAATTGTTTCAAACTCACCGTAGTTTACACATAACGAAGATCGAGATATATGCGGCTATCTACCCACAGTAGCAGCTCTTACCATAAACATCCAAGTTAGGTGAAATTCATAGGTTTATTTGGAACAATCACCATACGCAGAAAATCAAGAAAACATTATACCCCCAATCCTTGCGACTCTTTTCTTTGCGCAGACGTCATTGAGTAACTAAGAAGACATAATAAATCATCAATTGTGAATCAACCCAATAAAATTTATAATGACTTAGATGCCCCTAGTTGAAAACATCATCAGGACATGAAAGGATTATAATCAAACCATTATCAAACTGTGTGTTTAAGTAGTACTTGTTCATTCTTATGTCAACCACAGTAAAGATTCATCAATCAAAAAATTGTAATACAAGCAATATGGTGTTCCATGTCTGTGTATTGATAGGATAATCTGTTCATGTTTGCGATCCAATACGGCTTTGTAGGAATGCTTGTGAATGTAAATGTCATGTCTCATGTTTTGAAAAGACACCCTCGTTTTGGAAAGTGACATTGTTTTCCATGTATTTGAGAAACCTTGTGTCTGTGAGGCAAACCATCCTAGAAAAACTTAGCAACTGCAACGGACTATGCCAACAAAGATGCCCCCAGTGCAGAATGACCTATTCCTATGACGTAAAGACAGACAAATCCCAAGCGAGGGTAAGATAGTCATGTAGGAAAATGAAGTTAGCGTATGAGCACAGGCAAAATTATGAAGGCCTAGTATCAGTAGTGCATTGATAGATGGAGCGCAGAACACAAGTGACGCCTGATTGCCAGGTTTTCACCACTCGACAAGATCTTCTTTTTCTTTTTGCTACCAAGATGCCTGTTTTACCAGGTGCTCATCAAGGCACTTTTCTTTTTTTCAATTTTTTTGCTTTTTTTGTTTTTTCAAATGTTTTTTTAGTATCAAGGCGTTTGTTTACCAGGTTTTCACCAAGGATACCCTTTCTGAAGGACCTTTTCCACTGTTTTTGGATTTCTTCAGGATCAATTTTCTGAATGTTTTTGGTGTTTTGCAAGAACTTTTTGCTGTACAAGGTCTGCTAGCCGAACATTAAGCGTAGAACCGCTTCAAATGTAGAGTGTTGATAGGATCTGGAAGAACGTCTCCCTCATGTGTAGCTAACTGATAAGCTCCAGTCCCAAAAGTAGCTGTAATGACATAGGGTCCTAGCCAGTTAGGTTCAAATTTTCCTTTCTGCTCCCTGTTAGGTTGATTCTTAGGATTTTCCTTGAGGACAAGGCTCCTACCTCAAACTTGCGTGGCTTGACTTTTTTGTTGTAGCCTTTGGACATTCTTGCTTGGTACACTTTGAGGTGATCAAACGCTTGTTGCCTGCGCTCATCTAGTAGGTCCAAAGAATTTATCCGATCTATGCGGTACTGCTCATCAGTAACCAGTCCTTGTAAAGATATCCGCAAAGATGGTATTTCAACCTCAATAGGTAATACTGCTTCAGCGCCGTAGACTAGAGAAAATGGCGTGGCTCCTGTTGGTGTCCTGATGCTGGTTCTGTAGGCCCATAGTGCCGGATTTAGTTGTAAGTGCTAGTCTCTGCCAGACTTGCTCACAGTTCTGTGTAGGATTTTGAGAATATTTTTGTTTGATGCCTCAGCCTGTCCATTACCTTGAGGATAATAGATTGAGGAGCAATGTTGAGTAATATGGAATTGTTCACAAAGATCATCCATGTCTTGATTTCTGAATTGCCCCCCATTGTCAGTCACAATTGACGAGGGTACCCCATATCTACAAATAATGTAGTTTAGAATGAACATAGCCACCTGTTTGCCTGTGGCTTTGATTAGTGGCACGGCTTCGACCCACTTTGTGAAATACTCAGTGGCTGTTATAATAAACTTATGTCCATTTGAAGAGTTGGGAAATATTTGTCCAACCAAGTCAAAGGCCCATTGCTCAAATGGCCAATGTGTTATGAAGGGAATAAGTTCTCTGGCAGGAGAATGAATAAGATTCCCATGTGTCTGGCATTTAAGACATGTCTTTGAGAATTGAATAGCATCTTTCTCCATGGTAGGCCAATAATAGCCTACTTTGAGCAATTTCTTGGCTAATGAAAAGCCGTTCGAGTGTGACCCACATACACCTTCGTGGACATCTTTTAATGCGACATCAGACTCTTCTAGTTCTAAACACCGAAGAAGTGTTCTGTCGAGACCGCGTCGATATAGATTGTTAGTTATGAGTACGTAATGCGATGCTGTCCTAATCAGGGATCGTTTCTCGTTTCTAGACAGATTGGCTGGAAGAGTTTGGTCTGAAAGGTACGCAATGATACTGGTATATCGAGATTGATTTGGCATATTTAAGGCACAGATTACCTGGTATGCAGGGTTAGCATAGGCAGGGTGGGATATTTCTTCCACCAAGAAGTCATAGCGGAATTGATGTTCCTCTAGTTGTAACATGGATGCTAAGGTAGCCATAGCATCTGCAGCCTTATTTTCTGCTCTTGGTATTTGTTGAAATGTGACGAAGACAAAGTACTTCTTTAGATCATCAACCAGTTGCTTGTAGGGCATCAACTTTTCATCTTTTGTTTGATACTCCCCATTGACCTGATTGATAACTAGTTGGGAGTCACCATACACGTGTAACTCAATGACCTTCCATTCCATAGCGAGCTTGAGGCCGTTCACCAATGCTTCATACTCTGAGATATTGTTGGTGCATGGAAACATCAATTTATAAGATTTGGGGATCTTATATCCTTGTGGAGTTATGAAGAGAACCCCTGCTCCAGATCCTTGTTGAGTGAATGAGCCATCAAAGTACATCTTCCATGGATGTTCAGTGAGATGCATGATTGTTTCATCAGGGAATTCAATTAGTAGGGGTTCATTATCTTGGAGTGGTGAATCTGCCAATTGGTCTGCAAGTACCTGTCCTTTGATAGCTCTCCGTTCTACATACTCAATGTCGAACTCACTCAGAATCAGGACCCATTTGGCCAAACGCCCTGTTAATGCTATCCTGCTTAAAAGATATTTCAGAGGGTCAATCTTAGCAATGAGCTTCACTGTGTGAGAGAGCATGTAGTGTCTTAATTTCTGTGATGCGAAGACAACTGCTAGGCATGCTTTTTCAATAATGCTATAATTGAGCTCATAAGCGACTAATGTTCTACTAATGTAGTAGATTGCTCTTTCTTTCTTTGTGTCATCTTCTTGCGCCAGTAATACTCCTAGGGATGTAGCTGTAGCTGAGATGTATAGGAGCAAAGGTTTTCCGTGAATAGGTGCCATAAGAATAGGTGGAGCAGCCAGGTACCCCTTCAATTCTCTGAAGTTTGTTTCACAGTGTTCATCCCAGTTGAATGGAACCCCTTTATGTAGCAATTTAGTGAAGGGTTGTGCCTTATCTGCAAGTTGGGACATGAATCTCCGAATAGACTGGAGTCTCCCTTGTAGTGTCCTCATTTGACTGATGTTACGTGGGGGAGCCATCTCTAGAATAGCTTTGACTTTAGCAGGATCAACCTCAATTCTCGTTGCTGATACAATGAATCCTAGGAGCTTTCCTGATTGGACCCCAAAAGCACATTTCTTTGGGTTGAGCCTGAGTTGGAACTGCTCCATTCGGTCCAATATTTTTCGGAGGTCAGCAATGTGAGTACCTCGTTCTTTGGATTTAGCCAATGTGTCATCGACATAATCCTCCATGTTCTTGTGCATCATGTCATGGAATATCGTTGTCATAGCTCTTTGATACGTGGCACCTGCATTCTTTAACCCAAATGGCATGACGTTCCAGCAAAATGTGCCCCATGCGCATGTGAATGCGGTTTTCTCTTGATCCTCAAGGGCAATCTTGATTTGGTTATAGCCGGAGAATCCATCCATTAATGAATACATCTGAAAGCCAGCTATAAGATCTATGATCATGTCGATGTTTGGTAGAGGGAAGTCATCCTTCGGACATGCTTTGTTTAGGTCTCTGAAGTCTGTACAGATCCTGATAGATTTATTAGATTTAGAAACGGGGACCACATTGGAGATCCACCTTGCATAGGCAATGACTCGAATAAATCTTGCTTTTAACAACTTCTCCAGCTCTGCTTTGACCAATAATGCAACCTGTGGGTGCATTTTCCTAAGTTTTTGCTTTACGGGCTTGATTCCAGGAGCTATAGATAAATGGTGCATGATGAGATTAGGATCAAGCCCTGGCATATCAGTGTAAGACCATGCAAAGTTGACCTTCTTCTCTTGCAGGAATGCTGTGAATTGTATCTTCTCCTCTTCTGATAAAGATTGTGCCAGGTGAACTATTTGAGGATTTTCAACTGTGCCCAAGTTTACTGGCTGTGTGGGTTCAATCAATACTGAAGATCTTTCCTGAAAGTGTTCAGGGAGGATATCAAGAGTCTCATCCTTTGGCGCCTCGGAGAGGTTTTCACCATTGAATACGTCTTTTTTCTTTACTTTTTTGGGATCTGATACTGCTATAGAGTGGTTTTCACCATCAGTCCACTTTTTCATATTTTTTTTTAGCTTGTGACTAAGAAACTTGATATCCTCCTGTGACATGTTCTCGCTCCTTGCTGTGGTGGAAGAAGGGTGAGGTTCACAAGCATTAAGATAGCAAGCTAGGGCGTGGTCATTAGGAAAGTCAAGGATGGGAATAGGATCTGTTTCAGTCCAATCAATTAGGTCTGGAAGTACCAAGGTTAGGGAGTCAGATTCTGGAAAGGATAGCATCGTGTTAGCATCAAAACCGTTAACTGACATGACACGGTCTGTTAGGTTAGTTTCTTCGATATTTAGATCAATAAGAGTTAGATCATCGTAAAAAGGGTCGTCATTAGTCATATGTGGACCAAACTCTAGCGACTCGTCAGTAGAAGTCTCATCATCATCTCTCCGTAAAAGGAGGCTTCTTGCTTGTAGCCTATGAAATTCCTCTAGAGTTATGTATTCGCCAGTGTCTCCATCAATAATCGGGGGAAGGAACTCTTCTTCAGCTTCAGGAGGATCAGCATCTTTAAAAGGAGTCTCAGATTGTCTACTAGGAGCCGAGGGAGCTGCAAACATGTGAATGGTGTCCACTCCAATATCCTCAGAGGCAATAGATAACCGATCCCATTCATAGTCATGAGAGTCTGTGACATCATCATCGGACCTGTTCAAGTATTCAGCAATGTTTATCTGATGTACTCGGTTAGCTGCTTGGAGATTAAAGTGGGGTAAGTCTAGTACATGTGAAATGGTGACCAACTTTCCCCAGTTAGGATGTAAATTCTGTGGCCGGGGTGCCTCTTGAGTGATTCTTGCTATAGTGTCTCCTACCTCTTGAATAGGAGGTTGTGCAAGCAAAGGAGTGTGAAGAACCTGTGGTACCTCAAAGCTAGGTACGTAGCGTTCTCCTTGATAGTTGGGATTTTGCACGCCAACATGTAACAATCTTGCATAGGACCATTCTTCTAGCTCATCTGTTTCATCACTCCCTTTATCTGAGTGCGGACTCTCTATCGGAGCGGGTTTATTAGTTTTGGTATTAAAACCAAGTCCTGTTTTATCTCGTGTTGCAGAACTCCATGGGTATAGGTTCAACAATCCCTCGTCCTGTGTCATTGAGAGGTCCCTTTCCTTTGTACCCCATTTGTGTGAGGAAATCATATCCCTTGCCATACTGTTCTGGGGATATCTTTACATGTTTGACCTCAGATTCCCTTGGTTCGCCTTTGTAGAGCCAATCCAAGACTGCCTGGTCTTCTGTGGTATCTGAGGAAGATGTAGATGCTCTAATCATGCCAGTTGCCTGATGTACTTCTGGCTCTTTAGATGCTGTAGGTGTGAATGTTGATGAAGGTTTGCCGTAAGATCTTGGAGATACTGGAAGCTCTGTCAGTGAGGGAGTTAGATCCAGCTTGTATTCGCCCATACCTGTTTCTTCGAATCTCAAGGTTTTGCTAAAACTTTTCATGACCATGTCCTTGGTAGTTTCAGGAGTAACTACATCCAGAGCCTCCTTGTTGTGGGGTATCATGCTACCTGCTTTGATGTTGTTGCAAGTGTAATTAGCATCTGCAGGAATTGTCACTTCCACCCCATTGTGTGGGAACTTTATACATTGGTGGTAAGTGGACGGTACAGCTTGCATGTCATGAATCCATGGTCTCCCTAGTAGAATATTGTAGGCCAATGGTAAATCAAGAACCTGGCATAGGACATTTCTCTCAATCGGTCCGACCTTGATAGGTAGAACAATAAGTCCTTTGGAGGACCTCTCTTCCTCATCATATGCTTTGATGGTGATTCTGTTTCTAGAGTCAATTGCCTGTTCGGATAGACCCAATTTCCTGATTAGATCCAATGTACAGATATTCAATCCTGCGCCTCCATCTATCGATACGCGCCTAACACGGGATTTATGGATAAGGACCTCAATATGAAGGGGCTGATTGTGTGGATGTGTCAATGACTTGTCATTCTCTTCAGAGAAAGTGAGGTAATGTGGTGCTGAGATATGGTTGACCATTGCTTGGAATTTGTCTATATCAATGTCCTTTGGAACATTAGCATCGTGTAGGGCCTGTTCTAGGATTTCCCTATGCACCGTGGATATCTTGAGTAATTCGAAGATGGAAATTTTGGCAGCGGTTTCTTGCAATTGGTCTACCAAGTCATATTTCGCACTGGGGATGGTGACCACGTGTTTTGTTGCTGGCTTAGGAATAGTTACAATAGGAACCTTTGATGTTGATGTTGGTTTTGGAGGTCCTTTGATTGTAACTGGCGCTTGGCCTCGTGTTACAACATTTGAATGGGGTGGTGCACCTTTGATTGTGATCACATTGACAGATTCGGTTTTAATGTCGAGCATGTTGATCACACTATCATGTTTGGAATAGGTGTAGTTTACCTCATTACCTTTCCCTTTAGACGTTTCTCCTTGATTGTAATTGGGAAAGGGTTTATTAAATGCAGTGTGGTCCTCATTAGTGGTATGTCCGTCTATCTTGATCTTACCTCCTTCGATGAGGTCTTGGATAACGTGCTTAAGTTTAAGACAATTATTTGTTTTGTGTCCCTTGTTTTTGTGAAAGACACAGTAGGAGTTATCGTCCCACCACCTGGGTTTGATCATAGGTTCCCATGGTTTAGAATCGGGAATTGTGAGGACTTTGTTATCCACCAGCGTTTTCAAAACAGTCTCAAGAGGTTCCCCCAAAGAAGTGAATGTTCTCTGGGGTTTTGATGCCCATGTCCGTCCTTTGTTATCATCGTTTGCCTTGGGGACGGGAGGTGTTACCTTGGTTTCTTTGCTGGCTTGCATGCAATTGGTTAGATTGAATGCCTCGGTTTTAGGACCAACGTTAGAGGCGTCAACCACTCCATCATTAACAACGTGTTTGTTTTGTTTCCACCATTTGGGTTTAGTGTTGGAGTTGGTGGTATTGCTTTCATTTTGAAGGGTGATTTCTCCCCTTTTAACCATGACTTCCTCAATACGGAGGGCATTTTTGATCATTTTATCGAAGCTAGAAGAGTCTTGCATTTGTAGAGCATAGCTCAATTCCGGTATCAAATTGTTAATGAAGATTTCCATCTTCTTTGTTTCGGGAATGACCTGTGAATACCGTGCAAAGATCTTTCTCCATCTTTGGAGGAAGTGTGTAAATGACTCGCCTGTTCGCTGTTTGGTATTACATAGGTCCATCATAGTTACATCGTGTTGGATGTTGTAGGAGTAATGTTGAATGAATCGTTGGATCAACTCCTCAAATGTCTTGACCTTTGGGTTTAATTTCGAGAACCATTCCATGGCATTACCTCCTAAACTTCCTGGAAACAGTCGCATGAGGTACGTAGGTTCGTGCATGTACTCAATACTAAGGGCACATAATTCCCTTACATGGTCGTGTGGATCAGTTTCCCCTGTGTATTTATCGTACTTTGGCTTTGCCACATTGGGGGGAAATGGGACCATAGTGATACTCTTATCAAAAGGAAATGGACAAATGGCGTCCAAAGAGTATTTTGATTTAGGTTTGTCCTTTTCCTGTTTGAGATGTGTAAGCTCGGTTTGCATTAGATTGAGCTGTTTAGTGAGGATAGATATGGGGTTCGGTACTTCCTTCTCCTTGAGTTTCGCCACATCATAGTCTTTAGGTAGTTTGACGCCGGTGGATGCTAAATGGAGGAAGTATTTTTCTTTATCATCACTGATTATCCGTTCCAATAGCTTGTGGATTCTTTTACTTAGTTTCAGTTTCTCGTATTTGTCTTTGGGGATCTCATCTTCACTATCTAAGCCAAACGGATTATGTTCATATCTGGGTCCTTCTTCCTCTTTTGTGGCTTCGGATTTCTCACGTTTGCCATCATTATAACCCTCAAAAGCCTTACTCCATTCGTTAGTGTTGGTATCCATTTGAGGAGAATCTAGGTCAAGAAGGGAACTGCGAGAGGTTTCTCCTTGGAAGTGTAGTGTTTTAGGGGGTACCTTTGATCCTTCAGTTGTGTACTTGTTGCGTCTCGTGTTAACCACGAAGTAGTTTCTCAACTTTGTTAACGTTTCCCAATAGTGCAAGTAAGGATTTCAAATCGTCCAAGTGGGTGTGTCTAGGTAAAAGTAACTGTTTGTTGGTGGATGTAAATGATTCCAGCGTCAGAGGGTTAGAATGCCCTGATAGTGAGTTGGGAACCAAGTTGTTGATAGAAAGCGGGTACACCACACGTATTGAACTGATCGTGAAAGACTGACTAAGCATGCAAGGTGGACGTTTCGAAAGTGTTCGAAAATAACAGTAGGGAGACCAGAAGAGACAACAGGAACCAGCTAAAGAGCAAAAAGGGTACCTAAATCAATCAAGACTTCCTAAGAAAAACTGCTAGAGATGCCTACTGTCCTGAATGCGAGCTTACAGATACGAGCCTCTGATGGAACCAGATGCGATCCTAAAATCTGGATACGACTATATGCTGACCAAATGCGATCCAGTGACACTAAATGCGATCCTAGACCCAGAATGCGACTCAGGAAAGACATGATGCGATCTTATGATGGTTTTGTCAGTTTGGGTCAGTTCTGAAAAATTTGTTTTTGAAGGGCGTAAAGTTGTTTGTTTCCAGATTGCATCAAGAGGTGTTGTAAGGCGTGAAAAACACTTGTACTCCAGGGTTTGAAATTTGTTGATTGTTTTGAAGAGTTTATCTTTTTAATGACCTTTTGAACACGTCAAACAGTTTTGCATTGTTAAAGGGGGTGGAATCAAACACTCATCTTTCCTAATTTCTAGGTGGAGGACGAAAATCTTTGCTCGTTGACTCAGGTACACACTCAAATGCTAATCAGAATACAACCATCACCAAGCATGCAATGACTCCAGTCATGATGTTGTATTAGCCGACTCCAAACATAAGTGAGGGCACGATATGACGAGTGTCTTGGGGCAATTGCTTTTTGCCTTGCACAAAGATTATCACCCTTTCGGGGATAAATCAGGAATTCTTTCAGTTCAAGTTGTTGATTTTTGGGCAATCCGTTCGTAATTGTCCGCCATAGAATTACACAAGGCAAAATTGAGGCGTATAGCCCTATGAGTACCTGAATATATGTAGTCTCGCAAGCAAGATTCAAGCGGCTCCGCTCTACATATACCCAGATATGTTCAAGGAATGATGTCGTAATTCCAAGAACAAAACCAGTTCCGTCTTCCGAGGCTTTGGCCTACGAGGAAACAATTATTTATAGTGAGTTGGAAGGGTCGGCGTAAGACCTGTCCTCACTTGGGTCGTTCCCGGGAGATTTTTTCCTCAACCGGCAGGTCCTCTACTATTTAAAGATCGGTAACCAGGATTGGCGAGCTTTGGATGTCTGGATTTCTGATTCTTCCGAAGAAGAGCATACTCTCCTAATCTAAGCCGTTTTCTCCCCAAACACTTAAAACAAAAATTCTTTCCCTTAAGCTATGTTGAGCTTGATTTAATTGTTCCTATTTTAAAGAAAACAGAAAGGGAAAGTTTGTCATGTTCAATTTAACCGCAAAATTTAGTGAGTTTGTGTTCAATTTTTGTTCCAAAAGCAATTATACAATTTTGTTCATTGACCCACATGATTTAGTGATTTGTTTTTGTTCAATTTCTATCCCCAAAATGAATTAAACAGTGTGTTTGTTGTTCATATACTCCCTATTTCATCACAAATGATAAGACAACGTCCGACTTTCTGATTTTCCTCAAGAGGAAAAGAGCATAATATCTAGTTGTCTTAGCAAGTAGAGAAATGGTTTTATGTTTTAGAAACCTAGGAAATAGAAGTCAAGATGGGGTTGGCAACCTACAAAACCATGTTAGTATTTATCTAGTTTGACTCCATGAAAACCCCCAAATATGCCCTGCAAAATACGATGTAAAATACCACAAACACCACTTTGTTAAAATGTTAGGATTAGTCAAATGAAATAGACAAGCTTTCAAACCAGATGCGATCTTGAAATCCTACTGAATACGATGTAGTATTCGGTATACGAGCTTCCTTACCAAATACGATCCAATGCTAATCAGATGCGAGCCAAAACCAAAAAACGACCCGGGAAATCTCGGATGCGACCCGACTTTTCCGCGGTGCGATAGCGTATCCGGGATGCGATCCTGCAAGGTTAAAAACGATCCTGTGACTGATTCCTGAACTTGCAAATTGCCAAAAAGTGTTAGAAAACGAGGCTAAATTTAAAATCGAGCCCCACGGTGGGCGCCAGAAATGTGCGTGTGTATTTGGGAACCTGTTGAGAAAAACACAAACACTCAATAAGTCATTATATTAGTCCAAAAGGGTTAGAAAAGCATGCAAAACCCACAAAAACCGACTTATTGCCTGCTAACTAGGAGGAGTGTAATTAATAACATATTAGCCCTCAAAATATGCTACAAATCAGTGACGAATACAACCTAGCATGAAGGATTTAGTTTGAAAGCAAGCTAAAAGATGAAAAAACATATATTCTAGCTCTAAAAGATGAAATGAAAACAATACAAAAGCATGGGATAATGAGTGAAATGTGAATCTAGAGTGAATCCAACAGCATAACAATGTATTTTTGATCTAATGTGAAGGCTTAATT
>MU225678.1:430061-447781 GCA_018584345.1 Thuja plicata | reverse complement strand
TCTAAATGAATTAAACTTATTTAATTCATCTAAAAATAGGAAACTAATTATTTAAACAATTTAATTGCTTTTTAATAATTAGGGGACTATAGCCATTTTAAATTAAATTAAATAGGCTAGGGGAATGGGTTATTTGCAAGTGGGTGATTGGTTAGGGATTTATTTAATTCCTTTATAATTAAATACTATAGCCATGTTTGATTTTGGTAATATCTGATTGATTGAAATTGATTTGAATTGTATGGCCTATAATATTTAATATAATTTAGTGATAAAAATCACCTAGGACATTAAATTGATTTGAAGAATTATGCCAAGCAGTAACAGGGTCGTTTGGACATAATCGAGGGTATGATCACACTTAGGGCAAATAGGGTCCATAGTTGGAAAATACCAAATTTAGGTGGTTACAGAAATCAACATGGATGTCTCTTTTGATGAAGATGTAGCTTGCAAGAAATCCAAAGAGTCTAACATGAAATCTGATAGAGAAGACTTTGAGCCTCCTCAAGACATAGATTTGACTGACCCGGATTTACCTTCAGAGATTCAGAGGGAGAATACAGATTTAGAAGACTCTGTTGATCCTATAGATACTTTTGCAGGTCCCAGTAATATTTCAGCTAATAAGAAAAGACCATTGTGGGCTAGGCACACTATGGAAGAGGCTGAAAAATATGCAGCCCCTCGTGGCACTTTCAGAGAAAGTAAAAGACCTCAAAAGTTTGCAGGTTACGTAGCTTTGATGAGTCACATTGTAGCATACGAGCCTTCTAATTTTGAAGAAGCTTCAAATCAGCAAGTGTGGAAGGATGCCATGATGGAGGAGTATCAATCCATCATCAAAAATGATGTGTGGGATATTGTTCCTAGGCCCAAAGGTAAATCAATTGTTTCTTCTAAGTGGCTGTTAAAGATTAGATATGCAACTGATGGAAGTATAGAAAAACATAAAGCACTACTTTTAAAGTAAACACTACTTGTATTCAACATGAAATGAAATCGAAACTAAGAAAGGAATTGAAGATACCATGCAACACTTCGAAGCAACACAAGTAATCCACCATGAAGACCAACAATTACTATGATAGCATTATGACAACAATTTCAACAAGCTTCCTCTCCTACTCTACCTCTACTCTTACATGTTACAAATGAGAAGGCCTTGGCCTTTTATAGTTGTTCAATTACAATGAAGGGCCAAGATGGATTCAAGATCAGGGGCCAAGATTAACCCACTAAAAAACCCTAATTAGGGTTGCCATATTATCATCCAATTACATGAAGGCACTATGTTGTGGGCCAATAAGAAAATTACAATGCTTTTGAGAGCCAATGGGAAAATTGTGCACTTGGCATAATATGATTGGATGTTCTTGGACACGTGTAACTAGATTTTTTTGATTGGTTGAAGACAAGTGAGTGCCATCTCGACATCCTTATCTTGTAGACTTGATCAATATCCTTTGATGATGAGAAAATATCTCTTGATACTCAACATTATCAAGCCTTCAATTGTGATGGCATATTCCCAAATTGCTTCATCTTCTCAAATTTTCTCCATGTTTGCAAATTTTCTCTATCTTCATTCTTGGAAATTTTCTCATTGCCATGATTTTAAATTGATTGTTTGCAAACTTGAAACTTGAACTTTTTGAAGTGATTAAGTCTTCATGCACTTGGATCCTTCAAAGCAAACTTGGATTTCTTGAGGAAAGTCAAGTTGGTTAAATTTTTCTCTCTCCTTGTTCTTTACTTTCTTGAACTCTATCTTGATCTTGATCTTTGCATTTTCAACTTTGAGCATCATCCCTCTTGTCCACTAGCTTCTTTGCTTTTCCTTCTTGTTTGAAGTTTTGAACTTGGTCTTGCCACATCTCCTCGCTCTCCAAGCCTCTCCTTCAATCACCTTGCAAAACAAAGAAGTTTCATTAAGCTCACAAAGTGATGAGTGCAAATGCATCTAGATTTGCTTTAAATCAACGAACGTGATCAAGAATTTCAATTTTCTTTGGGTCTGATTTTCTTGTTTCAACCCTGATTTCTCTTCTTTTGCAAGTTCTAATTCTGATTTTTCTTTGTTTTTTTGCCCAAAATTTCTTCTTTTTTAAGCTCCAGAATCTGATTTCTTGCAAAATCAGTGATTTTCATCTTCAAAAATCCTCTCAAAGTTGATTTCTTAATCATGAAATTATTACCCCCTCCCCTATGGTGAGTTCGTTGCCTTCTTATTAGTAGTCTGATCTGCACTTGGTGTGATTGCAAATGAAATGAATCTCCTCCTTTATATAGGCGCCTTGGGGTAAAAAACTGTCATTTGGTTAAGGCCGACCTAGGCATGAATCTGATTTTTGATGATTAAATTGAGAACATTTTGTACTTTGCACAATTTAATTATGATTAGAAGGGGCAACCTTGTGGGATTGGGCATCTTTTAATTGCAAGAAATGGTGGAGATCTGATGTTTTTCGTTTGTATGCGGGAAGATGAGAGGGTCGGAATCTGACCTTGTCTCAATCCCCACTGAAATGAGGGAAGGTCGGAATCCAACCTTGTCTCATTCCCTCATAATTCTGCTTTCAGATTTTGTTTCCACCTTCGTTTCTCCTCTTAAAAACTAGGATCTCCCTTTCCCTTTGGCATTTCCCAACCTTCGCGCTTAAATTTTCATGGTTGCAAGTATAAATCAGACCTCATGAGGAGGGGAATGAAATTGATATTGTCTTGGGGAGCTTGTTTTTAATCACCAAAAAATACTAAAGCTATTCTGAAATTGGTTCAAGATGAGGGGCAAATTTCTTGTGGTTTGATACTTTAAGTGTGGGAATGAGAGAGTGTCGGAATCCGACCTTTTCTCAATCCCATTGGAATGAGAGAAGGTCGGAATCCGACCTCTCAATCCCTCATAACTTACTTGCAGCGACTACATTCCCATTTCATCTTTGTCTGATTTTCACGCGCATACTTGCTTCGTTTGGGGGCCTAAGTTTGTTTGAAATTCAGATCATGATCAATCCTTTTGGGTCTGATTTTCACACCTTAATAAAGGTTTTGTCTTTCAGATGCTTTAAATCTGGTCATGTTCAAGAAAAACTGATTTTGTTTTGTTCTTGATTTCACCTATTTTCAGCACCCCTTAGCCCATGAAATGATATGCATGTTTTGATGTGAGGGTGGAAACTTTGGTTTGGCTTTATATTGGGAACAAGACAAGGTCAGAATCCGACCTTGTCTCAATCTCATGGGAATGAGAGAAGGTCGGAATCTGACCTGGTCCCAATCCCATGTAATTTTCTCCTTTTTCAAGATCCTCAACTCGGCTCTTCATAGCAATTTAACTTCAACTTTGATTTTCACCTTTAGCAATAGCTAGAATGAGAGAGGGTTGGAATCCGACCTGCTCTGAATCCAACTGTAGTGAGGGATGGTCAAAATTTGACTTGCTCTTAATCCCTTGTTTCATCCATCAATTCTCAAACGGATTAAGCACCCTTAGGGCGATTTTTTTATTATATAAAATATAACATTTAAGGGTAAGTTACATTATTTTCCTTTCTTATACTTTAAGTTATATTTTATATAAATACTGTTAGGATGTTTGAGAGTGGTTTTAGCTTCATAGGAGTTATAATAAAGATTTTAGATTTTGGGAGTTTTCAAAAGATTCTAGACTTAGCAAAATTTCAGGATTCAACATGCCTTCAACAATGTTACCTCCCATAACCTTTCTTGGCTTTCTAAGGTCAAATTGAAACCGGAACATAGATTTTTAAAGGGCTCTAACTCATTTCATCACAAATCACTTAGTTTCAACTCCATATTCTTGTTAGGCTTAACCCAACTCTCACCCACATTCCAGACAGACTTGACTTCCCAACATGCCAAAGTTGCCCAAACTCACTTCTTCAACTTGGAAACTTGAAAATTGTTACCACCTAAGACCACCTAAGAGCACCTACTCCTACTGCTAAAGCAAAAATAGGGGGTCCCCATTAGCAATGGGGCGATGGAGTGAAAACCTCACATCACATCCTCTAACCTGTGAACCACAAGTGGATCTCATAATCTTTATCATATTTGCCTTTGATTTCATGGCCATTTTCGGATTCATCATTGATGCAATTTTCTGTGGACTAATCCTCTCCTATACAATATTCACCTCCAATACAACATTGACTCAACATTCAAACATAACTTTATGTTGTGGCAAAATTTGTGTGAGATGATACTTGAGGCCATTGACGTCACCATCGTATAAGGCTCAAAATATTTGCAAATGGTTGATCTCGCTTGCAATCTTGCTATGACATGCTCCCAAGCAGCATTGCTATTGCTAAGTTTTGAATTTTGCTTCTTGATGCCATTGGATACAAAGTTCAAATTCTGGAATTTAAAAAGTAAGAAAAACAAATTTGATGACTACAAAACTATGCAATACTATGGCTTTGAATTTTTATAAGAAAAATAAGTTTTTAATGCATTTAGTCTAGATTAATTTGAATCCATGTGGAACTTGAATGAATATGTAAGGGAAGAATTTATAAATGTAAAAGAAATCTAGAAAAGCTTGAAAAAAAAACCAGAAACTTAAAAAGTTGTTGCATTCTTGCTTCCATAATCACCTCAAGAAGAGTTCAAAGGAGATATAATGTAGTTGTGAACGACAAGAGAGATTGTGCAGGATTAAATAGACAATTTCAGCATGTCTTTGTGGAGTTTTTTGAGTATGTGCCATGAACTTGCCAAGATCTTGTGAGGGCTCACAATGAGTTTGTGGCTTGGACTCGGGCCAACCTCGCAGCAAGTTTGTGTGCCAGCCTGTTGTAAGTTACAAAAACTTGTGAGCACCCGTGAATTGTGGGAGTACTTAATGAGTTTTGGAACTATGTTTCAAACCAGAGTTTAAAAACTTAAGACTGAACATGCCAGAGTTCAGAATAGGACTTGGGACTTGTCAACTGGGTGAAATCTTAGTAAATTTAAAAAGTACATTAATTTGTAAAAGAAACTTAACTAAATGCAAAATACTGAATTTAAAGAACTCATAGGTAGTTTTCATATTAGTTTTGGTCCAAAAAGGGAGTAATGCAGATCATATTCATATTATTATTTGATCATTGATCAGCTGTCATCATTGCAAAAAATTACAAATCCTTGTAGATCCTTGACAAATTTCTCCTTCCACGAAAAATGCTCATTGTTGGTGTCCTCAAATTTGAAGGTAAATATTTGCCCTTAAGAATAATATCATCCTCAAGTATATCATGATCATCATTCGGGGAAGCCCTTCTTTATGCTTTTGTTATGCGATCTTCTTTATTCAAAACATGGGTTTCACATCATTGGCTATCCAATTTGAATGTGCATTGGTGTTATCCAAGTTAATTGCATCACGAGTCTCCTTCCCCTCCACTTTGACACAAAGACGAACATTGTACTGCAAAAAATGAAGTCATTGTGGTGCTTTTGATAGGCTTGTTGCACTTAGTTTGAATGGTCTCAAAGATGCTCCAATTGCTTTGACAACAAGAACTATAAGGATTACACAAAATGTGGATTGGAAGGATTTGAGATTCGGTGTTTTTTCACTATAATCTTTCGAGCACAAACATGTAAGGATGACATAACTTTGTAAGTAAACTACAATTGTATTTATGAATCAAGTTTACTATCAAGGAGACTACAATTTAACTTTTGAAGGGCTTAATTGAATTTTTACTTTGCTACAAAGTCATTCTCTTTCAAATGCTTTAAGTTTAAGAAAGCAGTTTCACCTCCACGTGGTTATAAAACTGCAACTTGTCAAGAATTGTGGCTCTAAGGGTTTTTTAGTTGTCATCCTCTCTGTGGATGTGTTTAGACCTTCCATAACCTTCTTATTGGACCTAAAATATTAGACAACAAACTCTTGGGGTTCAAGTTGTTAACAGCTGCATTATGTTTTAGTTGATGTTCTTGTTCTACTTTTGATCAAATATGGACAAACTGGTTTATATGTTTTTTGTTGAACCCATAGAAATGCTGGATGATCTCCTTGGCCAAACCCATGTCCTCCTATTGATAACCCATTGGATTTTTCCCCTTCCACGAAGTAGAAGACCTTGACCAACGTTCCATCACCTAAAACTAAATGGTATGGATTTCTAAAATAAAATATAATAAAATTATAAACAATAACAATAAATAGAAGTAAGAATTTTTTTTTGTTCAAACTTTGAAAGTAGTGGAGTTGATTACTTGTAAGCTCCTAAATGATAAAGTTCAAAGTTAGCTAATGCTCTCCTCTAGTCTAGGAAATTTTGGATTTCACTGCCACCCATTATTTCTGATTTTATTTGTGCCTTAGAAAACATATTAGAAATGTGCGATGAAGAGTTCATTTCACTTGTGATCAATAGTAACAAGGGTTATGTATTAGTATTTAGTACTAGTGTTCCACAGGGAAGCATCCCCCTAAAAATACCCACATCCTGAGTAGGGGGATGTTTCTGAAACTTGGGGGTTTTGGGGAAATGTCTCCCCACAGCACCACCACCTCTACTACCTTCACCAGGGATGCCACGTGGTCACTTGCTATATGCCATGTGCTATTCCACACTCATTGCAACCTTTTACCTTGTGAAAACTAGTTTGCCTTTTATGGGACACTAGTAGAGATGTAATATTGCAGATTTTGTCTTGAAGATTTCAATTCACCTCAATTTGTATATCAAAGGTGCCCCCCAATCGTCGCTCTGCCGCTGTCTCCCCGCTGCTCCCTTGCTGTCCCCCCGTCCTTGAAACCCTGTCCGCATGTCCCCTCGTTCCCTTGTCAGGAAACTCTGTGGAACTATGGTATTTACTGCTTTGAATGCAAAACTGTATGCATGGACCATTCGTTAATGTTGAAATATGTTAAAATAGTTTCATTTTGTATTTGCTGTCATGGTGAATATATCATAGATTCATTTCAATCCATCTTTGTACAAGTAATGATTGTTGAAGCCCATCTTGACCATTTTTTCATTTTTTCTTTCCAGGTTGGGCTTGGAAATAGACCATCTGATACAAATTCAGTGGCAGACTTCCTTCTTTTCAACTCGACAGAATTGCCTTATCACAGGTAATGTTAAGAGATTAATATAATTATTTTTCAAATCTATATTTGATGGAAGGCTTTAATATGGTCCAATAGTTAACAAGGTATCCAATTGGTTGCTGTCCAGCCCTATATGGCATTGATTGAATACAAAAACGAAAATGACAGTTTATTGTAACATAATTAATGAAAGAGTAATTATAAGCATAGATTTTTGTAAAATGAGCTTTATGCATGTATACAAAATGATTTTGTAAATAATATACTAAAAAAGCAATTAAAGTCTGAAAATATTCTGTCTATTTGAAAGATGACGGAGCTTTCATTTACGGAATATTAAATAAGATGTCATCTACACATGTCTATTAAATTAGCATTATGTATTATTGGAATATGAATAGAATATAATCGATAGCATTTTTGAAGATTAAATAACTTCAGCAAGAATGTGCTATGCCTCCTTAGGTGTTGTACATCTATGAAGATGAAATTAACTAAGTGCTTTCAATTTCTCTTTCTACTCCTTTGGTTTAGTATTAATAGGTTCAGAAATGATTCATTTACATATTTAGTGCAATTCCATATTGTTGTCTAGGTTGTCTAATTATAGGTGCTAGGAAATCAATGTTGGTGTGTCAATTGCAAGAACAAATCAAGAAGGCACAAGGACAACACCACCCTCCATCCCAATTTACTCAACAATCAAGATGAACAAATTATAAGTTTTGATCAAATATACATCTGATTCCTGACAAAGACATAAGTACTATTTTGAGGTACTTTATCTTAGTTTGATTACATTTCATGCAATTAAATTGCAATTTTAGTTGCCCTAATTAAAAACAAACAAAACATAATATGTCTGACTGTAAGGCACAGAGAGAGCTTTTTGATACCTATAACAAGTCCAAAATCTGATATCCTAGGTAACAATTATGACTATTTTCATGCAAGTGCTTGAAAAGGGATGTGGAACCTCAACCAAATCAAGAAACCTGGCTACGAGCTCTTCTAGTTTAGCAAAAGTCTTCCAACTTTAGTAGTTTTGCTAAAATCTCTGCCAAAGAAGTCCAGCCATTGTGAGCTGCCAGATCTGGAGGCACTATCAGATTGAGGCAATTCTGCCAGATATAGCAGAGGTCTTGCCAAAATTGCTGCTTAATTTTTGGATCTGCAAAATTAAGGGTTCACTACTTAAAATGGAGATTTGCTGTCAAGTATAGCTGTTGCATAAATAAGGGGGTTGCTCTTTTTCGAAGAGGGGTGAGCAGATATTTCAAAAGCCACATAGGCTGAAATACACAAAGGGGTGTGAGGCTTAAGGGCCACTTAAGCCCAAACTCCAAAGAGAGTGGTGACTTATACTAGGAGGTGATCTTTATAAGTGTTGGCCACAAGCTTTAAAAAGCCATGTTACCACCAAGGTTGTAGTTCTGTAAGTAAAGCCTGCAAACCTGCAAGCGTTGATTTAAGAAAAAATAAAAAAACTGCAGAAAATAATATTTCCGTACAATGGAATGTTTCACGAAGGGAGGGAAGGGGAGTGCAAGGATAGGGGACGAGAAATTCTCCAAGGATCTTGGGCCATATAGTTTGATTTGCACATAATGGTAGGTTTTTCTAGGGTTGTTGGGCCTTTTGGATGGAATGGTGGGATCAGGCTTGACAAAAAAAATTCCAAAATAGGAGCAATCTTTGGATGCCCATTAAAGAACTCGTTGAAACCGTTGCAAATCCTATCTTTAAATTCTGATCTAAGACCAAATGATGAGAAAAATTAGCACAAGATAAACCTACAAAAGTAGATATGTCAATTCACCCCCAAAAATAACCCTCCTAGAATTAGATATACTTGCCACCAGGACCAAGAAAATAACTAAATCCCATGACATAATTGCTTTGATAACATGTTAGAATTTCTCACACACAACAAATCTACCTGGTAGTTAATGCTTACGAGTTAATAACTTAATTGCAAAACCAAGAAAGCGTATAAAGATATTTGATATTCAATATAATGGAGCACATTACAAAGAGCAATGTACATATATATAGGCCTTCTGGATGCATGAATCAAGGAGATGAAATATTCACATTTCATTTCTATTAGAGGTTGCCATCAATGATAAATGGGGAGATTGTTGGATTAAATGTCATTGGTGTCAAGAAGGAAATCACCAATGAGGTTTGAAATGCCAAGATTTTATCTAAGGCAGCACCCAAACGATTTGAAAAGGAAGACTTTATAATGGGACAACTTTACCTTAACAAAGGCAGCAACAAAATGGAGTGAAATTCATTGATATTAATGATGACTGACCACCTTTGTTAGCGCCCAAATGGAAGAAGCAATAGTTAAAAAATTAAAATATTTATAGAGTGCTGGATGACAATGTGAGAAGCATTTATTATATATATTTTTGAATTGTTTCGTTGGCTGACCATTCCTATGTATAGTCGCCCATTTTTGGAAATTAAAAAAAAACAAATATTTCAAGTGTGGTCGACCCCTCATTGATGGGTCATCTCTTTTGGGCGAAGGGGTATTTTGGAAGGCATAAATGCAAGTTGTGTAGGAGAAGAATATTTTAAGCAATTAATGAAATATCTTTCAGATTTAGAGCAGAAATATATCCTACATCAGCAAATTTATAGCAGACATAAGAGGTGATTTATAGAAGATTTGGAAAGAAACTAGGAGCAGATTTATAGCAGACCAAAGAGCAGATTTATAGTAGACTTAAGAGCAGATTTGTAGAAGATTTATAGCAGATTTTATGTAGTAGACTCTCATGCTTTGAAGAAGCAATATCAAGAAGAGGAAAGTTCTGATGGCTTAAGGTTGGTGCCTCTCTATAGAAGAGATTGACGTCTCTTGCTGACTAAAAGGGATTGGTGTCTCTAGTGGGTTGGTGCGTTCAAAGATAAGTATGGATTAATGTCTCCAGTAGGTTGGCACCCACAAAATTTGTAGTGGAATTTTATATAAGCAATATTTTGCCTTGGTTTTTTCCCCAAAGGGTTTCTACGTAAAGCTTATGTTCTTGTGTTCTTGGAAGATATATGCAATCTCACTTTTAACAAGGACATCCAAGCAATAGGTGTAGCGCCATGCACATTCTATAATTTGTAACTGATAAATTAAGCTCTTGCCATATATGTTTCCTTTTCCTTCATTCAGTGTTCACCCTCAGATTACTTCTTAGGAAAGGGAACGCTTGTATCATTTGTGTCTTATTTGAATGATATTCTTCAATGTGTATTATATTATTAATGGTAGGTGGTACACATAGATAATCCCTTGATTGTTTTGTGACTTGTTTAGCCTTCAAAGTACTTCCCAGGATAGAATAGAGACAATTGTGTCATTTGGTCTTCTTTGAATGACATTTTTCACTGCATATTATAATATTAATTGTAACTGGTAAGCATAGGAAGTCCCTTGACTGTTTTGTAACTTGTTTATACAACATGACCAAGTTTGTAAACACGTTTTATCGTTTTTTTATGACTTCATAGTCTAGACTAGATATGCATTGTACAATGACCTCAACTAATAACATAAGAAAGCCAAACCCAAAAATATTGTAGCAATGTATGTATTTGTTTGGGCAGTTCTATCCCTACTATTTAAGGATGAAGCTGTAAGGTCGTAAATTACACCCCATGCAATTCTTCATTGTAGAATACCTCCGCTTTAGCTGAAAATGGAAATTCAACCTAATCCGCTGTCTCATCTTGCTTGCCTTTTCATCTCCCTTGTTTGGATTCTTGACCACACAACTTGCTTGGTTTAGGATGCATGTGTGCCGCGAAGACAACTACGTGGCATACACCCATCTTGCAAATCTGTAGACTGAATGTGGCCGTTGGGATGTTACACTTACTGTTTTTGGTAGTGTAACATCTCCTTGGACGGTCCACCAACGCCAAGGAATCCTTTGGCCTTTTTTAAACTTCATTTTTGGCCTCATTTTCCCTCTTTGGAAGTCTCTTGGTTACTTTGGACACACTCTTGGTCATTCAAATAATGTCTTCACACGCTCTTACATTTTTGGTTAATCTGTTGAGCTCTCTCCACCATTGTTGTTAGTTTTCACAACTCATTGCTCATGTTGAATCACTCTCTCACCTTCAACCACCAAGCGCCAACTTCTTGGCTTTGAAGTGGAGTTACCTCATGCTCATTTACCTTTATGTGACTTGGCATATCATTGTTCTTGATCATTTCTATCTTTATTGTTATCATTTTGTCTATTATCAAATCTGTCTGTCTTGGCTTCCCGTGGAGGTGGAAACACCAAAATAGGGTTCTGACATTGACATGTCTCTAAAACTACCAGCCCAACACTTTTACTTGTTATTGTGTGCGTGGGAACAAAAGTGAATGGCTTAACATCTTAGGATTGTTCTACCTACGGGTTGTAAGATCTTCACTCTCTTCCTCCTTGTTTTAGAGTAGTTTTCCTCCATAGTTTACCTCTTGTCATTTATGTTTACACTACTTTCGGTTTCGTTAGCTTAGTTACTGTTTTTGCACCTTTCTGGTCATAATCTCCATACCTTGTACGTACTAGACGCTCACGTGCTACACTAACATCCCAAATCCGCGCTATAGTCCTAGACTCGCGTTGGTGTCCAAGACAAATGAGTTAGTGGAATTCTTCATGTGGGCTCAATCAGTAACTCTTTTATTTCCAGTAGTTAAAATATTGTTAGTAGTTTACAACATATAGTATCTGTATTCATTTACTTTGCATTCACGTTTGAGTTTAAATCTTGGTGTAATAAGTTGATCTCCCTTACTCACCAAAGCGCTACTTAAGCGAGGTGGTGCAAGGGTTGATTCACTCCTTGGGATACCATCAATTTCGAGGGTGGCCAATTCCCTTCTCCACAATTCTCCTTAAAAGCTATCTTGGAGTACTTTGTGACACCTTTATATGGCTAAGATTGATAGATAGAAAGGATTTGTTGTTCCTACCCTTCCCATAGTTCGTTCCTATATCATAGAAGGTTGGTTCCACCCTACTCTTCAATGAAGCCGACACTAACTTGTAGCTATAGGTAGTTTGATTCCTGTAAGGAGAAGGGTGTCACTAGAAAATGATATGCCGTGCTCTCTGGGTGTGAGTTGCATTCACTAGAGATTCATCCAGGGAAACGCTATGGGGGATAGGGCTAGACTTGTCATCAAAGCCCAACTATCTATTGGTTTTGGGATGAACCATTTAAAAGTCATTAGTTCTGATTGGTTAGGTGTCATGGGAATCAACACCTAGGGCGCAAGGAAGTTAAGTTGTCAATCCATTTTTGCAGAATGGATTTCATCCACTGTTGCACCCACGTCATTCTTATAGTAGAGTAAACAAACTCTTCAAGTGTAGCTTACTAATGATTTGTTTTTGGGTCATGATATATAGATGGGATTAACAAAACCTGACAAGAGAAGGTCTTGGAACAATGTGCAGAGGACCAATTACTTCTTGAGATCTTGTAGTGTCATGCCTAGCTTGGCCTAGCTATTGTCCCTAAATGGAAACATCAATAGGCCATCCAACCTTATTCTAATCCCATCTCAAACCCATCCACAACAATAACATATGAGGGACTTTTCAAATTGGAGTGTTCTCTATTCTAAAAGCGGCTGTATCGACCGTGTTAAAGTTCATGTTTCTAATACGCCGTAGTTTCCCAATCAATGAATGTTTCGACCCTATTTATCCATAGTGGCTTCAAAAAAAAAATATAGCTATGATTATGCCTAGTCCCTCGTGGCTATCAATCAACCTTCCAACTAGATAAGTTTGCATCGAAGGGGAGGATCAAAGGAGAAATCCTTGATTTATCCCTAGCCTGACTAAATTTAATTAGTCTTTTTGGGTGAGGGAATTTTAGTTCCATTGGGCAATTTAGTCAACTATCTATTCCCAACCAACTGTATCCTCCCAACCACTTGGTAGTTCTCGAGAATCAAAGTTCATTGGTTGAGAATCCATCTCAACATTGGGTGTGAGAACTAATGAGTTTGAGAGAATCATAGTTCCGGGTGGGCGGAAGATAATGAAGTTGTACCACAAATGCCCCACCCCCACCTATTGATTCTTTATTTGAACCTCATCCCCTACCCTCATCTAACCAATACGGAATAGTGGCAATGATTGTTACAACTCTGTTGAACCTAAGTGTTATCAGTACCTCAATTGAGCCGATGATCGGTTGAACCATGACCTTCACCATTTATTCTTTATGGTTACCGCCTCCACACCATTTGGAAAATCAACAACGATTGTTGTGGCATGGGGGTCGATTCCCAGTTTTTCCTAGGCTTTGTATTAATAGTTTTTTGTAGAAAAAATCATTTAAAAACTGGTGCAGGAGCACATAGTGAACTCATGCCTCCATGAGGTTTTTTGGTCTAATTTGTCTTGGTTTAGTGTTTTGATCTTTGTAATAAGGTCTATCTAGACCACTTTTAATGTAATAAGTCTCATGGGGTCATTGTAAACACTTTTTGTCAAGTTTTGTCATTAGTTGCAAAAGTTGTCATTGCATTTTTTTTTGAAAAGTTGTCATAGGTGGAAGCCCAACTGTCAATTGGTTCAAATGGAAGTTGGAACTGCTGGAGGTGGTTTCACAAGGTCTATATATGTTGTTTGTACCCTGAGACAAGGGTCAGAGACTTTGAATGAAGATAAGATAAGATAAGATAAATTATTAATGTCCAACATGAGACCACAAGTGGGCCTAAGGGACTGAGATTACAATAGAGAGCCCAGAAAGCAGTAGGACCACCAAACGGTGTCCGAGAAAAGAGAAACAATAGAGAAAGAAACAACAAGAAGAACCAGAGAGGAGAAGAAACCGCGAAACCACCAAACAACTAGTGGTTTCCGGATATCGAAAAGTAGCTCAAGATCGACGGGTAGCTATCCATGAGGGGAGGAGTCTGGGTCAGAGTTCGTCTCTGAGAGGGAGTCCGCTGTCGTTGATGGGGCTGTAAGAGCAAGTGATCTCTGCGATGTCTAACCGATCTAGAGTGGGGGACAGAGGAACCACTCTCAGGGCTCTTGGTTCCTCTAGGGGAGGAAACCGGAGCAAAGAAGGAGGTGATCCGCTAGAAAAGGGACGTAGAGCCCGGGGGAGAGAGCACCTGTAAAGTCGAATCACGGAGATGGAAAGCCTCCTGGAGATAAAGTGCCAAGAAATGCTGATCCTCGTACCTAAAGAAGGAAGACAAAGACCTGCAGTCTTTGAAAAGACAATGAAACCTCCCACGAATCTCATAGTAAATCGGACAGTAGAATAAGAAATGGATCTCAGTCTCAGCCAAACTCATATCACAACACTGACAAAGCCTCTCCTCTCTGCTGATCTGGTAGTCAATCTGGATCCAAAGTCGGTGAGAGCCAACCCTAAAGAACTCGAGCTAAATACGCAGGGCGTGGGGCTAGCGTTTGAAAGTATACTGGGGCCGAGTGATCAAGCCATCATGAATATCAAGATAGTGCTCGGAATAGAAGGCCACCAGGAGGATCAACCCAAGTCACCTGAATATATCTCCTGTAGATATCTAACCGGGTAATCTCATTCAACTCCGACCGAGGGGGGAGGAGATGAGCAGGAGCGTCAAGGGAATATTGGAAGGGGGGGAGGTGGTCAATATCAATACCCACAGAGCTGAGGAGACTAGAAGCCTGAGCATACCAGCAACGGGCACGCCTAATAGTGTCAGAGGCTGCCAAAGAAGTCGAAGAGGAATAGGCCAAATAAGAGTAACGGTATCTGCCATCTGTCGAAGAGCAATAAAAACATTCTTTGCAATTTTATTGTTATTTTGCTGCTACAACCTGCACGACCACGCACAGTCTAGTACGAATGTGAAATTGAATTTGTTAGATAGGGCTGTGAATCCTCTTTCGTTTGCAACTGGTTTGAGCAATTTTCATTTGGTGTGGACTGGGATATTGGATTTTTTCTAAAGACTGTCTGGTAACTAGGGTTTCAAAGGGTTGCACTCTAAAATCATGAGTTTTGAACCATTCCACCGTTGAAAAATTGTGAAACTCGATGGAATGGATGGATTTCATGTGTTTTCAATGTCGTGCGAGTTGCAGAGGCAGGGGATGGAGTTTGGGTGGTTTTTGTTGATGCCCTAGCCCAATATCTTCATGTATTAGGCTTAGGATTGATAGGTAGGAGAGTTTGGTGAAAAGGTGAATTGGTGGCTGTACCAGTGAACAAATTTAATTGTTCCTGATGCAATGGGATGCATTTAGAACCCTGGGGTGGAGATTGACCATTGGGAGGAAGTGTATCTTGCACTTGCTTTGTAAAAGTGGCCTAAGTGGGCCTAGGTCCCTAGGTAGCATTGAAAATTTGAGCCCTTTGTTCTTAAGTGACCCCATCTAAATTTTTGATATCTTGTTGAAGGGCGTAAAAGGTATTCCAAAATGCTTTTAGATTTGAGTTATGACCTCTGCTCGGAAAGTTATGCCAAAAAATCCTCATTTGCTGCACGTTTAGGCCTAATTGCTGAATTACTAGTCAATTTTTGAGAGACATTTTCCAAAGAAACCCTACCTATTTTTTAGATATATTAAAGATGGGCAAAAGGGTATTCCAAAAGGTGATCGGATTGTCAAAGTTGTGCAATCCATGGGAGTTATGCTTGAAAACCATGTTTTGAAGGGCTACTAGGAAGACTAGGCCTAGGAAGTGAAGATTCATCATTAAGGAGTTTAAACTTTCGTTAGATGTTTGGAAACCTTTAAAGTTCTGAAATATGGTATCAATGAAGTCATAGCCAACCCTACTCTGCATCAATTGGCATTAGAGCCTAGGTTTTGATCATTTGAGGGAAAGTTGCAATTTGAAGGGAACAAGATGCCTCCAAAGGGTAGTGCAGCCCTTGCTAGGGAAGTGAGATTGATGAAGGAGTCACAAGAAGCTCTTTTGGCCAGACTTGCAGCACTAGAAACAAACCAAAGAAGAGGTAGGGTCACCGCATAGAAGAGTGACCGAGAGGTAGAGGAAGAGGGTGAGAATGAAAACCCTACAAGAGGATCCAATGACTAAGAGATGGATCCTGAGGATGTGAGGATGGAAAGATTCCTGAAAGAAAAAGGAATTGATCACAAGACCAAACTGGACTTACCCATGTATGGAGGAAGGTTGAATGGAGAAGAGCTCCTAGATTTGATAGGGGCATTGAACAATCATTTTGAGTGTGAAGATGTACCAGAATACCAAAAGGTTAAGGTTTTTGACATCAAGATGTAAAGGACATGTTGTACTTTGGTGGGATTTTGTGTAGACTGTAAGGAGGAGAAAGGGGAAATCTAAGATAACCTCTTGGGAAAGGAAGGTGGCAAAACTCAGGGAGAAGTTCGTACCAAATGACTACAACATCTAGTTGTACAAAAGGCTGTAAAATCTAAAGCAAAAGGAGATGGATGTGCAAGCATATATGGAGGAATTCTATAAGTTGAGTATAAGGAGTAGGACAGAGCATGAAGAAGATGATGAAGAAATGGTGACAAGATATCTCAATGGTTTGAGGTATAAATGCAAGATGAGCTATGTTTAACTACACCAAGGACGGTGGAAGAATATTACATGTTAGCAAAAAAGGCTAAGGAGAAGATAAAATGATATAAGAGCAACAAGGTAGAGCCAGAGGTAATACTCTTTGATAAGATAAGATAAGATAAATCTATTAATGTCCAACAAAAGACCACAAAGCGTCAAAGGGATTGCCAAGTACAAAAAAAGGGGGCCAGCCCATAGCAGGGACACGAAAGGGTGCCCAAAGAAGAAAGCACCAATTGAAATAAAAAAGAAAAAGAAGGAACGGTCCAATGTAAAAGAGTCCAATGGAGAAGAAAAGAAGTCCTCCCAACACCAATTAAGGGTTCCGAACCGTTGTGAAGAACTTCCAAACTTAAAGATAAGAAATAGGACTGGTCAGAATCATGGGCAGTTTCAGAGTGACCCTGAATGAGGATGGCTCCTGCAGAAAGGAGACCGTCTTGGGTCTCATAGATCTGGAACAAGTGGTGGGCTGAAGCTGATGCCTTGTACCGCGCGGTGAATGAATCCCTGTGAAGAAGGAAGTAATAAGATGACAAGGTGGAGGCGTCGTATGATGCTGGTGCTAAAGTGTGTGGTCCTGAAGCCTAAGGGCTTCTTGAAAGTGAAGGGCAAGGCATCTCTGGTCGGTATATCTAAAGAAGGTGGGGAACAACCGCGCCTCCCTGAAGAGGTAGTAGAACCTCCCTCTGATCTCGTAGTATAGAGGACATCAAAAGATGAAGTGTTCATCAGACTCAACCTCCCCAATGTTGCAAAGCTAACAAATTTTGTGTACTCTGTCAATATGATGTTCGGTCTCACAACGAAGCCGATTCGAACCCACTTCAAAGGAGCCAAGAGGGATCTTGAGGGAATGTGGCCAGTGGTGAGATAAGTAGGAAGAGTGAACAATGCGACAGTCCTTCAGATCTAGAAAGTTCTTTGCATAAAAGGCCATCTTAGGGCGAAGGCCCTCGTAGGGGTTAACCCAAGTAGTATGAATTAATTGCCTATAAATGTCATCTTTGATGCACCTATTCAGCTCTTGATGGGGGGGGGGGGGGGGAAG
>MU225678.1:397789-430047 GCA_018584345.1 Thuja plicata | reverse complement strand
TGGGGGTGGGCACATCGAAAGAGCATTGGTAGGGAAGCGATCCATAGTAATCCCAATAGACCCAAGAAGGGCCGAAGTCTCAGCAAAACAGCTGCGAGCTCGACTAGATGGGACAACAAAAGCAGCGAGACTCTGAAGAACAATAGGTAAGGTAGCGGTATCTGTGGTGCCCCTCACCCGAATCAACAAAGCCCTAAATGCGGTGAAGGTACCAAACCATGTCAAAGATGGCCTCAAGCTTGAAAGGACATGCCCCAAACTCTGCAAGAATAATGTTGTGCGGGATGGATTGCTTGCACCGGACGGTGTGCCGGAGAAGAAAAAATTGAACCCGCTCGACAAAGGGCCAATCCGAGTTTAGCAAAGGACCCCACACCACCGAACTATAGAGAACAATAGGTTTGATAAGCGTATCCATAAGTGTCATCTTGGACAAAGTGTCCTGGAAATGGTGCTAGAAACACTGTCACTTGAGGAAGGCCATCGAACCATACCCTTTATTTATCTGTGGTTGAAGGGCGAGTCTCATGGTAAAACAGGCCCCAGAGAACTTGACCCCTAGATATGTGTATAAGGATGAGATCTCCACCTCCAAACCAATGAAGAAGAAACAGAGGTGAGAGGTCTTAAGAGCAATGAAGACCATCACCTTAGTCTTCTCCAAATTAACTGTCAGATGCCGTAACTCGCAAAAGGACGCAAGATCGTCTAGTTCTCTTTGTAAATCCTCTAGAGAGGAGGCTAAAAGAAGGATATCGTCTGCAAAGAGCAGAATAGATATCCGAACCTGGTGAAGAAGGCAACCGTCCCCAAGAAGAGTGTGGTCTAGAAGATACCTCTCCATCTCGTCAATGTAGATACCGAAAAAGGGTAGGCGACAAGGGGCAGCCTTGCTTAACTCCAATAGTGTTCCCGATGAAGTTCGAAAACCCAGAAGGGGTCTTGAGACGACTCAAAACCATTTGGTAGAGTCTCATGATAGCTGCCAAAAGAGTCTCTAAAATACTGATATCCCGAAGCCTTTGAAAAAGGGTCGTCCTAGGGATAGAGTCAAAGGCTTTGCGGAAGTCCACAAAGCAACAATACACCTTCAAGGAGCGATGGCACGCCTCCTCAATAATGCCTTAAAGAGTCAAGATGTGATCCATAGTCTGATAATCCGGTTTGAAACTTGCTTGCTCCTTGGCACAAATGTGATCCAACTCACTCGATAGAATAATATGAAGAGCCATGGCATACAACCTGGAGGTGTGTCTAATCATGATGGTCCTGTAGTTATTTTGGTCCGAGGCGGGACCTGCCTTGTGGATCAGATGGATGATGTGGGCGCTCAGGAAGGGGGGAAACTTGTGCAAACCACCTGGTTGAAGAGATTGGCTAAATAGGACACCAAAATTGTGAGGCCGTGTTCAAAGAACTCGACCTGAAAGCCCTCCTCGTCCGCCACCTTGCTAGAATTCATAGCTCTTATTGCCTCCCTGATAGTGGTATATGAGAAAAGGTGACAGTGAGGGGGGTGTGACTTGGAAAGGGTGTTGATTGGGGACATCATATAGGCAGATGTATGGGAAACCAGTAAACCGTGATCAAGATCAGGTGGGAGGGGGGTACAACGGGGAAAGAGGGTACGCTAGAACAATTCGGGGGAACTGTGGAGGGAGGCAAGAAGGATACGTTTGTGCTGGGAAATGTGAAGACACTTCTTATGGTAGAGGAGTTGGCGAGAGGAGGCCTTAAGTCAGGTGTATGACTTGTGGTGGAGCATGAAGGCCAACTGCAGGGTTCGATGGAAGGCCTTACAATCATCATCGTACCATTTGTTCATAGGGCATGTGTTCTTAGGCATGTGAGGGGGGAGCTTGGGGGTGGACAAATGAGGGAAGGAAGCCAAGGCGGCCTCCCAGATGGCTGTAGACAGACTAGAGAACGTGGTGGCGACACACCCCAAGGTGGAGAAGAGGAGATAAGAGGGAAGAAGTTGTTTGAGATGGTGGGTAAAAATTTCGGGATTACCGTTGTTAAAGCGAACAATAGTGCGGGGAGGCGGGGCTGGTGGTGTGTGGGGGGGGGGGGGGGGNAGAGGGAAGGGGTACATGGAGTGAGGTGGTGCAAGGGATGGAAAGATGAAGCAGGCATGGTCGGCCAGAGGGAGCGGGGTAATAGAGAAGTGTCTAAT
Source organism: Thuja plicata (assembly GCA_018584345.1). Taxonomy (NCBI): domain Eukaryota; kingdom Viridiplantae; phylum Streptophyta; class Pinopsida; order Cupressales; family Cupressaceae; genus Thuja; species Thuja plicata. Next base: position 427,871 of record MU225678.1, on the reverse strand, counting down.
GGAGGGGATGAAGGAATGCCGGGAAAGAGCATAATCCACCACGCTAGCGCCCCCACCATGAGGCCTGCATGTGATTATGTGTGATCTAGGAAAACGAGATAGCCCATTAAGGACCACTAGGTCCTAAGATTCACTGAGCTGTAGAAAATGTCTGCCATATTTGGTCAGGGGACCATTCGCATCCTTGGAAAACCTGTGGAGCCCTATAACATTCGGATCCAAGTCCTCAATGCATATAGGGTCAACCACCTTGTTGTGAAGGGGAGTCTGTGCTATATGCGTCTTGGCATTGAAGTCCCTGTGGAGAACTTCCCCAACTGTAAAGAATTGGGAGATGTCATAGAGGTCAGAGAAGGGGTCCCCGTCAGGGCCACTGTGAATAGCATAGGAGGAGGATGCCAGAGAAAAGTAGCAAACCCCAAAGAAGATGTCTCTGACATGCACAACCTTACGACATAACCAAACCCACATGAATTTAGCAGAGGTGTCCAATAGGACAGCAAAAACCAAACCACGAAGTTGGTCCCTAACAAGGCAAGCAATCCCTCCAGAACCGTGGGCCCCACCAGAAATCTTAGTCTCATTCTTGAAGGCTGAAATCCAGTGAAAACCAATAAAGGTAGGGAGAGGTCGAATAAGGCTCTCATAAGTCTTAGTGAGGGACAACAAATCTGAGGAATCCAGAGCATCAAGAAGAAGACCGGGAGAGGACCAAACCAAGTCATTGTAGTTCCAACATCTAACTTGTAAAGCCCGAGTCACCAGAATGTCCCCCGCATCCCGACGCTTGGAGCGTCATTTAGTGGTCGTAACTGCAGGTTTGGTCTCCTAGCCAGGAGGAAAACTGCCTCAAATTACCACCCTAAGATTCTTGATCACGACCCACTTGTCGTCCGCTGTGCAATAGATACAAGAGCTCTGGCCTGTTTAAGTCCTATGAGAACCAAGAAGATACAAGCAAGGTCCAAGACCAAGTTGCTGATCAGAGAGGTGGATTTAGAGGAGGTAGATCAGGCTTTAGAGGCAGATTTGGGGGTCAAGGAAGAGGCTCAAATACATTTTGAGGAAGTTGCTATCAATGTAATAAGTTTGGAGACCAAGCATGACAGTGAAATGAAGGACAAGCATCTACTTCACATGGAGGAGAAAGAAGGAATCAACTGGTACAAGAAGAGGATAATGAAAGTGTAAACCTTTCATCACAACATGCTCCTCCAAAGGCTGGTGAATCACTTATGGTAAGGAGAGCTCTCGTCAAAGCATCTGAAGCAAAGGAGTGATCACAAAGGAGGACACTCTTCAAAACCACTTATAAGTGCATGGGCAAGATATGGAGAGTTGTAGTAGATCGAGGGAATACAAATAACACGGTTTCAATTGAGATAGTTGATAAATTGAAGTTGCCTAGGATACCACATGATACTCCCTACAAAGTTTCTTGGTTGAATGAAGGTCAAAATGTGTTGGTCAATGAACAAACTTTGCTGGAGTTTAATATAGGAGGGTATAAGGACAGAATCTTAGGTGATATTTTGCCAATGGATGTGTGCCATTTGTTGCTAGGGAGACCTTGGCAATTTGAGAGACATGCTTTGTATGATGGTAGAAGAAATACATATGAGATAAAGAAAGATGGAATCTCTTCTATCTTGACACCCTTGAAAGAAGATGATAAAGGGAAAACTAAGCAAGCTAATGTGATGATGGTGGGTAGAAAAGAATTTGTAAAGGTAGAGGAAAGGAAGGATGGGAATATTGCAGCCACTTCTAACCATGAAGATACTAAGACAACAAACTTGAAGGATGCATTGATTTTGGAGGTTCAAGATTGGCTTAAGGAACATCTTGCTATGATAGTTGGAGAGAAATGTTCCATTAGTTGCTAGCACAAGGGGATGTTGGTTACTCTATGAGGGAGGTTAGTATTCCTGCTCAAGCAACTGACACAAGGATACCACAACAGATGGAAGAGGTGGAAGGTAATGATGAAGTGGTCAAGGAGGAACTACAATGGAAGATGTATAAGTTCAAGCATGAATCTACAATAAAGAAGGATGGAGGAGGTATATTTGCAGATGCCAAAGCAGGTTCCACAATATTTTCAAAAGGAGTCAAGAATCAACCATCATATTGGTTTTTGCAGTTGAAGCATATCCTACAAGCTAAAGACTTCAAGAAGGCAATGGATGATGCATATTTCCAGGTTTTAGTCCAGTTGAAGAGTGTACCAGATGGAGAAAACACTTGGAGGCCAGAGGGTGATGAGATCAAGCATGTTTTTGTCGCAGCACTGTCCTCAAGGGGACTTGAGTCAAATTTGTCTGGGAATATGGTGCAGGAGCACCTAGTGCACTCATGCCTCCATGAGGATTTTTGGTCTAATTTGTCTTGGTTTTGTGTTTTGATCTTGTAATAAGGTCTATCTAGACCACTTTTAATGTAATAAGTCTCATGGGGTTGTTGTAAACACTTTTTGTCAAATTTTGTCATTAGTTGCAAAAGTTGTCATTGCAATTTTTTTGAAAAGTTGTCATAGGTGGAAGCTCAACAGTCAATTGGTTCAAATGGAAGTTGGAACCATTGGAGGTGGTTTTGCAATGTCTATATATGTTGTTTGTAGCCTGAGACAAGGGTTGTATACTTTGGATGAAGAAGAGCAATAAAAAACAATTTCATTTTCTGCAATTGTACTGTTATTTGGTTGCTAGAGTGACCTGTACAGCCACTTACGGAAGTGAAATTAATTTTGTTGGATAGGGCTGTGGATCCTCTTTCGTTTGCAACTGGTTTGAGCAATTTTTATTGGGTGATGAACGAGATATTGCATGTTGTCTAAAAACTGTCTGGTAGCTAGGGTTTCAAGGGTTTGCACTCTAAAATCATGAGTTTTGACCCATTCCATTGTTGAAAAATTGTGAAACTCAGTGGAATTGAAGGTTTTCACGTGTTTCAATGTTCTGTGAGTTGCAAAGGCAGCGGATGGAGTTTGGGTGGTTTTTGTTGATGCTTTAGTCCAATATGTTCATGTATTAGGCTTAGGACTGATAGGTAGACGGAGGGTTTGGTGAAGAGGTGAATTGGTGGCTGTACCAGTGAACAAATTTAGTTGTTCCAGATCCCGTGGGATGTGTTTAGAACCCTGGAGTGGAGTTTGACCATTGGGAGGAAGTCTATCTTGCACTTGCTTTGTAAAAGTGGCCTAAGTGGGCCTAGGTCCCTACGTAGCAGTCAAAATTTGAGCCCTTTGTTCTCAAGTGACCCCATCTAAATTTTTGACACCTTGTTAAAGGGTGAAAAGGGTATTGTAAAATGCTTTTAGATTTGACTTATGACCTCTGTCCTGAAAGTTATGCCCAGAAATCCTCATTTGCTGCACTTTTAGGCCTAATTGCTGAATTACCAGTCAATTTTTTAGAGGCATGATTAAAAAAAACCCTAGCTACTTTTTGGATATGTTAAAGAGGGGCCAAAAGGGTATTCCAAAAGGTGATCAGATTGCCAAAGTTGTGCAATCCATGGGAGTTATGCTTGAAAACCATGTTTTGAAGGGCTACTAGGGAGACTAGGCCTAGGAAGTGAAAATTCACCATTAAGGAGTTTGAACTTTCATTAGATGTTTGGAAACCTTCAAAGTTGTGAAATATGGTATCAATGAAGTCATAGCTTCCCCGGCTCTGCATCAATGCTTTCTATGCACAATGCTCCCTGCATCTCTCAACCATCAGCAATATAAAATCTACCCCTAAATCAATGGAAAAGTCAAACTGAACTGCAACTGAACTGATAACTGCTAGGTGTTACACCCAAAGTAACCTGAATCGAATTGCCAATCCAGTGATTTACGCGATTTGTGGGCGATTCTCGGTACTTTGGAACTTACACCAAATCAAGCACCTTATTTGTAATGTCCCCAACTAGGACTATTTCATTTACCCTAAAATTCCCAACTAAGGTTTTTTTGGATTGTGCTTGGAAATGGCAATTTGTAATGTTCCCTACTAGGAGGCTGCCGATTCCCAAAGATTAACACACATCACTATGCATTTAAAACAGATTAAATAAGAAAATGTCATTGCTTCATAATTATACTGAAGCCCTAATTCCTTACTTCTCTCCTAAACATCAACCCTAAGAGTGATGGGGATTTACTTGTCCTTAGGGCACTTGGACACCAATGTACAAGTAAGCTCCCTCAAGGCATTAGGAATGCATGTTCACACCCATCTCAAGACTTTATCCCTCAAGGCATTGGAAATACATGTCCTTACCCATCTTGGGATTTTGTGCATACATTGTGAGGTTTTACTCCACCTTTCCCTGACAAAACCAGCCTATCCTCTTAACGGTATTAGTGAGCGATTAATAAATAGGCTATTACTCTATTCCCTATTGATCCTTCTTCCCCCTTTATATATTTTGTGAGGAAGGGTCACCTCTCTTCACCATGTCTGCCCTTTTCTATGATCACATTCTTTCACAATTACCACTCTTCAAAAGGGTCACAACCCTCCATTGCTGCCCCTTTGGAAGTTACTTCTTCTTCCATTAATCCTTAATCCCTATGCCCCCTTTGGAAGATCCGAACTGTCTTATATCTTAGAACAGAACTTACTATGATTACCTTCCTTATGATGATCTGGGGTAGTCACAACCATTGATTATTACAACCTTGCAAAAGAGTCACAACCCTTCATCCTGTATGCCCTTTGAAAGAGTTACAACCTTTCACAACTATCCCTTTTGAAAGAGTCATAACCCTCCATCAATTCTTCCCATTCTAATCTTCTTCCATTACTCCTTCCTTAGTTCCCATGCTCCCTTCTTCCTTTCTCCTTGTCCTCTTGCAAATGAAATTCTATTCACCCTTTTATATCGCATGTTTGAGGGAGTCACTTTCATTTCGTGCCTTTTGACCATTCATTAAACTTAATTAAAAATAAATATTAATTTAATTCTTTTATATTTTAATTTTAATTTTATATACATTCTTTTCATATTTATATTATTATTTATTATTAAATCCTATTTTAGAAAGGGGACATCACATTATTCCAGTAATCAATTTTTACTGATTGACAGTAACTATAGTTGCTCTAATTTTTCACTATGCTGACAGTCCACTCACTAAACAGTTAAAGATTTGATAAGTGGACCCCTCACAGCATGAATGTCAGAAAGGGACTTTACACTTTGTTGATTTGGTTGGCTTTGTTTGCTTGTCAAAACCACAATACTTATTGTCCATGCATATATGATCAAGCAAAAATTGACATCCTTTCTCAATGATTAGATTATTCATTTTTCTTTACTTTTGTTGCTTTGATTATTTCTTGTGCTTTTCTTGATTTGAATGATCGTGTAGGTACACTCTTTTTTGTACTCTTACTCACATAGTAACTATGTGGTATTTTTGGCCCAGATACAAGAAAGTTGATAACCTCATTGTTGTAGACCCCTCCATTGAAGAATCATTGGAGCTGAAGCATGCTCCCTTACCTCCACCTCCTCAAAGTGTTCTTCAAGGCAGCAAATTGGTAAAGATATATTATTGATGGTTGATGTAGGAGAATATTTGGGTATCTAAACAATTTGGTGTAGGAGAATATATGATTATCTATGCTCATTTTGTTTAGATTAACTGTTATTTTGGTTCTTAGTGTGTTTTCAAATTCTTGTTTTGTTAAGGCATACAATACATTGCTTATGGATCAGTTATTTAACACTTTTTGCTTGTGACGCTTTCTTAGTTATCCACAAGATCAGAGGACTTTGGTTTTAGACCTAAAATAAGACAAGTTCCATCTTTCAGCTTACCAAGCTCTCTTCCAGACTTACCTATGGTGGCAGATATTAGCTGGACTGGTAAGTTCAAGTTTGGTTTGAAGCGTATGTTTAGAGGTTTTGTGTTTGCTTCTCTTTGTTTCTTCGTCTTGACTTGTTTTATGTTGTATGGTTGGTTCACTGAGATTGACATAGATTTTTTTCCCTCTGTTCTTTAAAATAGCTTGAATATGATCTCTATATCTAAAGCTTAAAATTGTAATAATATTGATAGGCAAGAGAGCAACTTGCATATCTTACAGTTTTCTTCATAATTTAATCTAAAATGATTGGATCTTTGTTACGTTGTTGAAAAAAAATAAAAATTAGAATGCCGTTACCATTCAAGCTAATGAAAAAATATATTACCTAAGTTACGGATACAAGTACGGGTACAGATACATGGAATTTTTGGGGGGGGTTTGGGCACGTGTGTGTATATATACACACACCAAAAAATTAAAGAAATATACAAAATTGTAAAACTAATCATTTGATTGTATGATTCTTCATCATTGATCAATGCCAAATGCCAAAGATAAATATCAAATGCCAATTGATAGTTCAAAAATATTCAAATAAGCCATATGATATATCATATATGTCTACGTTCATGATTCCAATGAAAATCATTACAATTACAAAATGTACTTCAGGATTCATCAATCATCGAAAGGATTATAAAAAAATCATCTCAATTGCATTCAACTACTGCAAGTTCAAGATCATTTGTGTTAATGTTATTGTAGCTATGGTCAAATTCCTTCAGGCTGACATAGATAACATAAAGGTTGTGATAATATAATTATTGTGATATAATAATTATATTGATAATATAATTATAATTATATTATGATTATATTATTATATTTATTGTGATAATATAATATAATTATATTTATTGTGATAATATAATATAATTATATTTATTGTGATAGTATTATTATTGATTTTATAATTATATATTATTATTGTTATAATATAATTATATTATGATTATATTATAATATTTATTGTGATAATATAATATTATAATATTTATTGTGATAATATAATATAATTATATTTATTGTGATAATATAATATAATATAATGATTATATTGATAATATAATTATACAATGATTATATTGAGAATATAATTATATATTATTATTGTTATAATATAATTATATTGGGCCATCTTGGAAGAGCGGTGACCCTTGGTGAAGGGACACCACCAATAGATATAAAGGAAGAGTAAATCTTCCTTTCTTGGTAATGAAATAATGCACACAATCTGCATTATTGATAAGAAGCAGTGCTCGGGGGAGACAATCGGGTATTGTCTATGGTTGGGAGGGCAAATCATTGCCCGTGGTTAAATAAGCATACCTAAAAACAAAATGGTATCAGAGCTTGAATATGAGCCTGGTGCAGGTAGAGGAAAGGAAGGATTGGATTCAACAGTCAGTGATTAGAAGATAAGAAAGAGCCGCCACTCAATATCCAGGTCAGCAAGAATGAGGATATCGCCATGTTATTATTATGTCAACTAAAGACAAGTATATGAATCATCAATCAATCGGACAATAACCTGAGCATCCATATACGAGTCACAAATGAATATACTGAGTAATCGTTGCTGGAAATAATTGAAAGCAGGACGTGTATAGTTTGTTTGATCAATTACAAGAGATGTCTGTTGAATATGGTCACGGTATTGGCGTCAACTGTAAGCATTGGAACATCAATGTTACCGGGAGTATTAGAGTGCCAAAAAATGAGGAGCGATGAATACTTCTGTATAGGAACGCTCACTCTAAGAGGAGATCATTTCATGATGTACAGATCATTTGCATTAGCACTGAAAGGAGTCACGGCTTCATCAACCAATACATTGGCACTTCAATATTTTGAATCCGACAATTTTATCAATACTTTCCTGTTGTAAACATTAGTAGAATTAGTAAACGTGGGTCCCAAACATATTTTGGCAGACTATCTAAAGATAAGATCAAAGGGCATACTGAAGGATGATTGGGCTAAGAACTTGAATAGTTCATTGCCGTAAGATTATATCAGAGACAACTTGAACATAAAATCTCTGTGTATCTTCTCTAAAATGGAAGACTAAATATCTGATTGCGGGAGTAGTATTTGATCCTTCCTTCTTCTATGTCGCAGGGACTCCATCATTGGTCATTTGTAGAGCATGTGCTTGAGTTGGGAGTTGCGGGGCAAATTTGAATCTGCACTCAATATGTATTAGAGCGTTGTGCAACTTGTCCCTTACGACATGTATATTCCTGAGCTGGAGCTGTCTAAGTATTGCCAAGAGTTATACTGGGTCATTCGGAGAATATACCGAGTACTGCTAAACTAAAAACTTTATGGATGTGATGTGAAGTAGAGTTCCAGGCTCACAAGGATTGTCCATGGTCACAGAACCTACAAAATGTATTGATCCAATATCTCTATGAAATAAATATATGTTTATTAGCATTTGATAATTGCAGTAGCTATCAATACTTGTGTTCATTACTGTTACCAACTAGCATGTTGGCTATAACAAAGAAATATAATTGACTCCGTATGATATACGCTATGGCGGAAGCCAAGCTTGTTATAATTGAAAGTTCGTATATCGCTGCAATCAAAGGAACTCGATGCCCTGTTGGGTATATAGAAACATAGATGCCATGAATGAGCATACCAGAATCTAAGTGAGGATTGCTGTAAGTAATCTTCAGTGGTAGAGGCATAATATTTGCTGTGGCTCTTAATGTGGACGAGTGTTATGGGGCTGATAATTCAACTGCTGGCTGCCTGATTGGGTGTTGCCACTGGGTGCTATTTGGCGGAGCATTGTAGGGAGGAGTATCCGTTGTGGGCTAGGCTTGTGTTGTGTCTCATAGCTGAGTTTTCTCTCATAGGGGCCGATATTCAGGAAGTTATTGACAGTGCAATTGATCTCAACATTTTGACCAATGGATTTTTGCCGCTCTGGGCTGGAGTTCTCATTACGGAGTTCAACTCTTTTATTTTCTTGCTTCTTGAAAACTATGGAGGAGGATTATTTCCAATACTTTATATTTGGGGTATTGGGTTACTAGCAGTTGGGCAAGGCAGTACTACAACAGGGACATATACATGGCCGTTTATAATGGCTGGTTTTCTTAATCTTCGTATAAAGAAATGGTTAAGAGCATTAATCATTAGAAGCTTTGAAATTGTGGCAATTGTTATATTTGCTCCACAGTTTGATTCTTCTGAAGGCAAGTTGGATCAATTAAATGAATGGCTCAATGTGCTTCAGTCCATGCAAATCGCATTTGCTGTCATTTCCTTTCTATGTCTTGTATCCAAGGAGCATCTTATGGGTTCTTTAACAAATTGGCTGAATCTTTAAGGGTATGGCTTGAACGATAGCTATCCTTGTAATAATTATCAATGTCTACCTTTTGGAAGACTTCTTTGTAAATGAACTTGTTGATATGTGGGCTACAATAATATTGATTACTATAGCGGTGGTTTATATATCAGTTTTGTAATATATCTGGTTATCCAAGCCCTTTTGCTAGAAAAACCACGCACAATATTTACTAAACTAAGATAGGATGAATCGAATAAAGTGATCTGGAATAAGGTCAAGAAAGAAAGTCCTAAACTCTCAGCAGCAGCAGCGGAGCAGGTTGATTCGCCTGTCATTGGAGACAATTCAGACCTAATTGCATTCTTAGAGCAAGATATCTTCCATGATTGGGACCATGTGAGAAAGGGTATGCTTCCATGTCAGAGGGAGCAGCTAGAGAATCTACTTCAGTTGACATCCGAGGATCTTGGTCATATTGGTTCAAAGAGAGTGGACCATGTCAAGATGGTTTCTCTTGTGATTAGGTATACTTTCATTTGAATCATGACTTCTCCAGTTCTGTCATGTGATAGAAGTTGCATCAGTGAGATATGATGATCGATTTCCTCTTTGGAAAATTGTAGCAGTCAGAGGACTATGATTCATGGGATGGAGTCCCATGTATGTAGGCTGGAAGGTCTTTATGCGGAACCTAGGTCGCGATATTCCTTGATAGATGGATACTTGGGATTCACCAAGAGTGATGCAGTCTCCAACCTTGTATTTCATGACCGGTCAAGGCATGTGGAGATCAAATATAACTATATTAAAGATATGGTGCAAGAGAATGCTATTTAGCTGAGGTACATGATGGCTGATATTCTCACCAAGCCCCTTGCCGAAGTAAAGTTTGTGCATTTTTGAGACAAGCTTGGAATTGAGGAGAATGAAGCCCTTGTTGAGAGGGAGTCTCAGCATGAGTGACTTCCAAAGTGTACTATAATGCATTCTTCTCTGCGAGAGAGAAGTTTGAGGTGTAAGCCCTTGTTAATGCATTCTTCTCTGTGAGAGGAGTTTGAGGTGAAAGTCCCTATTCCACCCTCTGGGAGTAGCTATGGTGGATCCACCCTATGGGAGTAGCCATGGTGGATGTCATGTGAGAGACTCCATGACTTAGCACTTGTGTTTATTCACCCTTTGGGAGTAGCCATGGTGAAAGTCATGATGAGATGACATCACGTTGAGTGATTTCATGATGGTCGCTTGTGCTCATTTACATTTTCATTCATGGGAGTAACCATGATGGACCCACCCTCTGGGAGTAGCCACGGTGGAGGTCATATGAGAAACTCTATGACTCGACACTTGTGTAAAGAGCCTGGAATAATGGAATTCAAGATTAATATGCTTAGGCTGAAATAAATCGCGGCTATATGCAATGCTGCTCCCTTGGCGTCAAGCATGGAAACAACTATGCTGGCTCCCAATGTGACCAAATTGCGCCCGGCTCTTAAATTGCAGATCTTGAAATATCTAATGCTGCCTCGAAAATCAGAAAATTGCAGACTTCGTCCACAACGATTTACAATTTCTAGCTTCAAGCTACTAGCTGCAAGCTTCATAATTCTTTAGCATGAAATGCTGATTCTCCTCTCACCTTTCAAATACATGATAAGCACACCTATGATCTCTGAATAAGATCATTATCCGCACAATTCACCAACATATGCTGCTGATTCAGAGTGCCATAAACATGCAAGAATTACATTCTCTGCTGTTCGTTTTCCTTCAAACCTTTTGTCTCCAAAACCGAAAATCAAAACATGAATGAATGATTAAGCATAATGAAATCGATTTCATCCAAGAAGCCTTTATAATGTCTTCTTCACAAATCGATCCCTAACTTCAACTTCACACTTTTCACTTAAAAGCATACTTTATAATATAAGCTCATAACTCCATTTTGAATTCATATACTATAGCCTTTTAATGAGCTCATATAATCAATCATTGACTTAGGCAAATAATGATTATTTAACGAATTAAACTTAATTAAATAATCATACGCAAATAACTCCAATCATCAAGAACTAGGAGTATCAAGTATCAACTGAACCTGTGTGCCTAAGTGTCATCCAAAAATAGTAACTGGCCAAAAATAGACTTACTATAAATAATAAGTCTCTCAAACTGGAAACTCTGCAAATGAATCCACAACTCCACTGATACCAATGCATAGGCGCCCCACTAAAAATAGCAATGTGATGAACACCCAAAATAAACACTTACTATAAATAGTAAGTCTGTCAATCTGACGCAAACGAAGTGCAATGCTGGCATCACAGACCTCCAGAGTGGAAATTGACCACTGGCTTTGTCACAAGACCCCCTCCAACATCTCGATTAGCCTACGAGGGTCACAGAAATAAGTTAATCCCATGTGCCAAAAAACGGGGACATTACAATCCTCCCTCCCTGAAATTGCTTGTCCCCAAGCAATCTCAGAAAACAAATACAAAAGTCCACCCGGATCCCAAGGATAGAATGGAGTAATGTCCCCGTGATCACCTGCAAACTCCTGTGATCAAATCACCATCCACTGAGCTAACCAAAAAACACTGTAACCATGCCAACCGTAGCGACCCACACAATCTGCAGTGCCAAACCAGTCACTACCTGGATCCCAGTAGAGATGAAACTCACCCCCATCCATGACAAAGAAAAATGGATATCCAAAATCATCTAACAACCAGAGCTCCATGCACACCCTGCCATTCTGCCCTGTGTACTTCCGTAATCCAGATATCCATCCACTGAAAAACCATCCTGGATGTATTGACCCTGCAAGTCATCTCCTGCTAACTTGCTGTAACCAACCCCATCAACTGCAGATGGAGAAAACCCATCCCAAAAAGGATGATAAAAACCTGGAGCCAACCCACACCGACGTGCAAACAAGTCCTCAACCGGTGGGTCAAAAGAGAAGTGATGAGCACTCCTCAGAATGTAATCATGGTGAAATGTTCCAACCTCTGTTAGCGGCTCATCAATACTAAACCGAGAATCAAGAGATGGCTCCAATCTCTGATTCTAAAAAACTGGTTGGGCAGGACTCGGGGTAACCCGCTCAGCAAACCCAACCACAAAATCTCGGCGAGGGAGCATTCTAGTCAAGGTATCTACAATCTTTCGCACTAAAAGATGAATACCACGAGAACCCCAGATGAGTGTACCCTTAGAAGCTTCGAAAGGACCCTCCTGCAAAACCAGACTCTAAAGCAAGTACTCCATGAATGACTTAGTGCAGTAGAAATTATAAGAAGCAACATCAACCTGCTCCACTGCAATCCACAACTAGTCTCTCTGAACCTGCGGTCGTACCAACTGCCTATCACTATCAGCTATATGAAAAAGAGGAATAGATTTGCTTCCGACAGAAGGAAACAAATCATCATGAGAACTAGCCTCCAAACTAGATGATACCTTGCCTGTGTCTTGGGAATCAAAGGGAGTGGTGTCAGCGACTGGCACACAACTCTCGGACAAATCCACACTGGCTACCACAAGACTCCCACAAACCTGCTCTGTATCATCTGCCATCGTGCTAATAATTGGAGAATCGTATACCACAAAACTCTCTCTATTGTTGTCCCTTGATGCACTAACCTCTTCTGCATCTATTGCATCCGTCTCAAGGATGGATGTAACTGGGTCCCCAACACATCCATCACTGTCAACTGTGAAAGCTGACTCACCACCAACCACCACTATCTGCAATTGAACTGGATCTATGGCTGGTAAAGATTGAATCCGCTCCAACTCCATAGTCACCTCTCCCAACCGCAACTGCGACTCCTGAAGAGCCAACTGAGTGCCCTCTAAAGCCTCAGAAGTCGCTATGAGCTCTTGAGTAAGCTCACTCACTTCCTCTTTGTCCTTTAAAGCTTGATATGCCGTACTACCCCACTCAACTAGGTGATCTCAGTCGGCTACCAACTGTAAATAATCTTGTCTCAAAATCTTGACAACCTCCCGCAAGGAATGAATCTCTGTCAGGGAAAGGTAATCACCACCGTGCTCATCTGCCATAGGAGCGCCCCAACCATATACAACCAACATCTCACGAGCGGCATCGAAATGCTCAAGAGTAGAAGTAATGTCTCTCTCACCGACTCTCAACTGCCTAGTCACATGATGACTCTGCACAACGGGTCTCCTAGGTACCATCTCAACTGCATTGTCCACACTAAGGAAGGAAGCTGTATCCAAAAGCCTCCTTTCAAGATCACCGTATCTCTGTGTACTATCATTCGAGCACACATCTACAAACTGAGTACTGACATCAAACTCATCCTCATCTACCCCCGAGGAAGCTATTGCTGAATCTGACTCATCACAATCCTCAACTACCTCGTCCTCTGTAACCACATGACAATCTTGAACTTGGGTCGCATTCTCACTCACTAACAACTCAGAGTCCTCACCCAGGGTTTGATAAATCAAGCATGACTCGTTGTAGGTAGAGTCATCCTCATGAGTCACCGAAGAAGTAACCTCATAAACCCTCTCCTCATGTGCACTATCAAACTCGCACATGTCCACCAATGAGGTATCACTACTGGGTACCTCTACAAACACCTCTACAACAAGAGTGGAAGCCCTGGCTGTAGCAAACTCTTGCCACTCATATGCTTCCCCATCCTCATCCGTGAGTGCCTGTAAAAATGGATCGTGAGACCCACCACCACCAGATGACAACGATGAGTCAACACCCAATGTCTGATATAAAAAACCAAACACAATGCATCCCACATCATCCTCACACTCGACATCAGAGGTATCCACAATGCTAGTATCAACATCGTCTATCAGAGACCCCTCTGCTATCTCTGGTTGCATACATGCCTCTATGTCATCACGTGAATCATCTACATTGTGGCATGAACCTATGTCACCTGACTCATCTGTACCACTTCACTCCTGAGTGTCATCACTGGGCGACTCCATGCTCACCTCCTCAACACAAGAAAAGACTGCAGTCTCTGGTACTGATTCCACACTGCGACAACTGTCATAAACCTCAAAGCTGTTAGAGCTCAAGTACTCCTTGCAGTCCTAAAAAATAACACCATCATCCAAGGTGTCACAATCCGTAGTGGTATCTACAACATCTACTCCCACACTATCCACAACATCAACGATAGGCTCACATAAATAACTGCTGTCCGGTAAATCAAACCCTGTAGCACTAGAACTACTATCAACTGAAGCAAAACTGCCATCAATGACAGTAGACATGTCACCAGGTTGATCCGTGTCACTAACTCTAGTAGGCTCAGGATGCTGAAACTCAGTACCACTATCTGCCAACAAGTCAGGGACATCCACATGTCCCTGTAAAGAGTCTCCACCCTCAGGTGTGCAAATAGGACTAGTGGCTGGCCCACTAAGTACAGGAACATCTCCACCAAAATCTGTAGCTGTTGCAAACTCATCATGGAGATTTCTGGATGTCTCACCTGTAAACAACTCACGTCTCTCCTCATGTCTTCCCTGTGAAGAGGACGTATTGAACAAAGAAACCAAGTAGTTTGTTGCTTTATCGACAGTTGCAAGATCTAAAAGTGACGCATTTAATCTTTCCAGTGTTTGCCTTCGTTTCTCCATATCCTTAACCAAGACATTTGTTTGCTTTCTTAACGTAGATAAAATGTCTAATTGGTTTTTATGTTTTCCAGATTTCCTGTATCTGTCCATGACTGCAATTAAAGCAAGAGTGCTGATCACTCAAGTCAAACAAGTAAGCCCAATAAATTCCACCCCATAGGATGGCAGGAAATTGCTCTGATACCACTGTAAAGAGCCTGGAATACTGGAATTCAAGATTAATATGCTCAGGCTGAAATAAATCGCAGCTATATGCAATGCTGCTCCCTTGGCGTCAAGCTTGGAAACAACTATGCTGGCTCCCAATGTGACCAAATTGCGCTTGGCTTTTAAATTGCAGATCTTGAAATATCTAACGCTGCCTCGAAAATGAGAAAATTGCAGACTTCTTCCACAACGACTTACAATTTCCAGCTTCAAGCTACTAGCTGCAAGCTTCATAATTCTTCAGCATCAAATGCTGATTCTCCTCTCACCTTTCGAATACATGATAAACACACCTATGACCTCTGAATAGATCATCATCAAAACGATTCACCAGCATATGCTGCTGATTTAGAGTGCCATAAATATGCAAGAATTACATTCTTTGCTGTTTGTTTTCCTTCAAACCCTTTGTCTCCAAAACCGAAAATCAAAACATGAATGAATGATTAAGCATAATGAAATCAATTTCATCCAAGAAGCCTTTATAATGTCTTCTTCACAAATCGATCCTTAACTTCAACCATACACTTTTCACTTAAAAACATACTTTATAATATAAGCTCATAACTCCATTTGGATTTCATATAATATAACTTTTTAATGAGCTCATATAATTAATCATTGACTTCGGCAAATAATGATTATTTAATGAAGTAAACTTAATTAAATAATCATACGCAAATAACTCCAATCATCAAGAACTAGGAGTATCAACTGAACCTGTGTGCCTAAGTGTCATCCAAAAATAGACTTACTATAAATAGTAAGTCTCTCAAACTAGAAACTCTGCAAATGAATCGACAACTCCACTGATACCAATGCACAGGCGCCCTCCTAAAAATAGCAATCGTGACGAACACCCAAAATAAACACTTACTATAAATAGTAAGTCTGTCAATCTGACCCAAACAAAGTGCAATCCTGTCATCACAGACCTCCAGAGTGGAAATTGACCACTGGCTCTGCCACACGACCCCCTCCAACATCCTGATTAGCCTACAAGGGTCACACAAATAAGCTAATCCCATGTGCAAAACAACGGGGACATTACAACTTGTGTTGATTCACCCTCTGGGAGTAGCCATGGTGAACGACATGATGAGATGACGACATCACGTTGAGTGATTCCGTGATGAGCACTTGTGTTCATTTGCATTTCCATTCATGGGAGTAGCCATGATGGACCCACCCTCTAGAAGTAGCCATGTTGGATATTACTACATAACTTAGATATCGAGAAGGATTCCTCCCTAGCTAAGAGGGAATGTTAATGTTATTGTAGCTATGGTCGGATTCCTTTTGGCCGACATAGATAACATAAAGGTTGTGGTGATATAATTATTATATTGATAATTATATTGTAATTATATTATGATTATATTATAATATTTGTTGTGATAATATTATTATTGATAATGTCATGATTATATTGATAATATAATTATTATATTATTATTGGTATAATATAATTATATTAGGCCATCTTGGAAGAGTGGTGGCCCTTGGTGAAGGGGCACCACCAATAGATATAAAGAAAGAGTAAATCTTCCTTTCTTGGTAATGAAATAATACACAATCTGCATTATTGAGAAGAAGCAGTGCTCGAGGGAGACAATCGGGTATTGTCTATGGCTGGGCGGGCAAGTCATTGCTCGTGGTTAAACGAGCACACCTAAAAACAACAATTTGAACCCAAAGCGGTGACGCTCGCACTAGATGCATCATGTGTAGGTATGTCATCATCATCATCACCCATAGTGCATCTAGCAAGATCCTCAATGTTTGCATCCAAGTTGGTAGACTCAGGGGCAACATCCCAAAGCTTCACTGCCCCATCCTTGTATTGGGGATCCTTATGTGGCAGAAGACACAAATTGGAATGAATATACACCAAGTTTTAAGCTCTTTTTGTAGCCAACCAATTATGTTTCACAGAGGAGTATGTACTCCAATTCCCTTCAGCAAGTATAAGAACTTGCAACCTGGAGAGAACCAACAAAATAAAAAATGCAAAATGCAAAACAATTAAAGACTGTTAAGTACTAAATTCTACCATACAATTGGTAAAAAAAAACAAAAAAGACTTGTGAGAGGATCTTGATTGCAAGAGGTTGGAGGTACCACCATGTAGTCGCATCCATTTCAGATTGGTCATCAACATCACAAGGACTATGATTTCTTCTTGAGACAAACAAACCAAATTCTCTCCTAACATTTTTCTCCACTTTTTGATCTTGGAAGAGTCTACCAAATGCCCACTTGTACCCATTAACAACTTTTGAATCTCTATATGGTGGTAATCTCCCCGAGATAGAAAGTACAATGTTGCAATAGTACCTCAGAGATAGGGCATACGCAAGGAGATGAAATGGCATGGTCATCTTGTTCCAATGATGAAGAATGATTGTTTCCACCCTTTTGAGAAAGGTTTCTTTGGGGTCATTCTCTTTTTGTTGCATTACCACTTTTATTTTCTCCAACATTGTGTCCATGCTATCATACACATCCTCCAAACATGGTGCATCTGTATCAGCAAGCTGGAGCATAGCCATGATAGGCTCGGTGAATTCTAATACATATTCCACACAAGCCCACCAACTGTCATCCAAAATCAATGACTTGACCTTTTGGACCCTCTTTAGATTTGGCTGCTTCCATACACCCCATTGGTTGCTAATAACCATTTGACCCAATGCCTCTCGCACCTTCATCTCATAACAACTGTATGAGATGCAAATCGGGTCTCAACAACCTAGGATCATGTTATAGTAAGTTAATAACACATTAAAAATATGTAAATAACACATTGAAAAAATATTACAAATTTATATACATATTGATATTGAACATGACATAAATGAAATTAAATATACCTTTGACAATTCCAATCTTGAGAAAGTTCTGAAAATTGCTTGTGACATATGGTGGTTCGTCACAAACATCTGGATCTCCTCGCCCTCGTGTTATATTTCTTTCACCCACTCTAGCTTGCATCATCAAGTTGAGGGAGTGTACGATGCATGGTGTCCAAAAAATGTGCTCATATCTTGCCTCAACCAAAGAACCTGCAGCCCTCCAATTTTTTGCGTTGGTTCGTAATTACTTGGATCGCATTCTCATGACCCACCATCTCTATGGAGTCAATGAGGATCTAGGAAATGAACTCTGCATCTTTGACTTTCCCTTCACAATCAATCGCCCTCAAAAGATTGTTCCTTTGGGGGACACTGCAATAACATTTATCAATGGACAGTTTTTGCAATCTTTCCATCCACCGGAAACAATAGAAGCAGCAAATTTAATCCAAGAATCTCTTAATTGGTTTCAATGAGGGCTCTACAAAATTCTTATCTTTTTGCAATAAGGTGTTACACACCTTTTAATACCTAGGACTTGTGAAACCAGGGGTTGCATTTTGGATTGCTGACACCATTTCCCACCAATATGATGATCTCACCTAGTTGAATGGAAGACCATCGGCATAGATGGAACGTGCAAATCTTTGTTTAGCAATTTCTCTTGCTTCCGTTTTAAATAATTTGTCCGATTGACCTCTTTTGCCAGTGGGAATTTGTATTTCATTTTCGTCTTCCATAGAGGGTATAGGCAAGAAGGGATGTTTGGAGGCCGCTACTCTATCAATGGGTACATTCATTGGTTTTTTCTTTCTGGAAGTATAAGCACTTTGTTTTCCTCTTTCAATAATTTTATCAGCATATTTTTGTTCTTACGAATGCCGCTATTTGTGCGGTAGACAATCCATTCTTATCTAGGTCCTTACACATTGCAATCCCTTTACTAGTAGGGCCCACAAAGTGAAGTTTTACTCGAGAATATGAGATTTTTTTTTTGTAAATTACACAAATTACACTTCCAAACATATCCCCCACCTCCTGCAATTTGTGAAATCCTTGTTATATGTCTTCATAAAGGAGATTCTTTATCAATTTTGAATCTTTGGTTTCCTTCCCCACCCACTAAACTTTGACTACTGGCCATTATTGCAATCTGATTTTTTGCTATTATAAGAAATTACATAATTTTAAATTAGAAAGAACTAATGAATGCAAGCTTAACTGCAAAACAAAAATATAAAAGCATTATAACTAAGAAACTTTCTTCTTTTTCTCTAAATTTTTTTAGAAAAAACAATTAAAAAATTCATAAAAATCTAAGAATAAATTCTTTAAAAGACTAAAGAATAAGGTCAAATCCTTAACTTAGATGCTTAAATCTCCTTTGTGGAAGCTATTTGACATTCCATGAACGATCTCCTTTGGAAAAAACCACCTGCCCTTCGAAGTGCCAAAATGGAGACAAAATGAGAAGAGTGCAAATGAGCAAACAAAATGATATGTTTTTAGGTTGAATGGCGATAGAAATAAGAAAAACCACTTTTCTTTTGTTTTTTAAGTAGCATTTTAAGTATGGGTTGTGGATGCGCCCGAGTGTGTATGGATGTGGTCCGGATGTGTCCAGGATGTACATCCAAGCTTGTGGATGTGTTCCAGATGCGCTTGGTGCACATCCAAACCCATCCACAGTGTTGGATGCACATCCAAGACACATTCATACTGCACCTAGAGTGCGCATCCAGACGAGATTGCCTCCGGATCCGGTTCACACCTCTAGGATGCGAATTCGGTCATCAAGCATATTATATTTATTTATTTCCTAATGCGAATGCTAGTAATTGAATGTTTTGGCTAAGAGATCCCCATTGTTTCCTTCAATACCAATGATGTGATTAGTCCCATGTAGTGTTGAGAAGAAGAACCAGTTGTTTCAGGTTAGTCTTGTTTTTAATTATTCATCACAATTTGTCAGCCTCTATAATAATTGTACAGAATTATGTTCTAAAAAATAAAGTATATGTTGTTTCACTTGTTGAATTGGACTTGCAAAAGTATTTGGTTGACATTCTAAACTTAAACATATGTTTCTTTGTGCACGTGTCCATTCTCCAACCATAGTCTCTGTATGTTGGACAATTACTTTTGGAAATAGTCTGAACAATTGCAATGTGCTTCTTTGATAAAAAATTTCAAAATGAAATTCTTGAGATGATTGACATTGGAAACCATAACAATGAAAAGGAATTTCCAACATAATTATGGTGCTTGAATCTTCTGACATTGGGCAATAGTTTTGTAACATTTTTTCTTGCCATAGTGTTATGGTATAGGAAATTGAAGAATATTAGGAAAACTCTTTTCTCTCCTCTTCACTCTTCTCTATCTGCTGTAGCAAACAATGAGAAATGAAATTGTGAGTAAGAATGAAGCTTCGAGGGCCTTATGTGGGCTTAGAGAGGCCTATATGGGCCCCACATACAATTAGGGTTCAACTGGAACTCAAAACCAGATAAAAAAGCATTTTTTTAAAACATTCTATAAATCGTCCGCTGCCGGGGAATGCCCAAACGTCCCTGGAATGGTCAAAGGACGCTTGTGCGTCCCTCTCGCCGTTCTGGGAATGCTGGGACGTCCACATGTTTCGGTGCCGACTGGGTGGCGGAAGGGAAACTTGGGAATGCCGTCCCTGCGTCCAGGGGACGTCCTTGTCTCTGGACTGGGTGGGTTTAGGGTCGGGGACGTGTCCCTGGGGTTCACTGCTACTTTCCCTTATCGACAGTCTTTTGGATTCTTGATTATTAATAATCTTTTCTAAGCTGTCTGAAAACCTTCCGGTTCTTTTCAATAATAGGTTTGTCTTTTCTATGGTCTTGTCCTTCTTACTCTCTTTCTCCTTTCTGGTAGCACCCACCTCGATGTGCTCAGCAACACTCCCAATGGTGTGCTTCAATCTCAATTTTGTTGCCATTTCCATCCTCCATTATTTCTTTCTTCTCTGTTCGCTATTTGGGCTAGCCATTATTCCTTTTCTGTTTAGGTCAATTTGTTCTCTGATCTCTCTTGAATTTTTTTTGTCTCCTTTGGCCATGGGCGTTTTTGTTTTGGAATCACAGTAATCCTTTATTATTTCTCATGGTCATTATCTGATAACTTTCCTTAATAGTCACATCTTTTTAGGAGTGAACTTCTTCCGCCTTTCCATTTGTGATCCCCTTGGCGCCTATTCCCCTCACATATGGTAGACATCTAGAGGACAGATTTATAGTTTATCATATCTGCTTCATCAACTTCTTTGTTTCTTGATCTGGTATAAGATTTTGAATTTAAAAATCTTCTCGGTAAACGTCAACAAGACCTTACCAGGGTCTCCACAACGGAACCAATGTTAGCAAGAAATCTCTTAGTGATCTCTTAGTGTTGTGGTCTTCATACCCCAGACTTAGTCCTATTGAGGGTACAGGGAATTATATCTGAACATAATATTAGTTATAAATCAGAAGAAGAATATCATACAGTGTACACAACATTAGAGATCAGAACTCAGTAGAATTTTTATTCATTATATTCAATTGGTATGCATTACATGTCCATATAACTCGTTATATTCACACACGCACACACACATATCTTATATCTCCTTTTCCTATTCTCCTTACTATTTGTTATATTCGCCTTTATCTTCATTGTTCTATTGGTGAATGGGTTTTACAATGTACTTATATCCATTACATGAGATGTGGCCCTTAGGTAGTATTCCTAGTCTAATTCTTATGTTTGAAAGCTTATCTTCTATGGACATCATGTGGTGAGATGCACCAAGTTCTTTAAAGTTGTTTCTGTCCCTGCCAACACATGCAAGCAGTCTAGCCATGAGTGTCACCAGCTCAAGTCAAACTTAATGCCATAACGATGCTGTTATTTTATAAGGGTTTTTGTACCATTAACCGTTGTCTATAGAATTAGCTCACATCCATTGTTGTATATATCTTTATATGCTATTTGCCTTGATAAATCCCTAACAAGCATTGCAGTCTTTTAAATGATTTGATTCTTCAAGGGACAGTGTACTGTTGCCGTGTATTACTTTTAACAGAGTTGTGATAGATATATCCTTGAATGCATTGTAACTGAAAAACACAAATGAAGGTTTTAAGAACATTTTATAGTTAAATATTAACATCAAAAGTATTAAAATTATAGAGAATAAGCTGGATGATGCATAATGATACTGAGGCACCCTGTAAGATGACTTTATTTTTTTTGATAGGTAGGTACTTAATTTTCAATTTTGTCATATGATTATGGTTTGTTTATTTGATATCTATTTGTTTTGGACCTCCTAATTAATCATTCAGCTCTCTTAATGGCTAAATTAAGAGTATAAAAGTCATTCTAGGATCAAATTCTGTCCATTGTCAGTAGTGGCTCTCATATCCATTGATCAGGGACCTCCTAATTAATCATTCAGCTCTTTCAATTGCCAAATCAAGAGTATGATAAGATACTTTAGGATCAGATTACGTTTATTGTCAGTATGTTCCTCTCATATCCATTTATCGAACATCATACTGATTATTAGAGTTCACTAAAGATGAGAATGTATAGTACTTTAGCACTGTAATCTTTGTTATCATATTGTAAGTGGGACTTGAAGTTCAGCAAAGCGTTCTTGAATGTAATATTATAGTCTTAGATTTTTGAAGATATACATGAGTTAATATGAAATCTTACACAATAGTGTGAATGGTTCATATAGCTTTACAGAATGGGCAAGAATTTTTATTTTCTTTGATAACAATGAATAGTATTTTGGCTTATTATAAACCATTGTAGGGAGTGCATTTGCTTATGGATGATTACCTTGAAAAGGTTTGTCCTGCCTTTCTTTAAAATAGGACTCACTGTGCTTTTTCTCACAAAGTATGACATATTATAGATACTCGATATGCAATCCATGCAATCTTCTACATGGATGTTGGCTATTACTGGTTTTAATAGTTATTTTTTTTTTCAAATTTTGATATCATTATTCATCTTGTTTATAATTTGAATTATGTATATATAATTTATTGGCATTGGAATAACACCTTACATGTATTAGGCATTTAATAGCCAAGAGTAATTCCTTTAAAACAATTTTAAATTTTTTTTCAATGCAGATGTATTAGATGTGATTGGTGTTCCAAGTCTTCACGTTTTGATTTTTTTGGGTGTAGTTCAAATCAATATAGTTTAAGTTCAAATTAATATAGTTTAAAATATAATTAGTTCCAAGATTAAAGTAATCTGTTAATTTTTCTATGGATGGTTAAGTGCCAAGACAAAATCATCTCATATTTATTTCTTTTTTTTAGGTAACAAGTCGGTACATGTATCGGAGCAGAACACAAGTTTCAAGGAAACTCCATCTCCACCTCCACCACCACCTCCACTTTCCCCTCCACCTCCACCTCTACCTCCACCTCCACCTCCACTTTCCCCTCCACCTCCACCTCCACTTTCACATCCACCTCCACCTCCACCTCTACTTTCACCTCCACCTCCACCTCCACCTCCACCTCCACCTCCACCTCTGCACCCAGTTCCACCTCTACCTACTTCTTTGACATCATCAATGAGTTCTCCAATTGCTATTGGGAAAGAGAAATATATATTGGAGTCAAAGGTTCCATCAACAGAAGCAGGTCGCATGTCTAGTAGCTCATTTCTTCCTCAAATTGGTGTGTTCTCTCTTTCTTGACATCCACACATCATAACACATTCCCTTAGAAATTTATCCATGAATTTTTTCTCATTGTAATCAATAGGTCTGATAGAATGTTCTTTAACTTATATGATTAGTTGGATTTGGCTTAAGATCAGTTTGTATGGTTCTGTAGTTTGGGGGTGTATTTGAACAAAAAATATATTTTTATTTTATGTCGTTCTTATCATGTGTGTCGATGTTTTTGTGCCTGTTGGGGATCTATTTCCAAATTTTAATTGAATGTGTAAAAGTTGATTCAAGGCTTGCATTCATAGGCATGTATTATTGTGATATATGCATTTATATTTGGTTCTGAATTCACATTGTGGTACTCACTATTCACAACTGAGGAAACACAGAATCATGTTTCAGTCGACAGGATCTCTTTTGGTTTAATAGGCACAGCAGGCTTAGCTTTGATAAATTTATTGAAAATAATGTGTTGGAAAAGTAACTTTGTACATCTAGACTGTGTTCTATAGTTGCATATAATAAGTGCTTCATTTGTAGAAATTGGTCAAAACTTAAAATACATGTATTTGAATTTTTTTGTCTTGAGATCTAATACTTCATATCGGCGAGTCCTGGCGAGTCCGGGAACTATGATTTGAGCAGTGGTAAGAATTTTATCATGGCTTAATTTCCAGCAAAGACCTGGGGAAGCTATAACTTACCAACAAACCTTTCTTGTGGAAAATGTTAGAGATTTGAGAATTTGTTATAAGTTTAAATGTCATAATTCTAGAAATTCTTTATCACATGATGTATTGTAACTTTTGTAGAATTTCTGTTTGTCTTTTTTGTTATGTCATGATTAAATAATGTTGGTTGATGTTAGGTATGCAACCACCTAACCTAGTAGCATCCCATATAATAAAATCATATGGTTAGATGTCTTGAATCATTCATTAATTCAATTTTTGTGCTAACGCCTTTATTTAGATATTCACTCAATATTTCCCTAATAATCATCATATAGTATCACAATATTAAGGTTCTAGGGATATGGTGAGAGGCATTGTTACCAAATCCAGTTCAGTGTGAATTTTGAAATTGCCACAAATTTTTCCAGAAACCTTTTTGAAGATTCTGGATTTCTGAATTTTCGACATCCTCAATGAATTGACTTTTGTGAACCTGGAAACTACGGTGAGAGGTATGAACACCTTGAAAACACAAAATCATCTAACTTATAAAGACCTAAATTAAGTCAATGAAGATTATATGAATAAGACTTCGCTTGTGTACAGGAATGGCAGCAATGAAATATTGAATAATTGCTGTAATGTCCCCTTTTGGGATTGCCCTAAATTTTGTCCACTAATAAATAAGATTGCTATGGTCTGATCTATAAGCTTGATTTATGCTGACTTATAAACTGATCTCCTTTTTATGAGTACTGATTTGTTTCTATTGTTTATTTTCTAAGTTGCCGGTTCAGATTCCGGTATGGATGCGGGTTTGAGATTCATCTAATTTTTTTTGGGTTGGGTTCGGATTCATTTTGGGTTTGTTCGTACAAGAATATATATATTTAAAAAATAAAATAAAATAAAATATATATATTATATATGCAGCAGCAATTAAGTTCATACACCACTATGCTAATAGTAAAGCAACATAGCAAAATACACCACCATATATACTAACGTTTTAGTCCAAATGACATAACAAAATGCCAAAATACACCACCATATTAATGTTTTGGTTCAAAATTTGTGTGGCCCTTTTGAGAGATTTGTGTGGCTTTTCAGAAGCTCGGAGCCAATTTTCTATTTTTTAGGAGACTGGTAGTTCTTATGGAGCTTTGTAGATCGTTCTAGGTATTCGAAGATAGCCTCCTATTATTTAGGAGGATACCTATTTTTAAGGAGTCTGGGAGATGGCCTGTGATTGTATGAGACAATTTCCTAATTTTTAGGAGGGGTTCTATTTTTTAGGAGGGGACTGACAGTTGACTTGCGATATTTGGACTACACCTAGGGGATTGGTGCCGCATCAGTTTCGAGTTAGAGAGGCCAGGTGATGAGCTTCAGGAATAAAAATAAAATATTAAAGTTTTAAACTTTAATGTTTTAAATCTAAGTTGCCGGTTTGGATTCGGGTTTGGATGCGTGTTCGAAATTCGGGTTCAATTTTTTTTGGGGTGGGTTCGAATTCGTTTTGGGTTTGTCCACACACACACACACACACACACATATATGTAGCAGGAAATAAGTTCATACACCACTATGCTAATAGTAAAGCAACATAGCAAAATACTCCACAATATATATTAATATTTTAGTCCAAATGACATGTTTTACCTTTTTGGCCTTCTTAGTGGTCTATCTTAGGGTTTGGAGGGTTGGATTGACTAAAATAGACCAAAAAAAACTTTTAGTATGTCAAAAAATCCATTTTTTGGCCAAATTCAGCTTGGGTCCTGCCACAGATTTGCAAATTTACCATTAAAACAACAAAATTGGTGCCGGGTTTGTCTGACAGAATTTGGGCAGACTTTTGCAAGAATATGATAAGGACTTGACTTTTGCAAGAATCAGACCAGACTTTGGGTTGCTAGGGAAGAATTTGGTAACATAGTTTTAAATAAATAAATAAATAAATAAAGTTCTTTTATAAGTTACTTCATATTAATTTTATAAAGTTGTTGGCTAAATATTTTGTAAGTAGCCGTAAGCACACTACTTCCAAAATGAACTATTTAAATTTTAGGCACAGTATGTGAGAATAAATCTCTCCTTTCAACTTAGGGGAGGCACCCTTCTTATTGCTAATAACTCAACCAGAATCTAACCTGAAACTTAGATACTAGTTGAAACAATAATACCAATAAACTTAGAATTAACCGAAAGATTAATTGCTAAGCGTACTAGTTGATACTAGAATACAAAATATATATATTAGCTCAAAGACTTATGTATTGTCTCACGATAATTTCAAACTACAAGATTTCAATAGAATAAGCACAAAGACTTAAAGTATATGAACCTTCTACTATATCTCTAATAAAATTATGAATCACAGCTTAAAGACTATGTATTCATTGTAACTAACTCGAATTGACAATCATAGCACAAAGTCTATACAAGATCAAGTTCAAGATCCTCCTTATAAGAACACAAATAATAAATCCACAAGCTCCCTCAACTCAAAGATTGAAAAACGCCTGCTTTTTATTCACACAAAGTTAGCTTGCACAAATGAAAGCAAAGTTTGTACTTGCGCAATCTCACCAGAGTTTTCTTACTATGCATCAAGATTAAAAATTACAATGAGCACCCTCCTTTATTTATAGGTGAGGGGCTGAGAGCGAAAAGTGGGAGAAACCGAACTAATCAAGACTTATTCAACAACTAACTACCTACAATTGACTGTCCTATGTAATGTGATTACATGCAATGAAATATGTAATTGCAAATTTTTGCTTTGCATGTTTGACTACATATGCAATTACAATTTTATGCTTTACATGCACCCTGTCAAAACTATATTATAGAATGCATGATTAAAAATAAACTAAGTGTCTGACAAGACATGACCCCTATTACATCAATCTCTTATCAAAGAGATTTTTCTGTCTCCAGATTGCCAAATGCAGGAAATCTTCAAATCTGTACATGGGTAGAAACATCTGCAGAAAAATAACACTTTGACCTCTGCATTTGGTGGCATCAATGATCTTCATTTTCACCCATGACTAGAAAGAAGTTCATGATCCCTCTTATTGATCCCCTGTCACCTGCTTGGAAACAGTCTTGAAAGCATTCTAAAATTGATGAAACTTGAATTTCATCTTTCCTTCGTGCCCGATGATTGCTTCTTCTGACTTTGGATAAACACGTGCAACATTTGATTTTGAAACTTGGTAGATCACTGTGCAAACTAGGCTTCAAGCAAAGATGAAGTGAAAAAGTTGCTTTTTGTGGGCCATGGATGCAATTTGGAGGTTTTAGAGTGCATTGCAGATGAAGGTGCAAGTGTAGTTCAAACATGCAACAACTTATGCAGTTGAGGAAAAAAGTTCCTACCACACGAGAAGAGTAAAAGACTTCTGAAGTGGAATAGGAGGTTTTGGGTGCAACTGCATATTTGACTGCACGGGTAGTATACATGTAGTTCATTGTGCAGTCGGGTCAAAAAGTTCCGACTTCACTTGGAAATGCTTTCTCATAAAAAAGGTATTCTAGGAGGTTTTTGATGCGACTGCTCATTCAACTACATGTAATGAAATATGTAGTTGAAGTAAAAACTTTCGGTTTGCAAATGATACTTAGTGGAAGTTTTGGATGAGATTACATTTTTCACTACATGCAACTAAACATGTAGTTGGTGTAAAAAGTTCTCATTTTTGGAAAGATAGTAGTGGAAGTTTTGGGTGCGATTGCATGTTTCATTACATGTAACTGAATATGCAGCTGGTATGAAAATTTCCTATTTGGATATGGAAAAGTAGGGAACTTTTGGAGACAATTATATTTTTTATTACATGCAGCAATACATGTAATGGGTATGAAAACTTCCGAATTTGGAAAAACGGAAGGAATGACATTGGAGGTTTTGGGTAAGATTGCATCTTCCATCGCATGCAAAGTAACATGTAGTTACATATGCAAAGGGCCTAAAAACTTCCGAAATTTGCAAAAGTGAAAGTTTGTAAATGAAACTTTTTCCGGGTATTGCATATTGAGTTTCATGAATGACTACATGTAAGGAGAGTTTTGCAATCACCATTTTTGGAACAACTAGGTATGAAAACACATCTTTTCATAATGTTACAACTTCATCCTCATAATTTTGCTCATAATGGGCATGATCACTGCTGGTATAAGGCATATGAATGTAAGATTTTCAAATATTGTGTCTCATCTTATGGGAATAAAAGGGAATTTCGAATTGCTGATAGTAGTTAGTACAAATATGTCTGTATCAAAATATGCTTATTATCACAACTATGACAGCTTATAATGTACATGGGAAATTCTGATTTTTTCAAGGTTTATGGAAACAAGTGTCTTGGCCATTGGGGAAGAAATTTTAAAATTTTCTCATGATTTGCAAGGTTTTCTATTTCTATCACATTTCTTATTTCATGGAGAATTCTGATTTCTAGAATTTGGGGAAAAATTATGAGAATCACAAGGCTTTTCTTTTTGTTTTCAGAATTGTTGTGGAAATGATGTTAATATACTTGCAGGTCTCCACATCTTTTGACAATTGGAACAGCACTTTCGAGTAGAAACAAATCAAGTTTCTATGTAAATAGTTGTATGTAAATGCAACTTATTTGAAATAAAAACTTGCTGTATCCAGACCCTAGTTGTGGCTGTGTTACATAAAAGAAAGAAAGTATCTATCTCAAAAAACAATAAGATCAGAAGTATATAAGATAAACCTCCTTAGCAAATACAGCATGAGTAAACCCTAGCTGCTGGTATCTTATGAAAAACAACTCACGAAAATTGCTACAGCCATCACGTTTTTAACAAAAATGTCACTTACAAACACCAGCCATGGCCGAAATAATCAATAAAATACATATAAAAACCATCCAAAAGCAAAAACGACCAGCTCATGGCAAAAATGACTCATAAAAACACAGAAATAAAAACGTTTATATGAAAAATGACCTCTGAAAACAAAAAAAAACGCAGGGATAGATTGGAAGAACATACAGTTTTTTTTTACAAATGCTTAAAGAAAACTGAAAACGTGCTCAAAGCAATCACTCCACTTGTGAATCTAAATCAAGACTTGGAAATGCAAATATATAAAATCACGCCATGAAGAGTCCTTAGCAAAAAGGGAAACATCACTTCCTCCATATTCAGCGTGATCTGCAGGTTCGAACAGCAGAGAAACTCCACGTTCTTCCCCTATATTCGGCGTGATCCACACTTTGCAAAAGTCATCGTTTGGGACTCTCAATACTTTAAAAAGAAATTCACGCAACAAAGCACAAAACTTCCGCAATATTGAAGTATCGGACATTTCAACCTCCTTTGCATTTGATATTACATAACAAATAAAATACAAAGCTAAGTTAAAGGCCCGATGACTAAAACATTCAGGACTTTTGAAACTTGATGTATTTTAAATACTACATGCGATCAATATAAAACACATGTAACAAGACATGTAGTTCCAAAAGGTCCAAATCATGGTAAGATGCAATTTCTATTATTATTTACTTTATATTTAACATATGAAGTATATTTAATTAAAATTCTTTGAAGAAAAACTTTAGGAATTGCTTAATATATTGTAAATATATTATCAAAGACAAAAATAAAAAGAAATAAAAGCCAAAACAAATTAAAAGACCAAGAACCATAGTCACAAGCCTCGGACTCGCCTCGGACTCGGCAAGGCCGGATTGGCCTCGGACTCGGCCTCGGCGGCCGGACTCGGCAAGGACTCGGCAAATCGAAAAACCCAAGAAATTCAAAGATTT
>MU225678.1:373836-394283 GCA_018584345.1 Thuja plicata | reverse complement strand
ATGGACTTGCCTGGACTCGGCAGAGTCCGAGTCCAGAGCCAGCTGCGCTCGGCAGGGCCGACTCGGCTCGGGACTCGCTGAGTCCAGCCCGGACTCTGCGAGTCCTGTAACTCTGGTGTTAACATCTTGATATTTCCTAACTGAAGCTTTTGATGTCAAAATTCTTTATTTTATTATGTTTAACTTTACATATTAACACTTCTTTAACTCTGACTTTTCATCTTATCTTAATTAAAGATGATAGCTAATATTAAGTGTAAAAATTATAGCTGGAATAAACGTCTATTATGCTGCCTTCTGTACTTGATAGAAAACATGTTAATAGAACTGATAAAAACTGTTAGAAAGTCTGATTCATCTTCCCATTTCTGACTTTGGGGTTAATGTTTTTCTTTTTAAATCTCATCTTTTTTTTTTTCTAATTTTCATCTTATATTGCAATTATTTTGGATTGTGCTCAATATATTTTAGATTTTTTAATTATAGGATTTATGAGCTTCAATTATTCAAGTAAATATCTTCAGTAACAACTAAATATTGGTTATACAGACGCTCAAAGAGAAGCACTAATGGCTTCTATCCGCAATCCTGAGGTAGCACTTAAAAAAGTAAGTTATGGATTACAATTTTTCTGATAGGAATTAGTTGAGATGAGATTATAAATTACTTGTTGGTCATTCAATTAATAGGTTTATCCTTGTGAATTAAATAAATGGATAGAAATAGAGTCCTTGATGTTATGCTACTATCTTCTAGCGCAATGAAAACATTTTCTAATGTTGGTTGATTTAGGAATATTATATTTACTGTTTTGAGCTTGACAAGTATTTTAAGCTTTCACTTGGAGTGTGTAACATATGTTTCGGGTTTGAGTATAAATGATGGGAGTTCTTGGCATTCCGATCTAGAATAATGTATGATCTAATAAATTTCAATTTTCAAATAATAACACATTTATGAGCCATGACTAATATATTTGAGCACCTATGCTTATAAATATAAACATCTGTACTTGTACGGAAAAAATGGCACATTCTTAGATTTTGTTCCATTATCAGGAAAACTCTCAAATGCAGGTTGTCAAAAAGATAAACTGTTATGTAATGTGTTGATTTTAGATCTATGATTTCAAACCCTGTAAAGTTTGGTATTTTCTTAAAAGTGTTTTACAACAGATTATTAATAGACTCAACAAGCTCCTATTTAATCAAGAGTTGTTGTTCTGAAAGGGGTGTTTTAAACTTTTACCTTGCTAGTTCATCACTTAGGCTCATTCACGTTTGTTACTTAAGTTTACTTAGGGTACACATAAGATAGTAATTTACTTATGTCTCAAGCCATAAGATTAAGACACTTTATAATCTTATACAATCCTATGTTCACCTTAGCCTATATAACCAAGGGGTTCCCTTTGTAATCTCAAATTGTTTTATCATTGTACGTTTACATCCAATGATAGAATAGAAGTATTCTCTCATATCTGATCTCCCTTGTGCTTTCATAGAAGTTCCTAGATCTTGGGTGGCTACAATCTTCAGCCAAATCTTGCATCGTATAGAGCATTCTATGCCAAATTTTATAAGGGTTTGTTTGAGAAATGAAGGAAAATAGGATTAGGCTTTGGATTGCTTGAACTGCTTTCATCATAAGTTTTTGTACTTACCATGATTGGTTATAGTTTTGGGTTTTGTGAGTTAGAATACAAATTAATTTAATAAATAACAAACAACACTCGTGGTGAATATTCTGAATGCCTTTATGTTTGGGAATTTTAAACTTTGTGTACTTTGAGAGAAATGGTATCCTTTTAGATTAATTTTCATCACTAAGAGTATTATAAAATGCAGGTTTTCAAAAGGGAGATTCTTTCTAACATATCTTTTGACTACAGATCTATGATTACAATTTCTAAAATAGCAACACTGATCAAACATGTGATTAGATGCTTTATTAATACTTTTTACAAAAAATCAAGAATTAAATTAAAATGGTCCTATTTAAGAGTTCCTTTAGGGTTTTAGGTGATGAGACATCTTAGTTTTTTTGGGTGTTATTACAAATTTCTGAATGATTTTTTATTGTTTTAGCTGGTATTAGATGCTTTATTAATACTTATTACAACAAATCAAGAATTAACTTAAAATGGTCCTATTTAAGAGTTCCTTTAGGGTTTTAGGTGATGAGGCATCTTAGGTTTTTTGGGTGTTATTACAAATTTCTGAATGATTTTTTATTGTTTTAGCTGGAATGGCTGTTATGTTGTATTTATAAGTTATTCTGTTTTCCTTCATAAAAAAATACAGATATTGTGTCAAAGGAAAAGGTTTTGTTTTCTTGAGGAGAATGATTCTAAGTGAATGAAAGCCATTGTCTTTGCATCCCTGTGACTTTAGTGTTCACTCTGATGTGAAAATGCTCGCTGGTTCAAATTTTGTGCTTTTGAAGCTGCTGAGCTTTGGCCATGCATGTTGTTAGGAAGCCTTGCATGTGACTATGGAGAAGGGAACTCACCATCCTTGAGATTGATAAAATTCCAAGGGGCGAATTGACACTTGTGCCACCTCACTAAACTAGTGCTTTGGTAAGCAAGGGTGATCAAGAAGATTAATTAACTAGATAGAAAATGAAACTCAAATAAATGCAAGGAAAACTAAGGAAACTGAAATAACTCTACGATACTAACAAATATATATATTGACTATTGCAAACAAAAAAGCAAATAGTCAAGACCAACTGGCCGACTCCATGAGCTCACTGTCCTAGATGCCTGCACAAATTGTGTAATGCTAGATAGTCATATGACAGAGCAATTTTTATTGCGCTGATACGTGTAGCAAAAGCTAGATAGCTGTATGATAGGGCGACTTGGATCATGCTGGTACGAGTAGCAAAGCCTAGATAATTGAATGATAGGTTGAGCGATATGATAGCACAAATACAGGGAGCAATGCTAGATGGTTGTATTATAGGGCGAAAACTATGCCTTGATATGGGTAGCAATGCTAGATGGTTGTACGATAGGGTGAAAGATATACTCCGGTACGGGTAGCAATGCTAGTTGGCTGTACGATAGGGCAAAAGATTTGATAGGTGGATTGGCCTTCATGGAGGCAGATACGATAGATTAAAAAATTTTAAATTTTCGAAAAGACTTGTAATATATATATATATAGCCCTTCCGTAGAATGGAATGTGTTGCTCAAAGGGGAACACAATACATTCTAAGGAGAAAAGAGATATTGTGGCATGTCAACATAAGTAGATTTTTCCATGGAATGTCACCCTACAATAGTTGATGCATGGTATTTACAACACTAGAACAAGCAAGTGGAGACAAGGGGATCTGATTTTTTAGTGTTAGAACCCATAGTAGAATTTTTTTTTTTGATATGTGATTGCATTTGATTATTTCATTAGGGCCTAAGTCTTCGGATTTGAATAACACATGAAGGCAAACAAAAATAAAAATTCAAGTCAAGATCAAAAGGCCTAAATGCCCCTAACACTTTGCATCGTCCCTGAATGTCGAAAGTCAATGCAAGACAAGTAAAGAATATGATAAAAAATATAAGTGTATGACATATTGTTGGAACACTAAATTTTTTCAAAATTTAGAGTTCCCTATAAGAAGAAAAATCCATTAAAATCCTATAAATTCCTTTTGTGAAACCTCTAACTGGGTTTCAAACAGTTGTATGTTACAAGTTTTCTCCATGCGCATCTAAGAAGGTCAATGATCTATGGAATAAAGGAATCAAACATTGGATTAGTTGCACCTAGTCAATGGGATCCTGTGTCAGACAAGCACGATGCAAGAGGAGCAACCCCTGTGAGTGGCAAGGTCTCATCAACAGATATTGAAGAAGACATGCACGTTGCTGTTGATCATAACAAATGTCAAATGCAGATCCCATTGCCCCCTAAGATTGATCCCAGTGTTACCATGATGACAATTGAAGAAAATCCAGATGCTACATACAATATTGGTGAAAGCAAAGATACAACATTTGAATCGTTTGAAAACATGCCTCAATAAAAATATGATTTCATTGAACATTACAACGTATACACTGAATGCCTCTGTTGAAAATTTTGTTGGGTGTGACATTGAATTTTGTGACCTTTGCCAGCAGGCCTGACTAATATTTGGACACTTGAGAATCGATTTTGAATTTGATTGGAAAGTTTATATTATTTAAATTAATAATAAAATAATTTATAAACGGATGATGAAGGGGGGTGCCATGATAGTTAATCAGACATTTTTTCCCAATGGCTTGATATTTAAATCAATCATGATTTAAATAGCATTATTCGTAAAAGCATAAGGGTAAAAGTTGACAAATGGGAGTGACGATTAAGATCATATAAAACTTTGAAACACAAGCATTTTTGGTTTCACGGGGCAAAGTAGCAAACAAAACTTTTCTTTTAATGGTGGGACTCCCAATTTGTATTTAAAAAAAAAAACTTTATATAGGTTGTTGATATATGGGAGAGATTATTTCATTGACGCCTATGTATCTCATTGATCAGACCAATGTGTCAATGAGTGAAAGCATGAGGAGGACAAGTTTCATCAAGTACATTGAAAAAACTCTCCCCGATATATAATGACTCCTCAATGGAACAAAGGTCGCATATAGCACTCAGAAGTTATCGACAAGACCTCAATGAGCGACACGACATTGAAATGTCTTTTCTTTATGGTTTGCCTCCTTGATGAAGAACAAGTAGATGTGCATCTCGGCAGAATGAAGAGCCATCGAGGAGACTGTTAAAAAGTCTCTTTGATATTTCCATATCTCACCAATGAGCATGAAGGGAAGACTGAGTAAAGTCATTGATGAGACAAATGCCCACGGTGAAAGATTGAGATACTGCCCCGAAATTCCATGTCTTCTCGATGAGTAGCGATGAAAGCCCTAATTCACTATATGAGGGCTTGCTAATAATGGTTTTGTTCAACATGTTGAGAAGATGCTGACAGTGTTGTCATTGATGTCAAAAGCTTTATACCGGTTAATGTCTATACCAATTTGATGTTTGTCGGTTATGTGCTGAACAAGATTCATTCTATGCATTTTTTGGGTTATGGTGATGTATGTCCTTATTCCTATTATTGAATCATATCTTTTTGGTACATCTATATATTCCAATGATTGCAAAAGCATGAAATTTTCTTTGCTGCTGAGTTTCAAAGGTCTTTCGGGCATTTGTGTTGCCTGGAAATTCGTGCAGTTCATTATGTGTTTGGTATACAGTCATATCTTGTTGTGGACATGTTTTATCTAGTTCTATCCATCGGTTGGTTCATAAGTTTTGGTGATCAAGACATGGTCTTTGTTGTGGCGTTGCATTGGTTCCAGAATATACTTATCTTTCGGTGCTTATGTTATGCAATCCTATGTAAGACCTCTTTCTGGGTCCCATAGTAGTGTGATGTATATTTTCTATATGTGTGACCTATCCTTTAGGTCCGGTGCTAGCATGTTGATCTTCAAAGTGCACTTCATCATACTCGAGCCGACATGGCTTTCTAGATGGACATATGGTTGGTTGTTCATCAGATATGCATATATATAAAGAATATCCCTTGGATTCGATTATAGAGGTGTGTGATAATGGTATCGTACGAATAATTGAAGATGATATAATGCGAGCATGATCTTGAAGCAAAGTTTGTGAGCAGGTTGAGGACAAAGTAAAGAAGGTATCTAAAAGTCCTTCTGTTGCTAAAGTGAAGATTGGCAGATTATTGTTTTCAGTTCTGCAACTAACAGAGACAATACTATTCACCGGAAGTGAATCGATGCATATGTAGATGCTAGTACATCAGTTCAAGTTTCATTTGCAAGAACTCTTTGTATTGGCTGTGATAGCCTATTTTGTATTAAGGGTAGTTAGCCCGATCGACAGTGAGCCTACCGGCAGTGGGCCACACCTACAATGAGCATTTGTAAAAATCACCTTAATTGGTGTTCATTTTCATGAGAATTAGTTTCTCCGGGGGTTTTCGCACCTTGGGTTTCCACATAAAAATCCAGTGTTTATTGTGCATTGTGTCATTTTGCTTTGTTCATGGTTTTAATGCTTTATCTGTTTTACCAATTGGACCTGATTTAAAGAAAAAATGTTGAATAATTGATTCACCCCCCTCTCAGTTATTCAGCTTGTTCAACAATTGGTATCAGAGCTTGGTCCCTTGCAGATAAAATCTAACCGCTTGAGGGAGATCTTGTTTGGTTGAACAAATGGCTAGAGAATACTACTCTGATGAAGAAGTAAAGATTATGTTGGATGACATTGAATATACAAAATCTGAGAATGAAGAGCTTAAAGAAATTCTTAAGGAAGCTAATGCCTGTATCTCTAAGTTGAGGGAGCAAATTCAGAAATTCAAAGCCAGACACAAAGAAGTGATCAAAGAGCTGAAAGAATCAAAGGGGAATGTTGCATATCTAAAATCACAATTGGAAGACTACAAAAGGATTGAAGAAAGTCTCAAGGATATCATCAAACACAAGGATGAAGAAAATGCGAAGTTGAATAAAGAAATGACAAAACTGAAATTTAAAGCGAAGGTATGTGAGAGTAGTACTATTTTGGAATGTCTTTTATCTATGTAGAAGGGTCACAAGGAAAAGGATGGTCTTCGGTTGTCTAGTGAGAGCTCGAATCAGAATATTGGGAAAGATGAGAAAGCAGTTGAAGTTGAAGCTAAGTTAGAAATCACAAGCAAGGTTCGAAACAATGTTGTACTGGCAAAATTGTGTCCAGTCAGGCAACCCAACGCTCAAAGGCATTTATCATTTAAGAAGTTATCTCACCGACGTTGATGAAGGTTGTACAAAAAGAATTTGGTCACGGGAAAATTAGGTAGATGCAAGACAAATTGAAACCTGATGAATTACATCTTGTTCCTTGTTTGAGTTTGGATATTTGGGGAGAATTCCCCTGGTTTGTAGAGCACTTGGTTTTGTTGTTGTTGAGTCGGTTTAAGGATGGATGCTTGATGTTGGACAAACCCTATGCTATTACAAAAGAGGTGATTGAAGCTATTACTAGTTTGTGCAATTCAGAAAATATTCCTGGTAAGAAGTATGTGAAGTATAAAGAAGTTTAGAAGCTTATTGGTATCGACTGGGATCTATGTGCATTTCTAATCAATACCCTTGGTGATCGAGTTGAGGTATGTTGCGTACGACATTACATATAAAATCTTTTTCCGTAATCGTGAAGGAGCTACATCTGCTGTAGCTGTGTATCTATCACACAAGATGGTTAGGGAAAACATGCAGTCTGATTTGTGTGGTCTGTTGTTAGAAAATTTGCTTGAGAATGTGAGTATGTCTTTGGATGAAGGCTATGCCTTCTAATTTGAGTCTCTGATCATGTGTTTAGTGTTTTACTTTATGAGATCTGTACCTAGTAGAGAGAACATGAATTGGTTTCCCGACATCCCTGTCGGAAAACCAATTTATAGATATCCAGGGTTTTTGGAGAACAAAGAAGATGCTTGCATATCATATTTCACATCAGTGCAAATGAATATTTGTTCAGGTCTGGTTGTATCTGATTTCAGACAATGTTAGAGGATGGTGAGTTTGAATTGGTGGTATGTGGTTTGGCTGCTCTCTGGTGAGCAATCTGAGATTGAAGATATGCTGATTAATCACTTGGTCAGTAAGACGATTGTTGTCTTTGAGATATCGGATATGTTACCAAATGATTTGGTAAGGATTGTTGAGAGAAGATTGTTGCAGAATGGTGCTGATTGCAGAAAAATCAAAGAATCTATTGAGAAGGTGTGTACCAGTGCTACAAAAAGACTAGCCAGAATGATTAGTGAAAGAAGAGACTGTATAAAAGAGATTTTTGACATTTACAAGTATTGTCTTCAGTGGCTTGCTGTTGTTGACAATTTCGGAGGTAGAATTGAATTTATTGAGGCTAAATGAATGAATTAGGAAAGACTTATGATTACTTCAAGGATGTAGGAGAACAAAGAATAAAAGTTGGTCAGCTTCAAGGTGAAATGTTACATTTGTAGAGACAGAGAGAGGATTTGGTGAAGACCTCCTGGCTTGTGAAGGATTTGGTTGAGGTCAGGTTGGAGTATGTTTCTGGTATTCTTGTTGATGCAGAGGAATATGAGCGTCGGTTCCGGTCTCTGGACTAGACTTCACCTTTTGACATGTTGGTGCATCATGATAGTTTGTGCGCCCATATGGGTGTAGCTGTGGCTGAGTGGAAGACGCTTTTAATAGTCAAAGACAGGGACAACAAAGTTTTTATGGTAAGGTTTGCTGTTCTTCTTTGATTATCTGAATATTAGGTCAGTGGCCCTTTGCCATTGTGGCAAAAGAGGGAGATAAAGGAGAAAAAAATCAAAGGTATATCTAACTCAGGGGGGAGTTTTTGTTTTTTTGCCATCAATGCCAAAGGGGGAGATTGTTGAACATACCGAGAAGATGCTGACAGTGTTGTTATTGATGTCGAAACCTTTATACCGGTTAATGTTTGCAATAGTTGGATGTTTGTCGGTTATCGGTTATGTGCTGAACAAGATTCATTCTATGTAGTTTTTGGGTTATGAACTTATGGTGATGGATGCCCTTATTCCTATTGTTGAATCATATCTTTCTAGTACATCTATTTATTCCGGTGATTGTAGAAGCATGAAGTTTTGTTGGCTGCTAAGTTTCAGAGCTCTTTCGGGTATTCTTGCTGCCTGAATATTCATGCAATTCACTAGATGTGTTTGGAATAACAGTCATATCTCGTTTTGGACATGTTTTATCTGGTTCTATCTATCGGTTGGTTCAGAAATTTTGGTGATCAAGACATGGTCTTGGTGTGGCATTCCATGGGTTCTAGAATATACTTATCTTTCAGTGCTTATGTTATGTAATCCTATGTAAGACCTATTTCTGGGTCCCATAGTAGCGTGATGCATATTTCTCATATGTGTCACCTATCCTTTAGGTCTGGTGCTAGCGTGTTGATCTTCAATGTACACTTCATCATAGTTGAGCTGACATGGCTTGCTAGACGGACATATGGTTGGTTTTTCATTAGATATGCATATATATAAAGAACATCCTTTGGATCCGAATATAGAGAGATATGTGATAATGGTATCATGCGAATGATTGAAGATGACATAATGCAAGCATGATCTCGAAGCAAAGTTTGTGAGGAGATTAAGGACAAAGTAAAGAAGGTATCTGAAATTCATTCTATTGCAGAAGTGAAGATGGAGAAATTATTGTTTTTAGTTATGCAACTAACAAAGAAAGTACTATTCATCGGAACTGAATCAATGCATATGTAGATGTATGTACATCAATTCAAGTTTCATTTGTAAGAACTCTTTGTATTGGCAGTGATAACCTATTTTGTATTAAGTGAAAGATTCTTGACGGATTCTCTTACTAATCTGCTGTAAGTTTTAAAATAATAAACTATGTTTTTCTGAGATTTTTGGTGGTCTTATAGAATAGACAAAAGTTGTAGAATGTTTTGTTTCTTTTTGTGTTTTTTTGAGAATATTGAAGCAAGTAATGAAAGATGAACAGTGCATATGAAAGGAAGCTGAAAACATGTAAGAACATTCAATAATTCAGAATTGATACAAATCGTACCAGGCAGATTTCTGATTTATATATTCATGTAGAAACCCTTATGCAAATTCGATGGAGCTTTACAAACAACAATGGCGCCAACTGGTGGATAGATGGAGGCCACAAACCAAGAATACCAGCTACGGCTGGATACAAGCATTTACCACAGCCAGCGTATAGTGTGCAAGCTGCAAATGGCGGCCCTATGTTGCAATAATCACGTCCCAGCTGGACGAATCCAGCCTCTGTTGAAAACCTCTGTATGCACTTTGAATCCTCAACACGGAATGACACCCCTGTCTCTGACAAACAATGCACAAAGCTTGCTGAATCCACTGACAACAACTGCTGAGGGTACGTCCCAACTAGTCCCAAACCTGGGGTTTGCGTCCCAGAAGAAGAATCGCTCTACCAGAGCAAATTCGCCAAAACAAGTTTCAAATGTGTAAAAGATATCCATCAATTAGGTTTCCATCTCCTTATATCCCCTTTCCTTTGCAATTCAAAACGTAAAAGAGGATTAAGAGTGCACTTTATAATTAAATGATATTTCTCAATTATGGCATCCAAACTATAGAGAAAATGTCACTTTATTATAAATAAATAGCTCCAAGCACCAAAAAGACTCTGGAAGGTGAAAATCATGTAGCAAATTTCGAGACCTTTCCAACGGGCTATAACACAGGCATATCAAGCTAGATGAAGCCAGAAAACCCCTTATTACTCCAAATGGCTATATACATAGCCTTATTTAAAATTTTAAAACCCTAACTTATGAAAATATTTAAATATATTAAAATATATCCCAAATAGCCACAAAACACCCGAAACACCCCAAAAAATCCTGAAACTGAATATGTCACCTGCCTATGATTGATGCCGAACAACCTGGGACAACTGGCAGGCTCATCCCTAAAATTTAGGGATGCTCCTAGAAACTAGGAAACACACCCAAATCTCCTGAAACTAAAACCAAGGGATGACCTTATAGAACCTCAAATCTGGAAGCTGACACCACCTCCTAAAAAGTAGGAACTGCCTCCTAAAATCAAGGAACAACTCCCAACGCGTTTGCTACTGCTTGAGACACCAAATCCGAACACAGAATAACCTGAATGAGTCTCTAACCACCATTGCCAGCCTAGTCCCTATAATAGGCTAACTCTCATGTCTCTGCTAGACAGAGCTAAAGAGGGGACATGACAGTCCTCCCCTCGGAGATGCTTGCCCACAAGCAACTTCAAAGCCGGATGCTGCAAAATAGCCTTGCCCTCCCAAGTGGCGTCCTCTATAGGGAGACCTCTCTAGCGAACCAAGTACTCCCGAATCACCCTGCTTCTTAGTCGACGTTCCCTCTCTTCCAAGGTCTCCTCAGTTACCAAGGCCAGCTTACCTTCCTCATCCAAGGGAGGTAGATCAGGAGATGCTACAATATGTTGCCCCAGTGCCTTCTTCAGACAAGACACGTGGATCACATTATGAATCCGACTGTCAGGTGGTAACTCAATCTCATAGGCAACCTCTCCAACACGCCTGAGAATCCTATATGGCCCGTAAAAACGAGGCTTAAGCTTCTCCGCTCCACCCCTTTTAAGGGTGCTCTACCGGTAAGGCTGCAGCCGTAGGAAAACCTACTGTCACTTACAGTCAGATCAACAAAAGATAATGCATCGTAACCATAGAGGGCTCTGAAAGGAGTCATAGCAATAGACATATGGTGCGTAGTATTATAACAATACTCGCCCATATACAACCAGCGCACCCATGCCTTCTACTGCCCCGACACATAGTTACGAAGATACCCCTCAATCTACTTATTAACTATCTCTATCTGTCCATCCGTCTGAGGGTGATAGTTAGTACTAGGTGACAACTCTGTGCCTGTGAGCCTGAAAAGTTACTGCGAAAAGGAACTCATGAATCTTCTGTCTCTGTCACTCACTATGGTCTTAGGGAGACCATGGAGTCTAAACACCTCCCTGAAAAATAGCTCAGCTACCTGAGATGCTATGAAATCAACTGCTATCGGAAAGAAGTGGGCATATTTAGTCAGCCTGTCCACCACAACGTAGATACAATCCTTCCCCTGCACTCGAGGAAGACTTGTAATGAAATCCATAGAGATTCTCGTCCACTTCTGTTCCGGTATAGGCAAGGGCTGTAACAAACCAGCCGAATGCTCTGACTTGTTCTGCTGATAAGTCATGCATTCACGAACATGGCGTAAGACATCATCCTTGAAACCCTTCCAAATGAATCTCTCCCGAACTGCTCTATATGTCTTGCCATAACCGAGATGCCCTGCTGTAGGAGTATCATGGAGTGCTTGCAAAATCTGCCCCTTCAACTGTGATTTCGGAACAAGGTAAACTCTGTTTTTGTAGTAGATGATGTCATCAACCACACTGTATTTATCATCCTGTAACATGTTGGGTGTGGAGCCTGATCAGTCTCCAAGTGGGAGATTGTTGATATTGTGGCGACTGATCATGTAGTGGGTGTTGATACTGTGTCCCTTCTCATCTAGTTGTCGGGAGGTGAGGGGCGGTAGCCCCGAACCTCCGGCTGGCCCGACGGGCCGAAATTTTTTTGTGCTTTTTTGGGATCAAACCCTAACATAACAATCCATCCATGATCTCACAAGCATGCTGATTTTTGGAATACTCAACTAAAAGTTGAGCCCCCAATCTGCTGAAATCTCACTTAATGAACATAGGGCAGAAAGTGACGGTTTTCTAGAAAGTGCATCAGCAATAGTATTATTCTTCCCTTTAATAAAATCTATGTCAAAATCATAGGCTTGAAACTTGCCTACTTATTTTTGTTGACGATCATTAAGCTCTTTTTGATCAAGGAAATATTTCAGACTATTGTGATCCGTTCTCACTACAAATTTGTTGCCAACAAGATACTGTCTGAATTTGGCTATTGCATGCATGATAGCCAACATTTCCTTATCGTATGTAGAATACAATCTCTCATTATCACACAGCTTCCTACTCTTGTAGGCAATGGGTTGTCTGTTCTGCATCAAAATTGCCCCTATGCCCTCACCTAAAGCATCACACTCAAGTACAAAAGGCTGCGAGAAATCAGGGAGTGCCAAACCCGGACAAGTGCTCATAACCTCCTTGAGTCTGTCAAAGACTCCTTGTGCCCGCTCTGTCTATCTGAAAGCCCCCTTTTTCGTGAGATCTGTCAAAGGCGCTGCTAACTGAGAGAATCCCCTCACAAACCTCCTGTAGTAGGCACATAAACCAAGGAATCCCTGTAACTCAGTAATGTTCCTAGGAGAGGGCCAATCACGAATCGCTTGAATTTTCTCTTCATGCAATTTCACCGCATCAGCACTGATTGCATGGCCCAAATATAAAATCTTCCTAAGTCCAAACTCACATTTGGACAACTTAGCAAATAGAGACTGACTCTCCATGATGCTAAGTACCTCGTCTATACGCTTGAGATTGTCCTCCCATGTACAACTGTAAATCAGTATATCATCAAAAAACACTAGAACCGATTTCCTCAACTGCTTGTTGAAGATATGGTTCATACAGGACTGGAAAGTGGCAGGGGCATTTGTGTGACCAAAAGGCATCACCAAGAGCTCATAATGCCCATAGTGACAACGGAAGGCAGTCTTGTGTACGTCCTCATCCCATACACGAATCTGATGATAGCCTGAACGAAGATCAATCTTAGAGAAGTAGAAAGCTCCGTGAAGCTCATCCAACAACTCATCTATGCGTGGAATGTGATATCTATTTTTGATTGTCTTCTTGTTCAAGGCCCTATAGTCTATACACATCCGCAGAGTCCCACCCTTCTTCTTAACCAACACCACCGAAGAGGCAAAAGGACTAGAACTAGGGCGAATGAATCCCATGTCCAACAACTCATGAATGGTCTTCTCAATCTCATCCTTGTATGCTCTAGGATGACGATATGGAGTGGTAATTACTGGCTTAGCTCCATCCTCCATCTCTATCCCATGCTCAAACCCTCTATCAGGAGGTACACCAAGGGGTATATCACCAAAAACTCGACCATGCCGATCCATCACTGACTGTATATCAACATGAAATACCTTGCCATCCTGAGGTGTAGGTGTTTTGGACTTCACAAAACAATGTGTAGCCCAAATCACATCATCATGTCTAATGATAGTCTCCATCCTGCGTGAAGACACTCTCTAGGTCCCCCATCTGAAGCTGCCCTCAAAATAGTTTTCTTTCCTCCAGAAAGGAACTCTAACTGCATACGGTGGTGA
The DNA here is from genome assembly GCA_018584345.1 of Thuja plicata. Lineage (NCBI taxonomy): Eukaryota > Viridiplantae > Streptophyta > Pinopsida > Cupressales > Cupressaceae > Thuja > Thuja plicata. Next base: position 380,387 of record MU225678.1, on the reverse strand, counting down.
TCAATAATGTATCGCTCAATACCCTGCAACCACTGCATGCCTAGAACCACATCATAATCCTCTAGTGGTAGCATATAGAAGTCATCTGTCAAAGTATTATCCCCCATCTGAATGCTAAGCTGAGGAATCCTCCTGGTACAACCCAAAACTGCACCATCTGCAACCTTCACTCCAAAACCCTCAAACTCCTCATACTGCAACCCATGCCTATCAACTAATTTCTGATCAATGAAGTTGTGCGTGGCGCCTGTGTCTACCAAGCTCATAACCCGCTAGCCCCAGAGTGTACCTTTCAGACAAAAGGCGTGAAATCTGGGATAACTGGAGAGGGTAGCCATAGTCACTTTGGCCGATGCCAAGGCCTCAGGAGTGTCTAACTCCAACTGCGGACGTTCCTGCTCAATCTCCTCTGGGCTATCCTCAGTATCAAGAATCTCCTCATCTCCCATCTCGGATGTCACCTCAATCAAATAGAACTTGCCTTTACCAAGGCATCGGTGTCCCAACTCCCATGATTCCTTACAGGAGAAACATAGTTTCCTCCTTCTCAAATCATTCCTCGTCTCCTGATCCATCTGGGGAGGTCTAGAAGGGTCCACCTCTACCCTGGGAAGTGTTGGCAATCTGTGGAGGCCGAGAATCCTTGAATGGCTTCTTATCTGTCTGATAAGAAGTAGGGGTGGTGTCTAGTCTCAAGGTCACATCAATGGCCTCATTGAGAGTATCTGGCTTGAATGCTCGTACCAACCCCTTAAGCTTGTCCTGCAATCCCTCTTTAAACGGTATCACACTACGCCTCTGAGGCATATCAGGTACCATGACTGAAATACGCTGGAACTCATTAATATAAGTCTCCACTTGCCCTGACTATCTAAGATGTGCCAGTTCCCTATAGTAAAGTTCTGTGTCCTTGCGATCAAACCTGGTAATGAGGCGCTCAGTGAACTCTGCATAGGATTGGACCGTGGCATGGTCCTAGGTAACTAGTCCATGGCGCCACCAGTCATAAGAAACTCCGTCTAAATGCAGGACAACGAAATCTATAGCCTCTCTCTCAGGCATGGGTCTCAGGGATAAATAAACGTCCAGCTTGTGCACCCAAGCTCGTGCACTTGCACCACTAGTTCCATCATACGTAGCCAATGTGATCTTCCTGGTGGCCCTATTGAGGTCATTGTTCTGCTGGGGCCTATGTCCCTTGTCACCTTTGAACCTGGTAGTATCTCTACGCTGTGTACAATACTGGGGAAGAGGAAAAACATCTCTAACCTCTGGAGGTAGAGCTCTCCACTCAGCTGTGGCCTCCATAACTGACTCCTGGAATCCCACCTCGGGTGGCTCTACCTGTTCTGGTTGCTCACCGGGTCTAAACTGTGGAAACAAGGGCCTGTCCCTAGTAGGTATACGAGGTCGCTCACGCCTATGGGAATGAAGGGAGCTCCCCACTGATGTATGGGATTTGTGAGTATGCTGACTTCCTGCAACTGAAGTTGACCTGCTTCGTCCCTGTCTGCCTCTATGCCTATCCAACTCCAATCGCTCCAAGGTGTCTTGTAACCTGTCTAAGGTTTGAACTATCCTGGGCTACGTAGTGATAAGAGTTCGCATCAACTCTCTATCATCATCCTCCTGCTGGTTTCGTCTGGCGCCTCTCTGTTCATCTGCCATAATGGTTTCTTGTTCTGTACCAAATTCTAACTCGTACAGAGCTCTCCTGCGAGTGTAAAATCTGTGTATATCAGCTATACCAGGCTGCATAAGAGTCACATTTCCACTATCTAGTGATTGCCCAATTGCTGATATAAATTATCATAATCCTCCCTTAAACCTATCAAGATCAATTCTCTCAAACCCTACAGGCTGGCAGGATGCCAGCTCTGATACCACTGAAAGATCCCTGATGGATTCTCTTACTAATCTGCTGTAAGTTTTCAAATAATAAACTATGTTTTTCTGAGATTTTTGGTGGTCTTATAGAATAGATAGAAGTTGCAGAATGTTTTGTTTCTTTTTGTGCTTTTTTTAGAATATTGAAGCAAGTAATGAAAGATGAACAATGCATATGAAAGGAAGCTGAAAACATGTAAGAACATTCAATAACTCAGAATTGATACAAATCGTACCAGGCAGATTTCTGATTCATATATTAATGTAGAAACCCTTATGCAAATTCGATGGAGCTTTACGAATAGCAATGACGTCAACTGGTGGATAGATGGAGGCCACAAGCCAAGAATACCAGCTACGGCTGGATACAAGCATTTACCATAGCCAGCGTATAGTGTCCAAGCTGCAAATGGCGCCCTATGTTGCAATAATCACGTCCCAGCTAGACGAATCCAGCCTCTCTGTTGAAAACCTCTGGATGCACTCTGAATCCTCAACGTGTCTCTGACAAACAATGCACAAAGCCTGCTGAATCCACTGACAACAACTGTTGAGGGCTATGTCCCAGCCAGTCCCAAACCTGGGGTTTGCATCCGAGAAGAAGAATCACTCTACCAAAGCAAATTCTCCAAAACAAGTTTCAAATGTGTAAAAGATATCCATCAATTAGGTTTCCATCTCCTTATATCCCCTTTCCTTTGCAATTCGACACCTAAAAGAGAATTAAGAGTGCACTTTATAATTAAATGATATTTCTCAATTATGGCGTCCAAACTATAGAGAAAATGTCACTTTATTATAAATAAATAGCTCCAAGCACCAAAAAGACTCTGGAAGGTGAAAATCATGTAGCAAATTTCGAGACCTGTCCAACGAGCTATAACACAGGCATATCAAGCCAGATGAAGCCAAAAAACCCCTTATTACTCCAAAATGGCTATATACATAGCCTTATTTAAAATATTAAAACGCTAACTTAGGAAAATATTTAAATATATTAAAATGTATCCCAAATAGCCACAAAACACCCGAAATACCCCAAAATCTTGAAACTGAATATGTCACCTGCCTGTGACTGATGTCGGACAACCTAGGACAATTGGCAGTCTCATCCCTAATATCTAGGGATGCTCCTAGAAACTAGGAAACACACCCAAATCTCCTGATATTGAAACCAAGGGATGACCTTATAGAACCTCAAATCTGGAAGCTGACACCACCTCCTAAAAAGTAGGAATCCCCCTCCTAAAAAGTAGGAATTGCCTCCTAAAATCAAGGAACAACTCCCAACTGGTCTGCTATTGCCTGAGACACCAAATCCGAACACAGAATAACCTGAATGAGTCTCTAACCACCACTGCCAGCCTACAAGACCCCATAATAGGCTAACTCTCATGTCTCTGCTAGACAGAGGTAAAGAGGGGACATGACATTAAGGGCAGTTAGCTCGATCGGTAGTGAGCCTATCGACAGTGAGCCTACCAACAATGAGCCGCACTTGTAGTGAGCATTTGTAAAAATCACCTTTAGTGGTGTCACCTTTACCAGTGTTCGTTTTCATGAGAATTAGTTTCTTTGTGTTTTTTCCCACCTTGGGTTTGCAAGTAAAAATCTGGTGTATATTGTGCATTGTGTCATTCTACATTGTTCATGGTTTTAATGCTTTTTTCTATTTTACCGGTTGGATCTGATTTAAAGTAAAAATGTTGAATAACTGATTCACCCCTGTCTCAGTTATTTGGCCTGTTCATAGGTTTGACAGACTGCCCCAAGATGAAGTTGTTTCATGGAACACATTGTTTGCAGGATTTGCATAGAAGGCAATTTGTTGAAAGCGCTTTCATAAACTCTCGAGCCAATGTCCATAGCATGAAGTTTTAGAACAGGGCATGAACATCCATTAAAACACGCATGAGGAAGGTTGAGTCGTAAAATAGAGCCCACAAATTGTTTGTTGACTTGATAGATATGAGTATAGGATGGGGAGTTGAAAAATGTTTGGCATAATGCATCGAAGAAGTGTCGACTCAGGATGTATGATGATTGCTTGATATGTATAGCATAAATTTGTTGAAAAGGCTTTAAAGATAATGTACGCGACAAATTTAAGGTCTAAATCCTCAACCTTTAGCAGTACCTTGCATTCTTGTGGAAGCCCTAGAACATGTATGGACATCCATGAAGGAGGGTTCTGCTGGAAGGTATAATTGAAAATGCTGCAGCAATTATGGATTCACTGTCTTGACATTTATATTACTTGTCAAGATGTTTTAAAAGGGGGTCTCATCATGTAGAATGAGATGACTGCAAGATTTGCACAAAATAGATGAAAGGGTTTTAAAAAACAGTTAGACAAATGTAACTTACAGGTATAAGGCCGAAACCCTTCATCTTTTGCCTCCTAGCTTATTGGAAACGGGAGCATTTAAACAATGTATGGGCATCAATCAAAGCATAGAAGGAGATTCACCATTTTAGTTGCAAGCGCTGTAGAAGACATATGTGCAAAATATGCGATCAACGCATTCTCTTCAATATGTTTGACAAAATGCCTTTAATACATATAACCTCATTGAATACAGCTTAGTTTGATGTGATGGCTCATGGAATTATGATCTCATAAGAGTATGATGATTGTCAATGAATTTATTAAAATATACACAATAACTGGAAATGCTATAACATATATGGTTTAAGTATGCGAGAAACGGGCAATACTGCGAATTATTTGACAGAATGCCTCAAAAGGGACAATTTCAAAAAATGTGCAAAATATGGAAGTGTCTGGGTAGAAGAAAGAGACTGTGAGCCAACTATTTTTAAATTGCCTTAAAGAAATTTCAATTCAAGTATTGGAATGTAAGAGATGAGGAATCACCGGCGATACACATGGATTGTTTAGATGCCAATGCAAGATATGTAGAGTAATCCCTTAAAACTTTTGAGCCAGTACAACCAATAGTTGTAAAACTAGAAAGTGGTGGAATATGAAAGCACAGATATAGCCAATGAATTGTTTGATAAAGTGATTCACAAAAATTGAAAAATGTGATCTCGAAGAGTCCAACAATATCCATAGAAAGAAGATTTGTTAAAATATTATGAAAGCTTTTAAGTTCGTACTTTTGGGGAAGTACAGGGCCAATGATTATAATGACTACATAATACAAAATGCAAAGAATGTCTCCAATAAATTTCGTAGCAAGGCTTGAGTATCTTTACTAAATGCATCAACATATGTCAGCGAGTGAAATGTGAATGTGAGAGATGAAATGAAGACCAGGATGATTGAAGTTATGGGCCTGTGGGGGATACTTACCAGAAATTAAGCATTTGAATCTTGATTTCTATCTTATTGGAAAGGGCGAGAGTTTATTATGAAGAAGACAAAAGTAGGCATAATTGCAAAGGATGATATATATGGGGCCAAAGTGTGCAGATATAAGCACATAATATTGGTTGAAAATGATTTTATTTATCATTAAAAGTGGAGCATATTCACGGAAAAAGAAATAGGCAGCAAAGAATAAATTATTACATTATGTAACTAATTGTAATTTTGCCTTTTAGTTTCCTATGGGGTTGTTGATTAGTTTTCTGGGGATAACTAATTAGTTACCAAGAGTTGTAATGCTCTGAAAAGCTCTCTTATGTTATAAAAGGGAAGTCAGGACCAAGAGGGAGGAGATAGAAAATAGATTTTAGGAAGGAGCATAGAGAAGACAAATGCTTTCTTCTGGTGTATTGTGGCAGTAGATCATTTTCTTATGAGTTCAGTTCCTCTGTAACTTTAGTTCAAGTAATTAGAGGCTGTCTTATATTCTTGCATGAGAATTTATCTTGTGTTATACTGGTTTGAAATATCAAGGATATCTTGGATCGGTTGAAGAAATATAATCTCTCTATATAGCTGGTTTAATTGGCCCTTTCAAGAAGAGATTAAAATCAAATAGATAAGTTATAATAGCAAAGATAATTCACTCCTGTGAAAAGAGTTAAAACAGAAGATAGATATACACAAGTTGTGGGTTTCAAAATTATCTTACAAAGCAATACGTTAAGATCTCATCAGGGATTGACTCTGTTGCCCAAACAAAGATTAGGCACTGGTCCTTCAATATCAACAAGATTTATATTCAGTTTGTTAAAAGTTTAAGAAGTAGAAGCAGGGATAGAGATAGGAAAGTGACTTGATTCAAATCTATATGCCCATTTGGATCAGTCAAGAAAAGATCTGGACATGCAAACTATAGTCTGCTCAAGCATCACTAATTTCCAGTGTAACCCAGGGACGCGTACCCGGCCCAAAACCTCGGAGTACTGGTTATCGGGACGTCCCCAGGGCGGGTACTCCACGTATTGGAGTACCGCCACCGCCGCCCAAGCACCGCCGTTTTGCCGTCGTACCGCCGTAGCACCCGTCGGGTACTTCGGTACCGTACTTTGGTAATTCGGGACGGTACTTCGGTACTTGATGGGGTACGATCGGCGGCAGAGTTAAAAAAGTGACTTTTTAAAAAGTTTTTTAATACATTTTTTTTTCTAATTGGTTCTTATGGAACCCTAAAAGGATGTGGGTCCCATATAAGGCCCTCTAAGCCTTCATAAGGCCCATATACTTCATTTGGCATTCTCATTCATAATTTTCATTTTTGCAACAGCTG
>MU225678.1:355748-369181 GCA_018584345.1 Thuja plicata | reverse complement strand
CCCCCGCAGTACCGAAATTGAGGCCCTTTTTTTTCGCGTACCCGAAACTTGTCCCGGCATCCCCCCGTACCGACGCACCCCCGCGCCGGGGTAACTATGCTAATTTCAGTAGGATGAGTAGTGAATAGGTATGTTGGCGTCAGGATTTTAGTATGTAATGCATTGATGTCAAAATACAACTGGAAACAATAATCTGAAATGAAATGAACCTCTGTATCAGTATACATATAAATAATGTTGTGAGATTAAATTAATAAAGGTTTTCAGTATTTCTCAAACACTGCAAACTCCATATGACAGCGCAAATTCCAATAGTGAATGAGGGAAGAAATTCTGAAGATTGTACTCTGACGGCAGGAACAAGGTCTTTTGAAGACCTGAAATATAAACTACTCTTTCAGCCTGACAGCGTTCGAAATCTCTGTTTTAAAACATATGATCCATTGAATAAAATGATTCCAGCGATATTATATGTGGTTCGAGTGGCAGGCATCGAAATGTTTTGAAAAAGACAGAATTTTGAATGGTTGAACTTGCGTGTATAAAAGATGGAAAACTGGAATGGACGAGGCGACGTGTTTGGTGCCAGCATATAAATTGGTCGATGAACGGTGAGGAAAACTTGTCTTCTAGCCGAGTTTGTCTCTATTCTCTAATAAACTCTCTGCATATATATTGTTATCGTTCCTCCAAAATAAGGTGAAGGTGCCACGTCAAACTAAGTGCCGCTCAGAGGTCCAAGTCACATTTCTTAAAACTGATGACAGAACAATAATGACAAACTTGCTTAAACAAATCAATATTTTTGTTGTTTAAAAGTTCGGTGGCCTAGTTGGAAGAGCTGCATTGAGAACAGCCTTTTTCAATAAGTTGGAGAACTGACACGTTTCAGTATGTTTTTTTTTAAGTTGTGTTATCGGCTACCTGCAGTTGGACAAGTGGTTCATCTAAGTTACCAGATTCATTCCTGGAGGCAGAAAAGTCTGGTTCGGTTTTGACTAAAGTCTGGTCCTGATCAAATTCTTTGTAAAGTCTGCCATATGTGGTCAAATTCCCCCAAATTCTGTCAGACGGACCTGGGCCAAATTTAGGTGAATTTGCGGCGAATTTGAAATGCAGTGGTAGGACCCGGACAGACTTTGGCATAAAAACTCATTTTTTTTGACTTTTCCAAGCTTTTTTTGTCTAATTTAGTCTATTCGACCCTCCAACCACTAAAAAGGCACAAAAGGTAAAACATATGTCATTTGGACTAAAACATTAATATATATGATGTTGTAATTTGTTATGTTGCTTTACTATTAGCATAGTGGTGTATGAACTTAGTCGCTGCTGCATATATATACATATATATATTTTCTTGAAAACAACATATGTTTTTGTACGGATGAACCCAAAATGAATTCGAACCCACCCCCCAAAAAAATTGAACGAATTTCATACCCGAATCTCAAACCTGAATCTGAACCAAATCCGAACCGGCAACTTAGTAGTTCATGATTGGTTATTAACTATCTTGCAACCAACTCCAACCTTATTCTTATAAAATGTCGCGACATTTGGAAGCTATGAAATGAATTGTGAAAAAGATTGACGCTGGACTGAGAATGAAAAGTTGGTTGCAAATATGATGAAATAATATGAAAGAACATACGGTTAGTGATTGTGAACATTTGGATAAAGTCTGAGAAGCGTATGAAGGTCTGATACATTTGAACACATAAGGCAATCGATAGAAAAGTAGTGTTACTAATTTAAATTAGAATAGATGTGTATGTCTGCTGAAGACCATTATGAGACAGTAGCAGAGTTCGGACTGGCTCTTTTGATAACTGTTTAAATTTCTTAGAATTTGGGTATATCACTCTCGATAATCTTATTATCAATCTCAAGTCAAATTCAAGATTCAACAAACTATTATGGCTTTTAATTTTCAGACTTCTTTCAGATTATTGAAGATGTGTTTTCAGATTGAAACAATGTTGAGGTATTTATAATCATATGTATTTGATTCAGTCTGCAAGGAAATTTCATACATCTCAGATTGTATTGATTGTGCAGAGGAATACTTATAACCAGTTTACAGTACTTTTGTTTATAATAACTATCACAGTAGTGTAACTGGTGAAATATGTCTTCAGATATGAATTCAATTGTAATTGGTCTTGAAATCATTGAAAGCTTGTAATTGTAATTGGGTTGGCGTTCAGATTGGTGAGTAGGTGCTCATGTTGTGAAAGCGTTGTTGCTCTTGAACAGGGGTTTGGAAACTCCTTAGGGTTGGAGCCCTTAAAAATTGTAATTGGTTTCAGATTTGTGAGGCTGGATTAGGACAGTAGATACTAGCAGCATTACTCACCATGGTTTTTCCCATACCAGGTTTCCACGTCATAGTCTTGTGCACTGTGTTCTTGTCTTGTGATGCTCTTCTTCTTTTCAATTTGGTGTTCACATTTCCTTATGCAGTTAGCCGCAATTGATTAAGAACTAGATTGGATAAAAAAATTCAAGTTTTATTTACTACTAATTAACCCCCCTCTCTTAGTAGTAGAATTGTGTTCTACATAGGTATACCCGCCTTGGTCTAGCAAAACCTAAAAAGTAGGGAATAGTAACCACGTTGGTTCATTCTGTTAGTTGGCTAAATAATTTGTAATACCCAAACATAGAGCTTGATATACTTTTAGGGCATTTACAATCTGTTGATTTGGGAACCAACACATATCACACTTTGTTTCCAAGTACCAACGGAGTAACTTGGGTCCTACAGAGGGGCACAACATTTAAAGACAAGCGTGGGGGAACATTAATAGGCATTATAATCTATAGATGTTGAAGCGAGAATTGCCTCAGAGATCCTCCACTAATAGATCATCGTACTCCCAATCTTGATCATATGGGGAGGGAGGTTGAGACTAAACTAGAACGACCACTTCGACAACCTTAGGTGCCTCACCAATAACTAGAGCCAGGGATGAAGTCACCTTGAGAACTTCCAAAAGGTCAACTAAAGCAAGTGCAAGAAATCATGTGAAGATCATCGTCAGTGTCAGAATCTCTTCAAGTGAATCAAATGTGCACATGTCATAAGATGCAGGTGATTCGACCTGAGGCAAGATAGAAGGAGCCACAACTGTGACCTCTGTGAAAGGGGCAGTTACATATTCGGAAGAAGACAAAGCCTTCTCCATTGCAAGTACTGGCATAGATGAAGCATCCGTTGAGCAAACTTTTGACAACAGAACTAAAGCACAGGGCCCTGCTCAAACTTTGTCTTGAAGGATGGAGGAAATACCCTCCAATCAATTGTAGCGGGTTGGAGAACCTTGGGAAAGCTGTGATGATGGTTTGCAGTTGGCGCTGGTTGGGCAGACATGACTACACTATACACCATCTGTGTATGTAGCATGGTTATGGGTTTAGGGGATGGAGGGATATCAAGAAACGTGGTGATTAGCGGAGTTTCCTAGGAAGGGGAGATGAAAACTTGGACCCACTTAGTGCAAGGCTCGATAGTCACTCTCGGGGTAGTAAGAAGTGAAATTGAATATGTGGCTAGATGAGAGATGAATGCAGGAGGAATTGAAGAAAGAGTAGGAGCAGGCGGCATGGACACAGGAACCAAGGAATCAGTCTCTGCCTTCGCGATGGCCTCATGCTCCAACACCCTAGCCCGCCAATGGCACTTACACTCGTGTGCAAACTAGTTCTAGTGAAGGTGTGGACCAACATCAGAAGACTGCAAAGGTTTGTTAACACCCTTCTCCATCAAGAAGGCCATTGATGTTGTGACCAACAAGGAAGAGGGCCCTAATGATGGAGGTGCTATTGATGGGGTAGATGTAGACTCAGCCTTGGGTGTCCTTCCTCGTTTGGATCTACGATTAATTAGAGGAATAGAAGGCACCCTCGAATGTTGGGATGCAGGTGTCAGAGGAGATGAAGAAGCCTGCGGTGATCTCTTGACCTTGCTATAGCCAACAGGGCGAGGTGTGTATGCTAGGATTGGAACCTCGAACAAATCAATGAAGGTTGTGTTTGTTGCTTTGGCTCAACCAAATTGGTGACCTTTGATTTGTTGTCTACCTTTCTTGTGCAAAGATGAAGTTTATGTTGTATTTTTTTAATAATAATGGCATTTGAATATTTGATACAAATAGTATGATACTTAATTATGATCAATTATATTATGATAATGATAAAGATAATTGTCTAAGTTTTGGATTCAGGTTTCCACTCCCAAATCCCTTCATTGTAATCAAATTATTTGAAAGAGAAGAGATCCCAATAATTAGTGGGGTTCTAAGAGTTGAGAACCCATTTGGGTTGAGGGGTAGCATCCCTCATTAGCGTTTGGGGATGACGCCTTCAACAAAGTTGATGGGTAGCGCCCCTCATGGGGTTTTGGGGGCAACGCTCCTAGTAGGGTCAAGGGACAGTGTTGTTGCTGGGGTATGGGGACAACGTCTGAAGTACATTCTCTGTTGTGATACAGAGTGGGATCGAGGGGTAGCACCACCTCTACCCAATACAAATTGTGTTTTTCATTTTTAATATTGTTGGCAGTTTTCTTGTTAAACTCAACATGCTTTTCGCTTGAAAAACAAGTGAGTACTCATCGATTGTGCCAACTATGGTTTAGCTCATGTATATAATCTTGGAAGGTCTCTTTAAGTTTTTATAGACATTTAGATTTCCCTAGATGGGGTTTGAAATGTTTTGGGATCTACATTATGCAAGTTGGCTATAAAACTCTTTTGGAAAAGGGTTTGGCATCTTAAATGTTGGTCTAAGGTTAATGCTTTTATGTGCCTTGCAACTTTAGAATTTTTTTTTCATCAGGATAAGCTTTGGAAATAGGGGGTTGTTGATTTAAATAGATGTGTTCTTCACCTTCAAGATGAAGAGTCTAGTAGACATCTTTTAGCTTGCTCTTTTGCCACTTCATCATTTATGTTGTGATTTGTTGAGAATTTCATGGAATAGTGATGTGTTTATCCAAGAATCTCTTGTAGATTAACAAAAACATTTTCCGAAGTTGAAGTCCTTATTTTGTTGCAAGATATCAGTTCTAGTTCGATTTGTTGGAATATTTGGTGGGAATGAAATAAGAGGATTTTTTGTTGGTGTATGCTTTTATACCGTGCTTATTTACTTAAGTTTACTTAGGTAAAACCATTCATTATTTAGTTGCATACTATTTTACATTATTTAAAAAAGTTAGGTGCATTTAATTTTTTGCCATTGAGGCAGTTGGAGGTAATTGTTCCCATACCTCATCACACCCGACTATTTATTCTGGGATTTGTACATTGTGTAACATCTCATTTACATCACTGAATCGATCATTGTTTGGTGAAATAGGTTCTTTGTTTGTTGTTTCTCATTGTTTGGTGAAGGTTGTTTTGGCTTACGACACAAGCTCTTGGGTGCGTCAACATGGTATTAGAGTGACTGTGACTACAACCCCTTCTTGCTCATTGAGTATTCACCGGGTTTGAGGTCCCATTTTTTTCCAGCAGCCTTCATTTCTCAGCTTTTTTGGACTGTCTGTGCACAACAAAAGAAAACCGCTTTCTTTATTTTCTTTTTATTAGAGTTTTTTTGTTGGCTAGTGGTACTCTCGGTGGGAGTCTTTCTTGTTTAGGACAAATCATTATAGTTGGCTCTATTTGATCCAACCTTGATTTGTTTGAAGAAGATTTTTGTTTTAGAGGCTTCATTGTTATCAGTGCAACATACACAATTTGATTGGCCCTTGCTTGGAGTGGACCTTTTAATAGCTAAAGTTCATTGACAAATATTTGTCATTTTCTAAACGCTTCTGCCAAATCTTTCATGTTGAAGCCATAACTAGGTTTTTTGTATGCGTGAAGTACTAGCAAGTGGGCCTGCTCACTATTCATTTAGTGCAACATTCAGGGACTTTAGTCCCACATTTATTGTGTGAGATGTGTTCTGTGTGTTTTTCTAGCCTCGTGCTGGTAGTTGTAGTGTGAGCAAAATCTCACGTTGCCCGTGGATGTCTATAGCTTGTGTGCAAACTTGGAGACTCATGGTGATTGATGATTTATAGGAGGATTTTGAATTTTTATTTTTTGTAACTAAGGGGCTTAATTTTTATTTTCCTTCATCGCCCCTTGTGGTCATATGGAGCGATCAAGAGCTATTCTGGTTTTTGGATTTGTCTAAAATGGGCCTTTTTTTTCCCAAAATTGCATAACTTTTGCAAACGAAGTATGCTTTGGTGAAGGTACTTTCTGAATATTTTGCTATTTTATACTAGTTTTACTAGCTTGAAGTTGCAAGTTGTTTTTGTTGTTTCTCTTGGCAACTTTTGTGGTTGGGAATTGTAAAATCAAGTTTGTATTTAATCTAGGGGTTGTTTCTTCCATATTAGTCCTTGTGTCCTTGTAAATCATGTTGACCCTAGGATTGCATTGCTCATTCCACACAACTATCACATGTGGAAGCTCAACATGTCACTATTGTTGCAATCTCAAGGTCTTTGACAAATGTTGGATGTTGATCAACCCGAATTCACTAAGGCATTTGAGCAACTTGGTCATAGAAACAAAATGGACGAGGCAAAAGGATTCATAGGTCTTCATGTGTTAGATAATTTATTGTTTCACATTGCTAAGTGTAATACACGTAAAGAGGTGTGGGATAAGCTTGCAGAGTTGTATGGTAAGGTCAATCAGTTCAAGGTCTTACAACTTGAAGGCAATCTCACTTATCTCTCTACATATGCATTTCCCACTATTCAGGATTTCTTTGCACATTTCAAGTTAATTTTGTCATAGTTGAAAGGATGTGGTCATGCCAAAGAAGAGAAGGCATGTATTTTCTTGATCTCGTCTAAGCTTCGAGGTCCTTTTCAAGATTTTGCCTCTACCTTCTATTCTATTATGGATGCTATGGGAGAACACCATTAGATGACTTCTTTTGAGGAGTTTGGTGATCGTCTGACAAGGGAGAAGACCAAGTTGATTCAAATGGATGATTTTCCTAAGAGTCATGCTTTGATGGCTCAATCTTCAAAGGGCAAAGGTGAGAATAAGAAGAAGCCCAAGATAGATTCTTATACAGGTGGTGAGCTTCCCTCCAAACCTAAGGCGAAGAATGATCAGAAGAGTAATTCTCCACCTCTCCCACCTAACTCAGGGGAGTCTTCCTACAAGTCCAAGAAGAAGAAAGAGAATTGTTCCTTCTGTGAAAAATCTGGGCATAACGATGCACAATGTTTTGCGAGGCTAGTGACATTTGAGGAAGCTATGAGTAAGCACAATATTGCCATGCCCATGTCTTCTTCCTTGGAAAAATGGCAAGCCCTCTCAACTACGGCTTTGTCCTCCACCAGTTCTATTTGGATTCTTGATTTCAGTGCTTCTCATCACATGACTCATACTGTGGATCTTCTTGATTCTCTTTCTAATAGTCCTACTTGACATATTGCTGTTGGAAACTCTTCTTAGATTCCAATTCTAGGGACAAGCTTAGTTCCGATGCAGGATGTTAACATTGATGATGTTCTTGTTTTTGATATTTCACATTTTCTTTCTATCTATCGTATTTGCAATCATGGTGATGGAAGGCTTGTTAATTTCGCTCCTACTGATGTGACTATTTGAGAGATGCAACATCCTGAGAATGTCATTTCTACATGAACAATTGATCATGTAGCCCGTTTGTATTTGTTTGATGGATTTGAGTCTTCATCAAGATCATGCCTTATTGTTCATGGAGATTCTACAAGAAAACTTTCCCATGAACGGTTTGGGTGCTTGAACTACAGATATCTACAATAGATGAGCACACAGAACTTGGTGATTGGTTGACCTAAGATCTCTTGATTAGATGAAGTTTGTCAGAGTTGTGCTCTTGGAAAACATCACAGGCATCCATTTCCTAAGAGTATGGCTGCACGAGCTTCAGATCCCCTTGATTTGGTGCATAGTGACCTCATGTCATTCTCCACTCCATTTTTCAGGGCCAATTATGCGCTCACCTTTATTGATGACTTCTCTAGGCGCACATGGGTGTACTTTTTGAAGTACAAGGATGAGGTTCTTCGACATTTAATGACCTTCCTTGTATTTGTGGAGAAGTAGTTATGACATTCCCTTCATAAGATTCGCATAGCTAATGGGGGGGGAGTATGTCAATCAGACATTCCATGAATTTTGCCATGCTCAAGATATTCTTCGTCAACACACAGTTGTACATGGGTACACAATTGTGAGAGATTCATTTTTCATTGTATTGTAGTTGTACATTGGTACCTAATAGGGTGATATTGCTAGGACCCATAATGCATCTCATATCGTATTTTCATTTGTTGATTGCATTCCTTGCATATTTCTCCCTAAGTTGCACTTAAGGGGGGTCTTGATGTACGTGTTTAAATCGTGCACATTTACATAAGTTTACTTGGTTAAAAACATTTAATATTTAGTTGCATATAGTTGTACATTAGCTAGTAATGTTAGGAGTATTTAATTTTTTGCCGTTGAGGCAGTTGGAGGTTATCTATTTATTCTAGTGTTTGTACTTTGTGTAACATCTGATTCACTGATGTGAATCAGTCATTCTTTGGTCAAATAGCGTCTCTATTTGTTGATTCTCATTGTTTGGTGAAGGTTGTTTTAGCTTACAACATAGACTCATGGGTGTGTCAACATTTTCAATGGTACAAGACTACAAGGCATATAAGTCAATTTTGGGGTGGAATAATGACCAATCTTAAGAAACCTGTCAAGTTTGGATTTCAAGATTATCAAGTGAGTTTTTGGTTAGAATTTAGAGTTCTGATGAGACCAGGTATTCTTCTTGCTTCTCCCTCTTTTGCCTCTTCCAACAATAACCCTCAGGAATATCAACTCACTAAATGGTAACATCCTCATCTGGGCTTGGTGAAAATTAATATATATGCAGCTTCAAAAGATAATGCCGGCATGGAAAGTGTTTGCCATAATCATAATGGAATAATCAAGTTTTGGTTTGCTGGTAGTCTTGGTGTTGGTTCTAATGATGTTGTAGAGGATATGGTCATTTGCCAAGCTCTTTGAGAAGCTAAGCTAAGGCATTTTACTGATATTATTTTGGATTCTGGCTGAAAAATCATAGTTGATCATTTCAAAAGAAATACTTCCTCACACTTCTAGCAGTGGTTGTTGAATGAATGTAATGAAGATACCATTCACATTTATGGTTTCAATGTTGTAAGTAGAGCCATACTAGAGTGGAAAGAAATCAAATTGCTGATTTCTTGGCCAAATTAGCTTCAAATTGGAGTGGCATCAAGTTGATATTGTAAATAAGTAGGATTGACCTATTTGGGACATGCACAAAGATTTTCGGGATTTTGTGAATGCTAACTACAATGCCTCTCTGGATTCTTGATTCTTTCTGCCATGTTTCTTGCTAGTGTGTAGATTCATCTGCTTTTCTTCTTGTTTATTCCTCTATGACTAAATTTGTTGTTACATTTTTTAAATGGGTAATGGTTTTCTTGTTGGTCTAGTTTTTTTAACATAAGGGCAAACATTACTTCTGGCACTTCTGGGGAACAAATGCTTATGCTATATCTATGGGGTTTGGAGGATTCCTACTCTGTTGATTGTCTATGTTCAACACATCTGGATTTTTTTTTTGATTCTTTGAAATTGGGTTGCCTTGAGCCTTTAAAATCTGACAGATGTACTTTATAATCAGTTGTTTTAATAATGGTTTGGTTTTGTGTTATGGTCCTGCCCAGATCTCATCTTTTTCAACCATAATCAAACTCATGCAAGGAAATGAATCTGCCAAGGACCTTTGGTGACAACACTCACATGATCATTTGTTTAATATACTTTTCATTTTTGCCTACTTCATAATAAGTTGTTTTGATATATTTTTTGCCTTTATGTTAAAAAAATTTCCAAGGGAAGGCATTGTGTGCAAAGGAATGGCTTGGTCTTGTGTTATGGTCCTGATGATATCTCATCCTTTTCAAGCATAATCAAACTCACGCAAGGAAATGAATCTGACAAGATCCTTTGGTGACAATACTGTAACATGATCTGTTGGTCTAATATATTTTTACTTGCTTTTTATTCAGTTTTGATATATTTTTTGCTTTTATGTTAAACTTAGAAACAAAAAAAACTTCAAAGGAAAGGCATTGTGTAAATGAATGGTTTGGTTTTGTGTTATGGTCCTGATCTGATCTCATCATTTTCAACCTTTAGGAATGAATCTGACAAGAACCTTGGTGACAACACTGCAACATAATCAAATCGTTATGATATTACAAAATATCCTTGATAAATCTTGATAAGCTGTATAACATCATTGATGAAATCATTTTCACCACATCACATAATTCCTATTTTGACTTGAAATTGAAGAAAAGAGACATAGATCTCAAATAATTTCTCTCTGACTACATGAACCTGTGAACATGTTATTAATAAACTGTGCAATCAGAGAGATACATTTGACAAATCTTCCCTCATTTAATGCTTATCAATCTATCTAGGAATCAGCAAAGTGAATTTATTGCTATAGAGGGAGTCTGCCTTAAATTTTGTGATATCAGTGAGCTGCTTAGTGAATCTTCTAGTAAAATTTGTCTGTTGAATCTCTTTTGATCCTTGTTGAACCATTCCAAAACAGCAAGGGTAGGGATTTAATAGTCCATGATGAGAAAATGACATATCGTAGGAAGCATGGCTCGGGTCAAGGTTATTATTTTGAATTAAGCATGTAAGTGAAGAAAAGAGATTCTCAATGTCATTTTACAGCTCAATTGACCTTTTCTTGAGTGCCATAAGGAACATTTCATGCAGTGACAATGTTAGTAAACAGATTATATATTCTTTGAATTTTATCCTAGGAGTCCATGGATTTGAAAAGTGTCATCAATTGATATTATAGAAACCTTAAGACATTTATTAGTATATACACAAACTAGGTATGCCCTTTTCCCTATATGCTTCCTGGTGACTTCTTAAACAATGGTATATCCTGTTTCTTCTATCGGTTTTACAGATTAATTTTCAGTAGATTGGTTTGTCATGACTTTTGAAATTTCTAAATGGAATTCCTGAGACACATTGTTTTAATTTCATTACCAGACCAAGAAAACTTTGGAATGTGGAGTTAATTACAGAACCTCAAGTCTTACATGGGTTATACCCATGATATTAACTGAAATAAGATATTTTCTTGGCTTTCTGGTTCCCAAACTAATTATTTCTGTTTGTTTTAGGTTTTCAGTAAACTATTTTTCTCTCTAATGTAATTAATAATTATACCCTTTTCTTGTCCAAAGAGCAGTAATGAAAGACTGTTGTGTTAGTTTCTACTAATTTGATTGTTATTGTCTCTTTCCTATGATAGACGGGGCATCTAGATTTTCACTCCAAGATTGAAGATTCAGTTACGGGTTCAGTAGGGACTGGTGATAACTCAAAACAATCTGAGAACATGGCTTTTCATCCAAAGAAAAATGTAAGATGTTATTATTAAATATGAATAGAAATTGCTTGATTTTGTTCTGCTATATGCTTTACATACTGAGAGAATATTACCCTATATAGTTATTTTTAAAACTTATCCATTTTTTCTCTTCCAGGATTTTGATTATTTAGAAGGGAAATTAGATATTGATAGTTTTCTTGTCCTTTTTGAACTTGAGGTTATAATAAGGTTGCTGCAGTATTTGATTTCGATTTAATGTAGCCGTTTTATCTCATTATATTTGTGAAGAAATTATATTTGGTCATGATTCCTGTAACACATCGGAATATACTTCATTTTTCGGAACTTTGATTCTCTTTGACACTTCAAATAATTGTGTTTTACTTAATCACTGTGAGCTTGGAATCTGAGATTTTCTTGATAAACATGATGTATTTAGTGATCCCAAAATAATGGAGTGATTTTATTTTTCTGATTTGAGGATTTAGATTAACAATTTCCTTCTTTTCTATCATTTTAGGAGTCGGACTGTACTTTGCCTGGCAGTCGTTTCTAGATTGGGTGGAAAATTCACCCAAAATGAAAAAAAATCCAATGTTATTTCTAGGGAATAATGAATTTGTTGATCATGATTCCATGAATTTAAAGAATATGCTTTTCAAAGGTTTCAGTCCACATTTTTAACAATATAAGCAAATGTGTCATTTTCTTCTGTAAAAATCTGTGTAATCAGAACTTTTTAGTCTGCAATTTATTACTACTTAATAATATGAATCCTTTCTACATAATAATAAGTACTGTGATTTTTATTTTCCATTTGATGACCTCTGTCAGTTGGCTATTTAAAGTTTTACTTGTAAAATATGGTTAGAGTTTGAAAACGCGGTAATGAAAATCTGATAAATTTATATTTCATTGGGCCCATTTACATTGAAGCATATTGGCTATATAAAGCTTAATTTTAACTGGAAAGCTAACCAATGGGAATGGAACTTCCCAACTACCAATTATCTAACTAACATTAATTTATTAATCTAAACTAAAAACTAACCTAGACTAATGTAATACGCCAACATTCCCCCCTTATTACATTGATTTGAACTAGAGTGGAACATTGCAAGGGTTTTAAACCCAATCCTTCTGGAGACTTTGATGAAGCATCTTCACCAATCCTCCTCACTCGCTCAAGAAACACCGAATTGTCTGTATCGGTGGATTTCCTAACCATAGAACCTGAAACTGTTTACACAACATGAGTGTTCCCACCTCCAATGCACAATGAGACACATTTCCTTCGAAATTCTACATCTCCTCTGAGTGTGTCTAATGCCTCCTCCAGTGCTGTACATGAGACACCTTTCCTCTGAAAGTCCACAACTCCTCCGAGTGTGTCTAATGCCTCCTCAAGTGTTGTGGAAACAATCTCTCCTCTGCTGCACAAATCACCACCGACATTGCTGCACATGAGATGTGTTTCCTCCGAAAGTCCAATCTGCTCCGAGTGTGTCTAACGCCTACTCAAGTGCTTGACAAATCAATAACCAAATCTTCGCCCCCTTGCTCCTTGAAGGGACAATCATGATTCCAAGCCCTCTCTTTTCTTCAAGGACACCAATATGCCAAGCCCCCTCTTTTCTTAAGGGACAAATATGCCAAGCCCCCACTTTTCAAGGACACAAATAGGGTGCTTCTCATGCAATGAATCATCCCTGAGCGAGAAGCTAGCTCGGGATGATAGGAAACCTCCTGCCTCTATTGCCTCCAGCCTCTTGTATATCTTGTTAGTCTTTATTTATTTGATGCCACATTAAACTCTTTGACAACAGAAACATTGGAGTGAAATGTCCCTAACCGGCCATTTACTGTTTCCGACTGATAAAACTGATGCAGATTTATAATAAACAATAACATGCAAAGAACCAGTAGATAAACTCGAATAACCGGCAGATGTATTTTTAAAATCA